>JAYRBT010000001.1:63204428-63222152 GCA_036023395.1 Myiotriccus ornatus | reverse complement strand
GATTTTGTTTTGAAATTCTTCATATTTCCATTCAGGAGTTTCTTCTCTGTTCTCTTACCTTTTTGTAACAGCTTTAATTCTGTTACTTTCATAGATATAGCAGTCATTCTAGCAGTGTCTAGTCAAGTCTGTAAAGGAGAAGGTGACTTTAACAGCAGTTTGAACAATCATCACAAAATACTATTTTAAAACAAAACAACTCCAGTGACTACACTTAGCTTAGGTAATTTTCTGTTGATGTGATGTGCCTTTTTGCTCTGTGCAAAAATTGCGTAATTGTTAAACAAAACAGAAGCCAAAAACCCCCACCACTCCTAAACCCTATTCACCTTCCTCGTTTTGAAGTTTTTTTCCTAGAAGCAAGGAGATCAAGTTTACTCTTTTTCTTTTTCTTCAAGTATGTAGATTACACACTGTTATCATACACAATATTATCAAGTTCAGTGACACAATAGACCACTTTAGAGTGAAGCAACTGATGCTTAGGTCTTGACATTTAAACCTTACGAGTTTTTAGGATTTTGCTATGTCTGGCTCTTGTCCTGTGCTGGATGTCCTGGAATACAGGAACTCATTTTACCATTCACCAGAATCAGTTTGTGCAATTTCAAACCTCTCCACATGTAAACTGAGTCTCAGTCAGTGAACACCAGCTGTACCCTCATACTAAAACTTGTTCCTGATTCAAACAAAAATGTTCATGTAAGTGAACCCCTAAGTACAGGCAGTTTTTAACTGATCTGAATATAATGTGGATTTCTGAAAGTCCCAAACTACTTAGTATGCTTGAACTATTGGTAGTACATTGTTAATTTTACCAGAAGCTGTCTGTTACCTGATTTTCCTGCTAATATGTACTTAGTTGCACACTCTGCAACTGAAGTAATTTTTTAGTTTCTAAGAGAAATGTTTTTAACAAACATGAAAATAAAGAAACAAAATGTTTGTGGGCAGGTGGAACAGTGGCAGGAAATTAAATGTTGTTGTAGCTACATTTTTAGGAATATAATTGTAATATAATACTGCATTGCTGTGAATTAGTACCTATATATTTAAGGTGGAACAGTAATAAAATGCCCAACATTTTTTGTGGTTGAACTTCACATAATCAGCTGACCATTTAATCATATTAACCATCATAACCATACTAACATCAGGTCTTTTAGTTATGGGTAATGTGTGCAACATAAGTATATGAATATTCTGCTCAGCTCCCCAAATGTCAAACCTAATGTAACAGGAGGAACATGAAGGAAGTAGAAAGCTGTTTTCTTTAAATGGAAATAGCTGATTTTGGACCATGCTCATACCTAATCAAAAATCTTTGGACATTATGGGGGAACCTTTTCATCCACCCCCAATCTTAAACTTTCACCTTGCTATCATGATCTCAGGTCTTCAGACTAACAGTGATACACAACTATTTTAGCTAATGCTGTTGATGCACAAAGCAGGTGTCACAGGTGATGAAATAGGACCAGCTGCTATACTTTCTGTCTCTATTAGAAATAATATCTTTACTGATATTTATGCAACTTAAAATAATGGAGAAATAGTAGAATTTCGTTTGAAAAAGCATTGCAGTTGTCTAGGACAAATCATTGGCTTCTGCTCCCATGCAGACCAGGATGTCAAATTTGCCAGTAGATGGAATTATCCTGCCCCTCAGTGCTCCCTCAAATTCATGAAAAGAGAAATCAAGTCCAGCCCCAGAGCAGTGATCTTTGAAAGTTAAATACTCTTGAGGGACAATGTGATAAAGCTGAGGTTGTGGCTGTTGGCAAGTAGATTAAAAGAAAATGAAGAAGATATTAATTTTGTGTAACTAAAAGAATTTATACAGATATTTTTAAAACCACAGATATTTTTTTTAAAAATGCTATTTTGTGTTGTAGATTATTTCTATTAAGTGTATGAAATTTTTGAGTTTGTTTTTTTTAAGTGTGGTTCTTAATTTTGAAGTCTAACCTCTGGAATTGCTCAGACAGACCTTTGTTCATTATGCAGTAATTAGAAAGGCACCATTAGCATCTATGCTGTGAACTTTTCAGTGTAGTTCAAGACACATAGTAGTATAGCCAATTAAAACAAAAACATTTAAGTGGGTAAGAAAACTATTAAAGCTAATTCATTAGACCTGCATATTTTAGGGTCAGTGGTACAGAACATGCACATCAAAGCACAAAAAGCTTGAGTTGGTAATATGCCCCAAAGCACTGAAGTGAGCAGCATTGCAGATTGTGAATTTGAGAGGTAGAGCAGCCTTAGGGTACTGATCACATTGATGAGGATATGGTAATGACTTAAGCAGCTGTCAGGAGTTACAGAGACCAAAATCCACAAGGATGCGTGGCTAAGTAACAGATGCCTTTAAAACTGTCTGGTTTGTTACTGTTCAGTAACTTGGAGCAAAACTTTAATGAGGTGACCTCTGCAGTATTTCGTACATAGATTAGGGGTGTCTTTTTTTTTTTTTTTCCCCGTTTTCAAAAGACTGGTTTGTTACAGCAGTGGATGAGCTCAGAGAGATCTGATTTTAGGAGCTACCTAAAAGCTGCTACCTATGTCAGATCAAAGAGCAGAAATGGGGGAGGAAGGTGATTTGGAGGAATACTGAATAGGAAATTAACTAAGTCAATACAGGGTCTTTACAATGCCTAATAAAAATACATCTGAGAGCAGACACCAGTGATCCTTGGAGGTCTCTTTAAGGCTGGACAAATGTCGGGTTGGCCTAGTGTCCAGTCATATTACAAATACTTCTGACACTCTGACCAAAACCTGCAGACAGAGAACCAGCAATAGAAATTGCTGGATCAGCAACTTGAAGTAATCTAGTGACTGAAATCATAATTCACTTTCAGAGAAATTTGTTTTGTCTCAGTGAAGCTGTCCATGTAAAAGTTAGGTGCTGGATCAAAACTAGTCATCCAGGGCTGTCTATGGTGGTTGTAGAAAACCAAGCATTTCAAGGGAGTGAATCATGCTGTCCAGGTGTCTAATATCTGATGTTTGAATTATTCTCTGGAGGATCTTTCTTTTTTGTCTATAGAGGTGAACTGGATGAGCAATTTAGAATGGGTGTCCAGCTAGTAGAATGCTAAAATAACAGACTTTGAAGAGGGTTTAATCATAATGTGCCTGTGACGAATTACCTGGTTGGTACAACTGTGTAACTGTCTGCCTATAACTTACACATTTTTCTATATTTCCATACTCCAGTACTTGCAGACCACTTATTAAGTGTATAGAGTCAATGGTCTTTTTTTCCCCGTGCTGTAGTTGCTACAAATGTTCCACCAATAAAATTGAATTGTGCTACGTGGATAGTATTGTCAGTAGCAGGGTGCAAAGTGGTATCGGCCTCAGGAGAGATGTGGGCAATCACTGACATCTGACCTCAGTTAAGCTTATATAAAGTGCTGAAAAGGCCTCATACTGATTATAACAATTCTTCAGGGATCACCATACTTCCCTCCTGCAGCTCATATACAGCTCTTTTAATGAGCAGCTCAGTGATCTTGTCCACAGCAAGGCTGGAAGTGAAGATAGTTGAGAACCAATCAGTGATGTGATTAATCACTGTTAACACAAGAGCAGGGCACTACTGACTGTTGGTATGCACTGTTTGATTTGAATGCATTTATCTGGGGAGGTGGAAGTCTCTCTTTATTCTTACTGAAGCAACCCTGCTGCTTCCAACAGCTGCTGAAATCAGGAATGTTTCATTGCTATTAATTCAACAGAAGAAATCATTATCATTGTGCTGAGGTGCTGGACACCTGTTATTCTTTCTTGTCTCAATTCTAAAGTCAAATTAATAAGATTCATAAGCTCTCAGTCAATAAAGTTTCACTACGTAAATGGCTTTGTCCTGGTCAGAGTTCAATACTTTCATTTTACCTTGAAAAGTGATGCAGGAGGTATTCAAACTAGCAAGACTGAAGAGTAAATTAAAAAGTGTGTAGTTCTCTTTTATACCAGATGTGAATAGCTCTCTGTGATGATACTCCGTGATAAAAATCAAGGATTTGTGTATCATTCTTGCATCTCAAAACTACACTGCCTCATCTCTGCTGTTTTTGGCAGAACATTATTAAGATTTTTTTTTTTTGCTTGCTTTAGCTCCCTATTGAAGATGATGGATGTTTACTTCCTTTTGCTGTCAGCTAGCCAGTGAATAGCCAATTGAGAGGAGAATATAGGACCAAACCTCTTTCAATTTCACAAAGTCTTAGAATTTTAACTGGGGAGGCAAGCATTAAATCTATCCTAATCTATTTACTGTGGGTTGCCGTCCGTCACCCTGGTATATGAGTGCCTTCTAAATGAAATAAATGGCAATAGGGAGTCTGTAGCTGAACAATAGCACTCTTTTTGTTTGAGATAATTAAAGACCCCATCAGACTCACAAAAGGGGTTTATTGTTTGTGGAATGATTTGCTTTTTCCTCATCCAAATTATAAAATACAAATTTTCAGTATTAAATTCATTTGTAGTGTGAAATGCTTTCTTCAGACAATTGTTTTGTAAAAATTTATTATGTAGAATTTGTGGAATGTTATGACATAAAGATCCTCAGACTTTATATTTTCTGAGTTCTTCTGAGAAACTCTTTCATAGCCATACAGTTTCCAAGTGGTATATTGGACTCACCAGTATAATCTGAGTGTACGTATTGCAAGGAAGAAATTGGATGACATTATGTGTAGGGGTTTAAAATTTATTTTTATTTCATTGTAGAGTTTTTATGATAATTTATACAAATATTACTTAAGACCAAAAGAGATATTTCTCTAATTTGTTAATTTTTTATTACTATGTGGACACGATTTTTTATAGCTTGGAAGGCTATACTTGGTTTCCTAAATAATTAGAAGCTGCAAGGTGGTTATTATTATTGTTCTTGTTGTTTTTCTTAAAATATATGCTGTTAATTTAAGTTATCATATAAGTGGCATCTTAACTGACTTGAGAATATTGTTGAGACAAGTGTTCTATTCACATTTTTAGGGGAATATGATCAGGCTACCTGCAACAAATTGTTCTGTCCTCTGCATTTCATAGTATGTAAGATCAGGAATATTTGATTTATGCTGATATTTATGGGGTTTTTTTATCATTTTAGTTCTTTTTAAACTTTGAGTGGTATTAGGGATCTGATCAATACAGAATACACAAAATCTTGCCTGTTTCAGGTGGATGATGTCTGTTTGACTAGTTATCTGTAGGCTAGTTGAAAAGGGTTTCTTTATTATTTTTTTCCTCTCTTTCTTAAAGAATGACAGTGAGTGAACCATGCAGAAAAGTAGTATATAGAAAATGTTATAAAATTTAAATAGTTTTTTACATTCTTTAAGGAGAAACTTAAAAATTCCAGGTATCTTGAATATACTAAATAGAAAAGTGAAAATAAACATCACCACTTATATGATGGTGTGTATATATATATAAAAAAAATAAATATATATATATATGTTTGCCTCAATATTTACTTGCCAGCAACACTTGCTCATTGCTAGCATTTCTCACATATCCCATGCCCATTTTTTGCTGTGTCTCTAGCTGTTCAAGGTGTTTTGTTTTCTGCTCTGGTAGTTTAAGAAGAGTACATAGTATGAAATGTTAATGAAGTACTTAGTAACCATAATAGAATACCTGCTTGCATTTTGATTGACAGTTCATTATATAAAATAAAGTCTCAATCAATAAATTCTCAGCCATTTGTCTGGTAAAGTAGACAGACTATTACGCTTCCAATATTTCTTAGAATACCAGCCAGATGGAGACTGGTAAGTACCTTTTATACAAAAATATGACACGTAATGGAATTTTGGTCTGTTGACACGAAAACTTGAGCGTGCTTCATTTATGCACTGCTTAAATAAACTGATTCAGCAAATGGAGATTGTAACTATTTTTTATTGTTGGATTACTCATATTACCCTGAGCATCAGCGATCAATACCATGAATGGGCCATTGAAAGATATTTTTTCATATTGTAAGGGCAAATAATCTGTGTCACACCACGCTGTTTTCATAAAACCTATGTTGTAACGCGTATATTGTAACTGTGTTTAAAAGAGGCACTTAATTCAGATGGCTAAATCAAAATTAGATGTCCAAGATAACCTTTTCATGATTAAGAAGTTAGATTACATTTCTGAAGGCGAGTTTGGACCATTTATCTATTTTCAGTGTGTGAGCGAGTTCACAATGCTGTGAATCTCCCTGATTCTGATTTTCCTTTGATTCTGCTGACTTGATCATAGTCAACCCACATTACAGAATAGTGGCACTTTGGACAACTGATGAGTTTTGGCTGAAGTACGGCTTTAGTCTTCATCTAAGATTACATTTTTAAGAGTAACATTTAACATGTGATAAAAATAAAAGTCGCAAATGTGACTGTGGTTTTCCACTAATTTAATTTTACCAGCTTTTGAAAACATGTTTCTTTTCACTTAATTTTCAAAATTATACTCAAATAGGAGCTATGCAGTGTGTTTTGAAACAAGTGTTCTATATAATCATCTAAATCTTAATTTTAGAGAATATTGAAAATGCTTGCTACCTGGTCTTGAAAATGTCCTATTTTTTTAATTTGATTTGAAAAATTATAAATGATAATAGGAGAAACTTGTTTTTACTTGAGTTTATATATTCTGACAAAAAGTTTTAAAAAGGTATTAGAAAAGGGTTAGTATTTATTTTTCTTTTTTTTTTCTTTGTTACTAAGGAAGTCTTTTGAAGGCAGGAACCTTAGCTGTTCAAGTATTCATAGTTTGGGGTTTTTTTGGAGGTGAGGGGAGGGATTCTTCCTGGTAATTTCTAATAGCTATGTGGTGACTCCTCAAATATTTGCACGCTTGAAGTCAACCCAGCCATTTCTCATTCTCAGTTACAGGTTCGTAAAGTTACAGTTTATGTTAAAGAGCTGAAACTTGGGATATTATTAAAACCGTCATTCAGCAACTATTACTCTATTTAGCTTATGATTCTACAAATATTATCTCTTGACATCTCAAAGTTTGTCAATAACTCTTTGCATACTGGAATGTGCAACTTGCTTAAGAACTGCAACTATTTAATGATGCTTCATTAATTTCAGTAGAATGCTGGGAGGCATATTTTCCAAATGACATACTGATATCACTGTTCTGGGAATACATCGTGTTTTGCAACAATTACAACATCCATAGGGCAATAAATCAGTTAACTATATTCCTCTAGGCTCACAAAATGAGCTAAATTGCTGTTTCAGAATCAACTTTTCCCAAGCTCATTTAAAATGAGGAGGTTTAGGAAAGAAAGGTGAGTATATTGAGAGGCCAAGTGAGATGTGTGTCTAGACACAGTAGAAGGGCATCGTGGAGACTGTGAGCAGGATTCTTTCTGTCACAGTATACAGCTAGAGATAATGACAAAAATGTGCTGTAAATGACTTATTACTGTGGAGAAAACAGAAACAAGAAAATAAAATAGGTACTTATGTTCTCTGCATTTTGATCAAAATGATGGCTCCACAGTTTTCTTCCAGCTGTGGGGGTAGGGAGAAAAAGTAGAACAAAATACCCTAGTCAAACTTTGTTTTAACTCCTAATGACCCTTGTCATTATGAATTTCTAAGTCTGGACCCATTTGAAGGTTTTGATCTCTGTGAAATACTGTGATGTTCTGAAAAAAACTCAACACACAACCAAATCATTTGAGTACCAAGAAACATCAAGAATCATTCCTTGATTATTCAAACAAACACACATATATATAAATATTATGCACATGTGTGTTTCTCTATGTGTAAGTCTCTAAGGGTTTTTTTACTATTTTTTTCCAAACCTTAATGTCACTTCCAAATGTAAAGTAACACAGCAGAATTGTCAGGTACTCAAAACCCCAAAAAATAAACCACTTAACAAGGAAGCATTGTAACCTTATAACAACAGTCTTTTGTGCGAGATATGCTATAGTGTGTTGTAATGCTGTGCAGCTTTGACTTGTTGGGCTTTTCTTGTGGCATGTGTGGGAGTGAGTGCATATATATATACACATCTATAGATATGCATATCTATAGATGTGAATAGGTATAGATATATGCACATATATATAGCTATCTATATATATCTTGCTCAAGTTCATTAATCTTCAGAAAGTCATACTTTAAACACACTTGTGCACCCACGCATTTAGAAACACAGAATTTCTAACATTTTGTAGTGATAGGGAGACTCGTTAAGTAATTCAGTATCTCACAGGCAAGAGAACTACATATAATGTGCAGAAAATGTGTTTGGGTCCTGCTTCGCCTTTTATTGTTATATAAGCAAAGAGGTTTGAAATTAAAGAAATTTTATAAGTGTAAAACTGAGTTATACGTAAAAAAAAAAATCTGGTATAATTAAAATACAGGAAAATACTGGAGCATAAACAACGGGGAATCATATAAATGAGGTGCCTATTTCCAGTCCAGTAGGCTGACTGTGGAGATTGGGAAATGTATCTGCAAAAATATTGACAATTTTCTTCAGTTCCTGAGACTGGGTAAACTGCAAAGATTTCTTCTAAATGAAACAGAAACAAATTTGGGATGAGATCAATGTCAACATTCCATTGCTTAGCTGGGCTGAAAGAAACTGTGAACATGACAGAATCTCCAAAGTACCAGTGCTTCCAAATTTAGTGTATTTACAGATACAGTGAGAAATGCATTTTTTCTATATTTAGCTAATTTAACTCTTGAAGAGGACTGATTAATATATTTAAATGTGTCCTTTTCATACGTGAAGCTGCACTTCCCGGAGCTGATAACTGATCCTTAGAGTTATTCATCCCTTTACGGGTATGTCAGAACAGCAGTCAGAGGTGACTCCTGTTGACATAACTCTACCAAAACTTTCAACTCATTCACTCAGCAGTGGGTGTGATAAGACCTACATAATCTTGCAAAATAGTTGTTTATGCTTGATTCCTTGTTACCAAGGTATATGAGTCTTCTAGATATAATTAGCACAGTAGACATGCAATGTGTATGCAGTCCCATGCATATAGGACACGCAAACTGCAATGACACCTTGGGTTGAAGAGTACACATACATGTCTCCCCCCAAATTGCATCTATGTAATACATGTAAATATGTATACGTTAAAAAGATACCATAAAGCATAACAGATTTATTTTTTTGCCTATAAATTCTGCCCTTTTCCTTATGTGAAACTGAATCATAATCTTAAATTAGCCTATCTGGAAAACATTACAATTAATGTGTCCATATATATATATGTATATATGTATGTGTGTGTGTGTACTTGTGTGTCAGGGTTATCTATCAGTTAATTTTGAAAAATGTAAAATATTTTCTTGCTTGTGAAAAAATGCATGTATTGGAGCCTCTTACTGATGATAGCTGCAGTTCAGTAAATAAGCGTTGCTGCTATACCATACTTAATATGATCATGACCAGGGTCCTTATGAATTGTCCTTTCTGTCAATCTGCAATAATAACCCAGACTGTGGTACACATAAAACTGCATTTTCTTTTTCTAATGTAACCTTTGAGGGAAATGCTGGCCATTGTAGGTTTTCTGTACAAAGATTGGGTTGACAGAACTATACATTTGATTTCTGTCACTAGATAATTGAAAGGATGAGGATCAATTGACGACAATGGAGAGGAGAAAGATGTGGACTGGTTGAAAAGGGTTCACTACAGGTGAGCTATGAGAATGATCAATTGTCTAAAGAAAATATAATCCATGAGGAAAGTTGTAAAGAACAGTGGTTGTTCAAACTAGACAATAACAAACTTCTGTGGCCATAACAGATAAAGACTAAAATCAGCAAGGGGGATTTAGATTAGACTTTACAAAATATCTTGTAACAGTAAGGATGCCTAAGGACCGGGTTAGAGGTTTGAGGAAGGTTTTGAAAACTTCACTGATAAGAGTTTTTGAAATTAGATTGATATCACGTGGGATAGAAACAAGTGTAGTTCTTTCTGGGAGGGAAAAGGGGAAATATGATCTACTGATCTTTGTAATAGCCATCTTCTTCCATGATTATATCCCCAGGACTGGTTTCAGTTCTCTGAATTAACTAAAATATATAGGGAGTTCTTTGTTAGAGTAAAAGTTTTCATTGGTGTTTTTACAAAGAAGTAAGTTGTCTGTGTGTGTCTATTGATTGTCACCTCATGTCATATGCAAATGGGAGAATGGTCAAGATTATTACTTTTAAAAATTATTTTGGACAAATGTATAAATGTAGTTGTTGTTTTCTGCAGTAATGAAATTTACGTTTTAAAAAAATTCCCACTGTAGTTGTATTCTGCCTTCTGTTATCTTTTAAATGCTGTTTTTTCTTAGAGGTAGGAGACACATACCTAGATCTAGTTTCTTGTATTTATTTCACCCCCACCCAAGACACATGATTATTATGTGTACAGGAAAATAATATTTGGCCTTTTGAAGTGAGTAGCTATGAAAACAATTAGATCATACAACTGAAATTTTATCCTAACTTTGAAAAACAAAGCATGAAAGTAATAATGTTTTGCAGCAGAATTCCCAGAAAATTTCTCGTGGACAGAGCTGACTTAACAAGACAGAGCTGACTTAACAGTGTGATCAATTCAGTTGGACTTCAACTGTTGAACTATATGGTACACGTAGGGTGAGAAACATGAACCAGCAGCAGGATGTTCTCTTCTACATCCTTAAAATTAGAACCAGCCTTCAGCTGAATCACAAAGAATTAATTTAAACAGGAAGGTTGGGAGGGCATAGGAGGGCATTCTTAGGACCTGACTTGGATATTGGGAGGTTAAAAGGCTGGAAATGGAAAAAAACCCTGTAAATAGTGGTTTTGCAATGAGTTGACAATCATCTGCAGGTTGCAAATGTTGGAACTGATAAGTTACGGATTTTTTAATGGGATTTTGTGTTATGCAGACATCCTTTTACCAATGTTTGCATTTTTCCCAGTCAAATAATATTTTACATTAATGTGGCATGTCTGTTTTGATTTGGTTTTAAGGGAGCTATTCTAGGGTTTTAAATCAAGCAGTGAAATTGCTCCTGTGTGCAAGTTTGTAAGTGATTAGTAAATAATATAAATACCTATTTCATTCAGTTGGTTGACAGAAGTATAAAGTTGTACAATAGCAGAGACAGAAGGATTTGAAATGTAGCAGACAATTATTTTTTTCAGAGAGGTAGATTATGTCTGAACAGCAAGAAAGTAGATAAAGGAGATTTGTCAACGCACGGTGGGAAAACTATCGCAGGTGTTAGACGATCAGAGAGAACAAACTCTCTACAAAAGTAGAAACTAGACTGTGTGAAAGGATGGAGAAGGACCGCAGTTGGTGGAAAGATGATAGATAGCCAGAGAATATAATTGGACCAAGTCATGGAGGTTTTATTTGTTGACTGGTTTTAAGGGTTTCAACTTAAACTTTTCTTCCTTACAAATAATTAAGTCCATTTCCTCTAATGCTTTTACAGTGTGCAAAGTTTTAACCTCTGAATTTAATAACTTTGCACTTTATGTAAGTTAGACTGTATTTCTTCCTCTCACAGAAAAGATTGGCCTATTAATAGTGTCCTTTTCAACATATGGTATTATATTCTGTCAGTACTTAAACAGGACATGGTTCTTTTTTTATCCTGAATCCCACTTGTACTTGTAAACTGATGATGCATAGTTATCAGTGTTAATTTTGTTACAGAAATCTTGCCAGATCTTTCTCATTGCCTAATGATTATCTGTGCTCTAGCTTGTATTCTATCAGTTTCCCAGAATTCACTGTTCTTTTAACCTTATTGAGTGATTTATTTTTGCACTCAGCAAGCTCTGAATATTCGTTTTTTTATATCACAGAATTGAATTTTCACATGCATCTGTTTTTGCGATTTTTAAAGGAAAAGAAAGATGTGCAGCCTCTTTTAGACTGTTTGTGGTCTTTTTGCAGAAATCTCTACATCCTCTCTGATTCAATCGTAGGAAGGATGGAAAATGTCTCTAAACAATTTGCAATCCATGATTTTTGCATCTCTTTTAAATAATACTATAAAATTAAGAATTTTTAAAATAAAAATACAAATGAAAATAAACCTTTCTTCCCTCTTAAACTCACGGTATCTTTTAAACATTAAGGAATTGTGCTTCCTCAAAAACATTCATCCTCTTTCTTCTGCATCAACCCCTCCTTGCTAGTATTGACAGTCATTAAGTTAAAGTCCTGTGGCTAGTTCTTGTATAATTCCTTTAAAGGTTGTATAAAATGTGTAAGCATGCTGATGGAAAAAAGTCATATAGCTTACACAAGCAAATGCTGATAAATTAATATTGAGCTACTTAAGTAGTATATGGTAGTATCTGTCCAATATGTGATGGATAATGACTGAATACAAATTAATTCACTTTGTAGTACGTGAGGAAGTAGAAGAGCCTAGAGATGATTTTTTTTTCTTTCTGTAAATGGGATTCAAAAACTTCTCTGCAGATGATCAGGAACTAAGGCAGAGGACTACTTAAAATATTTGAGATAGTAGGAGAAAAGAATCTTAGGACGTTCAATTATTTGAACTCAAAGAAAAGTTCAGTATTGAAAGAATTTGAGTGCTTCATAACAGAACATTAAGAGTTTTTGTGGGAAAAGAAAATCCATACAAGAAGCCTGAAAGGGTAATGACAGATATGGTAATGCTGCCTCAATTTGCCAGGTATAAATTTCTTCATGTTTTTCTGTCAACTGGGAGTGGTGTCCAGAACAGGAAGAGTAACTGAAGTAGACTTATAGCATTTGCGGTCTATTAAAGATATTTAATGGAGTTTGACTTGAGTTTTGAATAGCTAATACCAATCAAACTAGGGTGCATTGTAAAAGCTGAGAGAATCAAAACAGAAGTCATGCCTTTCATACGGTATTGCTGTGACAAGTGCACCAATACAAGGTTAGCAGTAGTTTGACTGCACTGCAGTGTTCACCTTTATACTGACTAATCTTTATGCAAGGTTAGAAGCACTGTGGTTTCTGATATGTGGGAGACTCAGAAGTGTAAATAGTGTTGTTTTTTGGAGATGAGTCTTGACCTATGCTTTTGGATAGTAAGAAATATAGAAAAACTCAAAGGTGTGATTTTTGCAATTTATATAGATACTGTCACTGTAAATAAAATCTCTGTGATCTATGTGGAACTTCCTCTAGTTTGTTTCTGAAGATAAGAAGTAATCTTGCCCCATCAAAATACTTTAACACATTATTCACAGTGGAGATAGGATATGATTACAGGGATCAACAGTCACTTACAATAAATGCATCATTAGTATTTGGCACTTCCAGATACTAAAAAGTCCTCCAAAACCCTTAATCCCAAATCAGCTGAGGGCAAATAAAAAACTAGAGATATTTCAGTGAGCTTCTCTTTCCCCCCTTGTACACCATATTAAAAACTGGAACCCTGTTCTTTTGCATTTTAAAGCAGTTCAGTATCTGCTGGAAAACGGTTTTCATTTCTTAGAAGCTAAAGATATTTACTAAGTTGTTTTTGCCCTTTACAACAATCAAATACTGTAAGTGTAATTTCCTGTCTGCATCAAAAATACTTGAGTTTTTTTCTTACACACCTACTGGGCTCTTGGACACAAATATCAGAATTATAAGAGTCTACTAAAGAACATAGACAAAACCAAATTAAAATGTAAAAATAGTAGTATATATGAATATAAAAATTTTTGGTGATTCAGGCTGCAAAGAATTCTTGAAATAAAACCAGCTTTTACTTCTTTAAGACACCAGTGCACCTAAACAATTACAGTATCTTACTCCTTTCCGTGGCTGAGAGAAACAAATTATAATTTTGGGGATTCGTATTAATCAACAAAATACTTTCATTAAGGGTGCTCTGTGGTAGGGATTTTGTGTTTTTGCATAGAAAACAAGCAGTTTTTTTAACTTTTGCATAGAAGCCGCTTGTCCTAACTTCACCTTTGCTCTGCTTTCAGTATTTCTTTATTTTACAACTTTCAGAACATTCCAGATAAATGCTCATGGAAGCATGAGGAAACATAGTAACAGAGATGCTTTATCACTCAAGACTTTGGATGTTAATCTTCTTACTTTTTTTTTTAGAATGAACCCACATACATTATTTGTTCCTCTCAGCCTCCAACTGTCAGAACAACTATGAGATTTGAGGCTTTTCCATCCTAAAGTATGCCTCAAAGTAGCTTGACTGCTTGATGTAGAACATGGCAAAATAAACAAAATTGTGTCCTGGAAATGCAGGAAGGTTGGCATGAATCCATCAGTTGTTGACAGATCGGGATTAGGTGGCTGAGTTTTAAAAGGAATTTGTTTTTCTCATCACACCGATTTCCACTTTTCAGGTTATATTCCTGGTAGATTACATTTCTGAGTTGGTCTGATGTTTCAAAAGCATGGAAAATAAAATCTATACTACATATTCCATGTACTTTATTGTTGTCTTTTACAAGCTTGTAATTCAGAAAGCTTTCTGTTTATGAAAAAGAGCTATCTACCTGTATTTCATTTTATTTTATTGTCTTGTTGCTTTTTTGGTTCGTCTGGATATTTAGCTGAATGTTGTCTGTTGCCTGGTGTTGGCTCCTTTATGGAATCTAAAAAGCTCAAAATCATGTTTACAACTGTTGCTTATCCAAAAAAATTGTAGGAATACAAATAGACACAAGTAATTATCCTAAGCCTGGGGAATACTAGAAAGTTTTCGTCTCTTGTATTTGGTATAAGTGAATTGTGTAAGTCTCTTGTATGCAATTTATATAGATACTCACTTTTAAATATGGTGTTTTCCTTTGGTGGACAAGTGAGCTTGCACATCCTATAAGGACCCAGTATGTATGGAAAAGAGAAATATATAATTTTAAATGTTGAGAAGGAATACATTATTGAGGGCATATAAAGAGAGAGAAATTCACTACCTTGAACTGAAAATATTGTAAAACAAAGTAGGTGCTTTGAAATAGAGTGACAAATAGCCGGTTTGATTTAAAAATACCCAAACTAAATAATTATTAAATTTCCCTGATTCAGAAGTGTATAAAAATATTGTCTTCTATTGTGTCTTCCCCTTTGCATCTTCATCATAATGACACTTAAAGCCTCATTATGTTTTTAAAGTGAAAAAATTTGTCTTAAGATGTATGAGCATGACAGAACGATGCTTTATGATTTTCCTTTGAAGTTCTGAAAAAAGTTCTTCACATTGTGTGACAATTTCTTAATAAGAAGATGGTGGAGTGGAAGCTCAGTGATTTTCTATGTGAGTGGCAAGGATTTCGTTTGAGTTGAAGAGACTGTAAAAACACACTGTAATGTTCAAATTTATCTAGACACTATCTATAGCTGTTTTATTACGTTTGCTTCTTTTGGCATAATTTATTTATGACTAAATTCCTTGGTGGAGTCTCAGGGATATCAAAAAGGGATTTTCTCGTTATTAAAAAATCCCTACAAAAGCCAACCCAAAAACTTATTTTAATTGTTAAAAGCTTTACTAATGTAAGAGGAAACTCAAAGGGGTAAAAAAAGTGGATATGACAAATATCACATGTAAAAGATTTGCCTTAGCATAGTACACAGTGAACAGTTAGTTTACTTAGGAACAGATTATAAAATTGCATGTTGTTCAATGGAAGTCTTATCACCACTAGATTATTTATACTTCACTTTAAAAAGTGAATAAATGTTAAGTGACTCATACTTTCTTCTTTCTTCTGAAAAGACAAATATAATCTCCTGTTATCAAAAGCTCTGTATCATTTATGAACTAGATTTCAGTCTGATTTGTTTTAAATTAAATTGCTTAATATATTTTATACACAATCTGGAGACTTATGAAGGAACTGTTACTCACTGTTACATTGGAAGAATGCAGTTTTATATAAAAAAAAATAAATTTGTGATGAAACTCTTCCCATTCACCTTTGTGGTAACTCTTGAAAACAGGACAAATCTGTAGATCCTGAGGGTACCATGTATCGTGACGGGCAGATGTTGATACTCACATTTGACACTGTATTGGGCCCTTCATGAACAAATACCAAACTCGCTCTTCTGCAAAAGCATCCACTGGTCCACTGCATTAAGGTGTCTATTGGAGCAGCCTTTCCGTGAAGTTCTGGCACTTACCAGGCTCAGTGTGTTTGATTACCATCAGACTCTTTGCTCTGCAGTGTTAGGCACACTTGTGGCTGAAGTGGTCTCAGGAGCAGATCTTGTGCTCACACACAGTGTTACAGTGCTATTGACTTCTTAGGAGTTGCTGCCTTATTTGACTGAGGTCTTACTTCAGAGGATAATCAGATTTATCAGTGTTATTGCAGGAGTGTAAATGATTATTCAAAGTACAACACTGAGGATCAACACTTACTTCTTGAGAAGACTACACTGAAGACATAGATGCCTTTGATACACATTGTGAAATTTAATACATAAACATCTTTTCAGTGTATGTGCTTTCTAATTAAGGTTTTTTTTGAATTATGCTTTTATAAATAACATTTTTCTTGGTCACACATAATGAAAACCTGCAACAAAGAGAAGAAAAATTTTCACAGTGCAGTATCTATTCCAAAAGATACACTTTTTCCCTCATTAAATGAGGCTTCAATTTGTATTAATTAAACTACTTCCTGGGTGGTCAACGATACAAGGTGAAAATTTTGTTAGGATATTTTACACTATAGCTGAACACCCTGGTGTTTTATTGCTAATTTTTGCATTTTCACTGCAGTTCCTCATTGCTTGGTGGGCTGTGAAATTATTCTTTACTTCTATGAAATGGGATAATATGCCATAGACTGTTAAATGGGATATCTTTTTTCTGAGATTCAGTTTTTGAATTCTGTGTTTATGCTCTTTACATTTAAAAATAGTTGTAGTTTTACTCTACCACCAAAAAAAAAAAAAAATCATAGTTTCACAACTTACGGCTCTCTGTTTGAAGTGCATTCCCTCTGGTGTTAATCTGGTTAAATAATTAATGAGTCTAACCTACTGTCTCAGAATGTAACCATTAACCAGAAGATCCCCTCTAAAGGTCCAAAAGAAACAAAAAAGATGGAAGTCCAGCAAGGTAAACTGCAAAGTACCTTGTTTTAGAGCGTGCACCACTGCCTGCAGGCTAACAATTTTCTACAAAGATTGGCTTTTAAAATTCTAGTAAACCTGCCAAGCTCAGGGTTGGTGCTTAGTCTGTGTTTTTTTGCTTTGGAGGGCTGTGGAACTAGTTTTGAGATGTGATTTAAATCAAAAGTTATCAAAGACAAAGGGGACATTGTAAAAGGAAAGCAAAGAGAAAAAAAGCAATGAAAAAGAAACCTAACCAACCCTATACATTACAAAGTTGACCTTGCATTAGCTTCCCTCTGGCAAAGAGGAGATATTATTTCACTAGAAGTTGGTTGATAATGCCTGGGTAGGAATCTCCTCACCCAACTCAGTTGCCAAGGAATTGTTAAATTGTAAACTGGATATCTAGCTCTTCCTGGATCAGTGGAAAGAAAGTGACACCAAGTAATTAATACTCTTCAAATAGAGGTACCTGGGAGCGGGGTGCATTGTCTGGAAGAAGTATTTGAACTGGATAGAAAGAGAGCCTATGTAAGTATATTACATTTAGATGACTAATCTTAGATGGGTAAGGCTGAAATGCTTTGTTGGCAATTAGCCTTAATATGT
>JAYRBT010000001.1:63186678-63204328 GCA_036023395.1 Myiotriccus ornatus | reverse complement strand
TACAAAGTTGACCTTGCATTAGCTTCCCTCTGGCAAAGAGGAGATATTATTTCACTAGAAGTTGGTTGATAATGCCTTAGTAGGAATCTCCTCACCCAACTCAGTTGCCAAGGAATTGTCAAATTGTAAACTGGACATCTAACTCTTCCTGGATCAGTGGAAAGAAAGTGACACCAAGTAATTAATACCCTTCAAATAGAGGTACCTGGGAGCGGGGTGCATTGTCTGGAAGAAGTATTTGAACTGGATAGAAAGAGAGCCTATATAAGTATATTACATTTAGATGACTAATCTTAGATGGGTAAGGCTGAAATGCTTTGTTGGCAATTAGCCTTAATATGTCCCTTGCTGCATATACAGTTTCTCATACTTAAGGTATTTATCAAGTAGTCTGTATTAGAACTCAACATTATTTCCCAATTGGGTTACAGGAGTAATTCACAAAAATATTTAAGAATAACTTAAGGAGGAACCAGATGGTATTTTTCCTTTCTTTCCTAATGTACCTGAGAGAAGTTTGCCACCTTATCTCATGGTCAGAATTTCAAAGAAAATTTTGTTTTCTCCTTCCTTTCTTATCAATGTCTGGCAGAGTTGTGTTTTGGGTTGCGTTATGTTGGTTTTTTAGGTGGGTTTTTTAGGGTTTTTGTTTGGTTGGTTGGTTGTGGGGAGTTGTTTTGGTTTTTGTTTTGTTTGGTTTTGGCTGCTTGTTTTGTTTTGGTTTTATCTGTACCTTTATTTTTGGAAATCATATATACTTATTTGGGAATATCTATTTTCTGATTGATTTAGTCACAAAAGTGTTCGGATTTTTCATATCAGTTTTCCCTGTTATAAAGTGTAAGTAATGGATTCAATAGCCTTTACCACATAGATCTTTGAGTACTGCCACGATAAAATGTTTTCCCCTGTGGAAAGTATTAATAATTTTTGCTAAAGAAAATTTGAAAAAACACAGATTTCAAAGTGAAGGAAATCTTGAGACACAAACTCCATAGGCAATATGATGTTATATACTATTTATTAGTTAGGAATAATACAAGGTTGTGTTGCATTTTGTTTGTGGTATTAAGCTAAATGTTACAGTTGGTAGAAAGGAACAGAAAGGTCTTCTTGATCCTATTATGTACAGTACTAATGCAGCTATTTGTGTAAACAATTCAGTTAAAGTACAATACTTAAACCTTCTGGAGTTAATTTTGTGTTCAGTTACCTGTGTTCATTCAGCTTAAGGTGTGTTTTATTGCTAAATGTAAACAAACAAATTTTACAGACTAGAAATTATTCTGCAAAATTGGGACTTAGAACAAATAGAAAAGCATTGCCAAGGGGGAAAGTCATGCCTTGGTTTAGAAGATTTGCTGTAGTGTCATATGAGTGATACATCTACGTTTAATTTCAGTGCTGTGATGGGATAGCCTTGCCTAGGGGACAAACTCCCACCAAGCCACTCAGTCACTACTCCTTCTCTATGGGACAGAGTGAGAAAATCATCTGAGAAAGCTGGTAGGCTGGGATAAAGACAGGAAGGTGCTTACCATTTACTGACTTGGGGAATATTAATTTTCTGATGACTTAAAGTATATTCAGATAGTAAGAAACAAAACCAAATATTAAACCAACACTTTTCTTCCCCCTAAACCCATGCCCAACTTCACTCTTGGCTCTACCTTTCCCACCAGCACCACTCAAGCAGAACAGGAGAATTGGTGATTGGAGGTTATGGTCAGTCCCTAAAAGCTCCTCTCTGCTGCTCTTTCCTCTTCACGTTTTTCCTCTCCTCCAGCATGGGTCCTTCTCATGGGCTGCAGTTACTTTAGGATAAACCTGTTGCAGTGCAGGCTTTTCAGCTGGCTGCAGGGGAATGTCTACTCTATTGCCTGGACCATCTGCTCCCCTTCCTTCTTTTCACACCTTGGTTTTCATAGGGCTGCCTTTCACACTCTTTGCTCCACTCATGACTCTATTGTCAGTGGTTTACTCTTTTATAAGCGTTTTCCCCAGGAAACATCAGCTTGACCAATGGCCTCAGCTTTGTCCTGTGGTAGGTCCATTTGGAGGCAGCTGAAACTGGATTTGCCTGGAATGAGACAACTGGCTTCTCACTACCCAAACCTTGCCATTTAGACCCAGTACAAGTGTCCATAGAAAAAAATAGTGCCATGGATGACTACCTTAAGTATTGAGAAAGTTCTGAGTGAATGTTTCCAGGGGATCTCCTTGGAGTAGCAAATGGACCCTTTCTGAAGTGGAAAAAAATTTGAAGGTGATGTTGAAACAAAGAGAGTATGTTTCCCATTTGAGGTATGAATTGAGAGTTCAGTTCTTTTGAATTCTCAGGCTAGCAAATTACTGCTTAATCAAAATATGTAAATTTAGGAGGGAGAGAAGGCAAGTTTAGCAGTTATACGTGGGGCGTTTTTCTTATTTAGATAGTTATCTCTGTGTGTGCAAAGAATGAGTGTCTCTGATTCCTATAAGTAATTTTTCATTCCATTGCTAGAGGAAACGTTGAAGTAATTGCAGTTTCAGCAATAGTCAATGAGTATTTGTAGTTGCAAGTTCTGTGACTACTACATAGAAACATACATTAACCATTATATAGAATGATATCCATATTTGCCTGATCATATTTTTAAGAAATCATAGAGTGCTGCAGTCTCATTTAAAGTCTCTGTGAAAATAGCCACAAGGAGTATATCCACCCCTGCCCCCTTCAGCAAAAAAACCCCAACCAACCAACCAACCAACCAACCAAAAAAAACCCAGTAGTTCTTTAGTAGAAGGAAAATGGCACAATTTCTATTCAGTAACATGACTTGGCTTTGAAATCCTCTAAGCTATTATCTTTTACAGAAAGAAATTTTCAGTTTGCACACGTAATAAGATTGTGTTATTACATTGCAAGGTAACTTTTTTCCTTTTTCTTACACTTCATGGAAAAGTGTAAAAAAAAATCCTTCATAAAAAGGATTGTTTGTGAATCTATTAGTCAAAGAACACTCTCTGTTATTTGCCTCAAAGACAAAAGAAAATAAATGTTCTTGGCCTTGCCTGTCCCTCTGAAAGGAAGGCTAATCATGTATATTTAAGTTGAATTACTTTTATGCAATTGATGTTTATTATGGTACATCTTGAAAGCACTCATTTTTTCCAAACTGACTTTGTTAAGATTATGATGAAGGTAATAATATGATTAAACCTGGTATTAACATCAATAGTGATATCATCTTAGAAATGTTTTAATTGTTGATGGTGTAAGAAACCTTCATTTAAATCTTAAAATATCTCTATGCTGAAAAACTGTAATTAAGGCAGTGACCAAACATACTCCTTGTAAAGTACGAATTGCATTTAAATGCAGATTATTCTCCAAGTTTTGTGGACTGGTTTTTTTTTTCATCCTTTGTGCAAGTTATTTCAGATGGACAGCCAGATGAATTGAAAAAACAATAGAGTGAGACATGGAAAACAATCAAGGTATTTTTACTTTCCTAGCTAACCTTTCTAAAATCATGCTTGATCTTTAGAAACAAATGAAAAGTGTTCTCTTCCATTAATACTGAGAAAATATTTCCCTTGATATACAAGACGTAGCTATAGATTTAAATAACATTGTGCATAGAAGAATTCTCTGTGGGAAGCTTTTATTTCTTCTTGTAAGTAGCTAGTATATTATCTTCTGAATAAGTATTATGGCTAAGTAAGTAATCTATAAACATGTAGAGTGTTTTAAGAAGGTGTGAACTAGTCCACTCGCAGAACAGAAAGAGGGCACTTGGGGCTTAGATTCACATCACTTATTATGAGGCACCCAACTGAGATGGGTGAAACACAAGTGCAGGTGTGCTAGTTTTCAGTGGTTGGAGTGTGACTGAGATCTGAACTGACTTAAGATCCCTACCTATCATTACTGATTCTACAGGAAGACTAGGAACACAAACCTAGGCATTTTTAAAGTCCCTGCTTAGATGTTTTCTATTCCAGTGTTTTTTGGCTTTTGCTAACAGTGACAGGAATAGAATGAACAATGATTTTTCTTTACTCCAACCATGTGATATTGTCAACATAAACGCTAAACTAACAATAACTGTGTTTGAGTTATTTCAAGGAAGTGAGCCTGAGAGATGTGTCTCTAAAACCACTTTAGTTAAAGGTTAATGCTCATTAGTGTGGAGTCAACAGCACTGTTATAAACCTCATAGTTTAAACTAAATGACAGAAAAAGAGCTAGTAGTACACAAGTGAGCATTACAATAAAACTAGATGCATTGCATTTATAAAAATAAAAGCAGCATACTTTAGAAAACTGGATGTTTGCATTTGTATATTTCAAGTGGAGTTTTATCCACGTTTCTTCTTGCAGTCTACTATTCAATATTTCTGTTTCTTAAATGATATAATGAAGGAGATTTTGTTGCTTAAGATCAAAATATGAGACTTGGATGGGTAAAGGTCACAAAATGCACAGGTTGGCTCACAACAGCCTGCAAAAGGTTGATGGATTTGGAGGAGGGGAAGAGACAGCCCATGGTACATTGTTCTGTATGAATGCATGATTGACTTGCCAAGTGCAGGCTATTTTGCAGATCTGCTCCAGCAGTGATTTAAAGTAAGACAGGAACTAACTCCAGGAAGAATGAAACAAATGTTCTCTACACTGAAAGAGGTATTAATTCAAACTAAGGGTGAGCAGAGGCCAACTTTTTTTCTAATCTTCATGCCAGCCTTTTTTTCAGGCAGTTATTGGGACCTGAACACCAGATCAAAACCAGCTTTTAGACTGAAACAAGCCAGCATTACTCTAGCTAATCAGCACAATAACATTTTCTTGAATACTTTACTAACAATCTAAAAGCACAGCGATTGCTTTTGGAAAATGACCATGGAATAAGGAATGAAAATAAGTAAGACCCTGAGAAATAAGAAGGCCCAGAACAATCTGAAGTTTAAATTAGTTCTGGATTTCCATTTAGGACTGCTCAAGTTTCATTCCTGCTTTAATACTTCAGAACTATAACTGGTTAAACAATAAAATTCCAATTCATAAGTGAGAAGGTTTTTTTATGATGGCTCCTGTTCTGTAACCCATGAAGGAGATTCTAATGAAAAAGCCCCGTTTCATGAGCTGGAAAGGGATAATGAAAAGTAGGAGCTGAGAAACAGACAAAGATAAAATAAAGCTGTTGCTTTGGTAGTTGCAGTAGTTGCATCAAATCTCACACATATCTAGCTGTTCACTAGCAGAAGTTAAGTACCTATACCAACTCCTGAAATGATCAATAACAAGAAATATTGCAGTCAACAATCTGTAATAACTTTAGGCATTTGAAACCAGAAGGACACATAACAGAACTCTAAAGATTTTTTGACACATTGCAAGTAAAAGAAAAAAAAAAAAATTGCTTTGATTATTTGTTTTTCCAGGTTTCTATAATTGCTGACAGTAGAAGAGACTTTCATGCTTCATTTGAATAGTAAATTTATTTGAAATAACAGTTCTGAATATCACAGTATTATGTTTGAATTAATACTTGAGTCGTCCCTTGAAAACCCCAAGAAGTGGAAAATTCTCCATGGAATCCATGGAATATAAATTCTTGTTTTAGATACTTAATCTTGCATTTTTACTTCTTGTTTGAATCAATTTTTTAGAACCAAAAGCATGTTAAGGCCTACTTCCTCTCTAGCATATCAAATATTGTCTGGCTTCCATATTTTAATGTATAATAACCCAAAGTGGTACACAATAGAACTCTAATTCAAGACTGAGTATGATATGAGTTAAGGACAGAGGAGATCTTGTGGAAGAGCTTGATTGAGAAGCATTAAAGTGTCAGTGTATGACAAGTATTTTGATGCTGAGTTTCTTCGACAATGAGGATTAGCTGTGCTTTCAATAGGCTTTCATTTCCTTGTTGTTGTAGTGGAACTGTAATTGGTTTCTGTGGGCTTAGAACTTCATCCTCTGTTTTGCAGCACCATTGCCTTGCACATATAAACGTGATGAACCTATTAACACAAAAGGAAATGTACACACACTCCAAAAGTCTTTTTAATAAGTACTTCCAGTAAGGAAAACCAAATGCTATATGTCATTCTTTCTCTGTATATATTTATATAATTTATAAATAAATCAAAAGTATTTCTTTATATACCTCTTATTTAAGTTGTTCTGGATGGTGTAAGTGACCATTCCTGTGATTAAACTAAGTTAATTTTATTTGGATCACCTTAAATCAATGACTCATTGTAGCACTGTGAATTTGGAGGTATTTTTTCAAAAAAAAGTATTTTTATGATGTTCTGTCCCTTGTAAATGACATCCAAACCAGATTTCCGCCTGGTGTCAAGATATTCCATTTTCATGGGTACAAGAGAGTATATGTGTGTTCGTGCATTAATATTTTTAGACATTTGTATTTAGAGTTTTGTATATGAATTGATTTTTTATTTAGTCAATGGGAAAAAATAGAGATTCTGTAAACATCATTTCTAGAATGCTCGATCCCCCAAATGACATGTGTTCTTCAAAACAAAACTGAGTAATTTAGGCACTCTAAGAGGGCCCCTGTTTAACCAGTATGGACTTTTTAGAAAGAAAAAAAAAAAATTGACGTGTGTTTAGTACAGGACAATGTATGGCAAATCAGAGTATTGAGATATTTGCAAAATCTAAGTGTATCACTCACACCACCTCCTACTGTCACTTTTTATGTATTTTCTGATGCTTTGCTGGAAACAGTTAATTTCTTACACTTTTCTTGCAAGATTATTCCAGAAACAAATTAATGTCAGTGACTAATTTACGGGTATTATTTTGCTTCATTACTATTTACCTGTTACATCTACTTACTACAGCATGTTGTATTTCCATAACAATTTCTCCACCCCTTTTGCTTTAGTGGTTTTTAATAGTATGTAGATTATATGCACCTCTTCTGCTACATGTCTGTTGGTGTTCTCTGAACTTCCTTTCAAGAAAAGGACAACAAACATATTACTGAGCTCCAGTTGCAGTATGCTAGAATAGAAGAGAGAACAATTTCTTTGTATTCCATGGTTCCTTTTTTACTGCAGTCTATGCATTGTAGATCACAGTCAATTTGCCTCTTATAGAAAGTATTTTCCAACAACAGAACTAAAAACGTTTCTAGCTTCCATTAAATATCAATATTTAGAATTATTTTACTCCAGCTGTAGTTATCAAATGAAACTTCTTGTTGTACACAAAACTTTCTTTATAATAATTTCATTTTCTGTTACAATAGAGTAATCTGTGATTTTGGTTACCTATTTACATGATGGTACAAAATGTTATAAATCCCTACTCTGTTCCAAACAGGATATATTGAGCTATTATTATACAAAATTGTCCTTTTTTTGTACTATTCCATTGATGTTAACTCAAGTGACACCAAAACATATTTATCTTCCAAATTTAACTGTTTTCGTGTTTCCTCAGAGGACCTTTCCCTGTCCCACCTTTTGGTTTCTTCTCTCTGGTTAAGCATTCCAGCAGCTCTCACATTCTAAGAGGTATTAATAAGGGCCACCTGCCACTGTGACTCATTTAAAATGTCTCTGCACAGTTTAAGACGAGAGATAATAAATATGTCCAGGCCATAGGAGATCAGAAAAGAGCCACAAGACAGTACTGGTCAGCATGATGGGCAGTAGTCTCAGCGTGAGAGCAACCTAACCTTATGCTCCATTATTCCACTGTGTAAATGCTCAGCAAATGTCACAATCCCATAAGCAGTTTGTGGCAGGTACCACATGGTGCTGTAGGTTGGCACATAACCACTGCGGAGTTAGCTTTTACCAAATAATTTTTGATAACCCCCCTCCTAAATATTTCTGAACAGGTTTTTCCACCAAAAAAAAAAAAAAAGTCAACATTCCTTTTGTATATTTTCAAAAAAAAGCTAGACTTACTTTTATTCTTGGAGGAGCCTGGATAGGCTTCTCCTTCCTGTAGTTTTAAATTATTGCTTCCTTCAGTCAAACTTCTAGCTCTAAGCAACCCTAGCTGAATCACTTATTTAAACCTACTATTCCTTCTATATTTTCAGCACTTTTTCTGGGAAGGTTTTTCCATTTCCCTAGTAACATTTTCTCTTTGATGATAGTACGTTACCCTTTAAATATACAAATTTTATTTGCTTTAATCTAGCATGTAGTTGAAGGAGATACAAGCAAGCAGTGGTAATAGCTCTGTAAAACCTTTACGTAGGGAAGGACATGGCAAAGGCAGTTGTCTTTGCAGATGGAGAACATATGTCTGTTTCACACTGGAAGTGTAATTTTGTACATGGCAAAGAATCCAAGTTCTTGTCATATTGTCTCATGGGTTGTTTTTTTTTCTTTTCAATTTTTTTGTTTAAGTTGAAACAAGATCAGAAAGTCAAACTAATGCAGTGAATCTGATTTTTTGATGTTCCCAAAAAATTATTAAAATATAAACCCAAAACGATTGTCTAACAATAATGAATTAAAAAAACCACAACTGCAACCCCAAACCCAGCATAAGTGGAAAACACTACTGAGAAAATGGAATATTGCTATTCAAGAAGAGAAGTTTTATTCTTTTAATAAAATAGTCTAAATAATGTGGAATATTTTCTTAAGTTTTAGATTTTACTTTCTAGCTGATTTCCTGGGGGTCTGATGTATGCCTTCTTTTACTGTAGTATATTTCTTCTGAAGTATTGAAAATTTTCTTTCCAAATGCTCTTGGCATTAGAAACAGATTTGAAGAATAAAAGTCTTAAATAGAGCAACATGATATCTTCAGCCCAAATTTACGAAATGTTGGCAATAGAGCAAAGCCACTGCCAATGAAGGGCATAGTTCTGAAGTTCAGAATGTTTCCTACTTCTCCATATCAACCTCCAGAGAACAAGGATTCAAAAAGGGGCATCAGATTCATCTCAGTTGCACAGTGTAATAACATGAATCATCATTTTTTGTGTGCAATGTGAACATTACACTCCTGTAGAAATTCTGCCAACCTTGCTTAGATGAAACACTGAATTGGTAATAGTTGCAGATTAAGTAGTGTGGTATGACAGAGGGAGGGAAGGCTTGTCTGGAAGAACAAAAGATATATACTAGTAAGACTGCTCATATAGTAGATAAAACTCTCTATCTCCCCAGTTTGAGTGCTAGGAGTCTTAGAAGCATTATCAGCCCTTCATAAAACCTGTCTGACTGTGAAGTAGATGCTGCTTTTATTCTGCTTTTCTCAGGCAATCTTCTTCTATTTTTTTATTCTTCTTTAGATGTCACTCATCATTTGGAAATTATCAGAAACGCTCCTTGCTGCCAACCCAACCCAGCATAACACTTTTAGAACTTTCCTCTGAGCCTCTGGAGAGTTACCAGATAATTTGGGTTATTCAAGTTTGCTGATTCAAGGACTGAGTGCAGGTGTTCATTCATTTGGTGCATTTCCTTTCATTCTGATAACTGAAAAGATAGTGTTTATCCTTTGGGAAAATGTCTTTGTCAAGTGGCCATAAAGGACATTCCATGTTAAATGTTATTTTACAATCCTAGGTGTCTTTGTTTCCAGGCTGTGGTAAAGGGGCATGTTATCAGAAAGACATTTTGTGGTATTTTCCTACTTCATAAATATTCTTTAGGAAGATACTGTTTGTTTGCAGCTTCAGGTTGTCAGAGAAGTACAGTGTAAGTGACATATAGTAAGGGTCCAAGTAGCAGAAATAGGTGGACAGGAAAGATCCCAAAGCTATTTTATATGCTAAGTCAAGTGCTTCTGACTGAGATGCAGTTAAAGAGCAATTGTATCATTTGCAACCAGAACTTGTTAGAAGGTTTTTCTCACCAATCCGTGGCTTTAGGATAAGCCTTCTTTTCCTGAAACGGTATACAAGTTGTCAAATGCTGTAATCAACCAGCTCATCCAGGCTTATAGCAAAATTAGAAAGCCTTGGGGATTTTCTTGGGTCTAAAATATTGTGTCTCATTTTTGATCATATCCCAGAATGTACTGTGACCTCTTAAGTTGTGACAAGACTGCTTCTACTTTGTCATTTTATGGAATTGTAAGTGACTTTTCAACCCTACCACCATAAATTTAGTTGGGGGGCAAGTTTCAGTCTACAAGCTTAGTTTCACTGAAGCATATGGAGTCCTGCATGGTCTCTCTAGAGCAGGCAGATGCCAGAGTTTTAGCTGTAAGGCAGAGTTTTCTGTATTCAGGAGATTGCATCCTTCCCACTTGGATGTGATGCCCAGAGCATAATTCTAGAATTAGTTTGTTATCCCTAGGGTATTTGTAATGTTTACACACATTTTTCCATATCATCCCACTGTGTACATGTATATGCTTCAACACATACAATATGTTTGTACATTAAATTCACGTGCGTGTGTCTACCCATGTACATAAATTGCCACATAGGAAGCACTGTTTACTCCTTTCTTGTCTTCTCATTGCTAATAGATGTAACTTAAAAATATCATATTCACAAAAATGATCAAATGAAGTTGAAAACAGTTTAAATATTTGTCCATTAAAAGATATACTTCCACTGTATTTGCGTTCTATGAACATTAATCTCTTTGATTTTCTGTATTTACACTGTTTGACTCTCTTGGTATGCCAGATAAACACTTCTTGAGAAAGGCAAGGTGAGCACAATTTGAAAAGGGAAAGACGTGGGCTGAGCAAAGATGGTGTCAAAATACTAAACTCTAGCTCTTGAGACATAGGGGGTATGATGAGACTACATTTCCTGTTGGGCTAAATATTAGTGTTATCCTCAGAGATGTCCAGCATACAGTCTTTACAGAAATCTGCCTCAGACTTGTCCTGGCTGGGTAATTGTACTTGGATGAAGAATAATTCCTCCCCCCAGATGAGTACAGAGATTAACTGAGAAAACTGTCTATAGATAGCAACTTCTGTTCCTCTGCCAACTCTTGATGGTTGCTCATCCCTGTGTAATTGTTCCTAGTGTTTCATGAAGAGCCTGTTAATCCCTATAGGTTGTATAAAGTGATTCCCTGTGGATGATCTAATTGAAGCAATTAAGGTGGGTTTATTATCGCTGTTTAGTAACTGGACCCATATTCTCCTGTTGTATTCTGAGACTGAAAGAAATGCTGGCAAGGAAGAGCGATGACTATTTCTTCTTTACAAGTGTGGAGAGAATTAAGTGGTATCAAAGTTAAGCTGATAATCAGATGGGTGAGTCAGGGGTTAATTTGCAATTAGAAGATTTTCAAATTTATTAGCTGCTTCTCCCTTAATTTAATTTCTGTTGAAGGTCAGTTTTTGCCTTGATTGTCTCTTTATTTTATCTATAAAAACAATGGCTCTGATAAAAGGTTTTACTGAAACTCAGAACAGAGAACAGGGAAGACTTAAGGGAGCACATTAGCATGTAAAAGTGAGGTATTCATCTCCAAGGTAACAAATTTCATGAAGTCCTGTAGCTTCAACAAAAGTCAGTGATAACTGCGCCTATGCTGGTTAGGCAAGTAATGCACTGGGGTTGTAGTACTGCAGCACTGCACATGGCCTGCTGCCTTGGAGGGACTGCTGACATAAAGCTCTGGACACCTTGGTGCCACTTGCTCCTTTAGTATCTGCTGTTACTGTTTTGTGATGTTAACTATCAGGTATATTGAGTGAATTTCTGAAAGTTTGCTTTTTATCCAGTAAAAATATGTCTGTGATAACACACAGTTCTTATCTTAGTATTTTGTCTTTCATTCTTATTTTTTGGAGAAGAACTCTGAGCTATAAAATGCAAATGCAGGTAGCAGACCCTTTTCTGTTGGCTTGTTGGCTTCTTGAAGCTTACCGGCCTTTAACTAATACAATTTTAGCAGACAATATTATTTCTCAGATTTCCAAACCTTTTAAATTAGGTTGGGTCTCCAGAAAATTTAAAATTAAGAATCAGTACAAGATCAGATTAAGAATCAGTAAGAGTCAGTAGAAACAAGAGTTTCCAACATAATCCATTCCACTCATTTTGACAAAATCACGAGCTCAGACTGTCATAAAACACTTTTGGGAGGATTGTATCTAATACCTGCATATAATTCTTAAATGTAGTCTTCAGCCTAATATATCCAGAAAGTTTTAGGTCTTTGAACTATTATGAAGGTCTTGCAATTTTTGGTAGGCTCTGATGTACTTTTGACACTCCTTTTAATCTCAACATGCTATTGAAAACAGTGTCTTTATAGTTTGTTCAACTAAATGCAGAGTCACTTGGCCTCTGAATAACCAACTACTATTCAAAGCATAACCCGAAAATAAGACACGTCCGTATTCAGGGTCATGTTTTCCATGGTCCTTATTTCTTGCGATGTGTTTTCAATTGACATATAAAACATGACCAACCAACCAAACAACACCCAAACAAATAAAAAGCAGTACTAAAGCTTTTGCCGTATAGAACAATTTCTACTTTTTGAGTAGAATTTCTACTTTTTTTTAGCCTTGTACCATCTTAGATGTGACCTCTTTTTCAGATTAAGTGAAAGGAATTGACAATGTTCTTATTTACAGTTAGCTACATAAATGTAAATCATTAATAGCTGGGCTACCGTGGGAGAAGTTATTCTATATTAAGTTTGAAGTCGAGGGACAGAATTTAGCCTTTAACTGGATTTCTTTGCACTCTCAAAGACCTTCAAGCTACAGGGAAATTACTAGTCTGAAACAATTAAAACGAACACATCTCATTAAATGTTTTTAGTCAACTGTTGTAGCATCAGTCCTCTCTTGATTTATCTGGGAAAAAACAAAGGTACTGCTGAATCAGGATTGTCCAAAAGATTTGCACCTTTCTCTTTCAAACTGTGAGAATACACATAGTTGGTTTCTTTTCTTAAGTCTCTGTCTGAAACTCCTTAGAATTGCAGTTAGACAAAGTCAGAGTGAAAAAAACTATTTTACTATAAACTGTTCCTGTTCCTGTTGTGCTCTGAAACTGCAGGTACGAGAGGAGGGGAACAGCAAAATGCCCATAATTGTACTATTTTCAGAAGTCTGAGACTTTGGAAAATAGCCTGGCTGTAGCTCCCGAAAGATGTGGTATCAGAAGAGGTGTGTGTGGTGGATGTCAGGCTTCACCTACCAGTTCATTACCCTCACTCTTAATGGTGTCAGCAAACAGCAGGTGTTTTATTTCTCTCTTTCTTACAGTTTTGCCCCTGCCCATGTTGCAGGATGAGCAAAATGTCTGTCATACTAAGAGCAATAAAAATTAAATTTCATCTGATATCCTGAGAAGTATTGGGATTGCTTTGTTTGGATGCCAGTGTTCAGCCAAGGTGCTTCTGGTTTCATGTTGAAGTAATGAAAATAGTTGGGAGATCTTTTGTTTTGAATCCATGGCATACGCTCTTCTCAGGTAGTACACAAAGGAGCACAAAAAATGTAGTAAAGATCAGCTCTGCATTTAAGAGCTTTTCAGTGGCATTGAGGAAGAAATATTTCATTTTTATTATGTTTTGAAAAATTCTGAAGGGATTTTGACTCTTCTTAACTGCTTAGCTTCTTATCTGCCAGCCATCCAGAAAGAAGAGGTATATACTATGCTAGGATGCAAGTCAAGGTTGCCACATTCTCTGTAGTCCTTTTATGTTCATGTTCTTTCCATAAAAGTGGTTTTAATTTCCTTTCTTAAAAAACAAACCTGAAATATTGTTTTCCCTGATAGTTCAGCTAAGGGTTCTTACAAAAGGCAAAACATTGTTTATATTGATCACTTTGCATTTTCTGCATATTATCTTACGGAAACAAGATTAGCACAGCTTGCAAACTTGCATTCATTTGAAGAATTCAATAAAACACTCGTTCTCCGTGGATGTGTGTACACACACACAAACACACACACACATACATGTACAAATTTGCATGTGTGTATTTGGAAGCTTAGGGAGAACCAGAACTAGGAAGTGTCTTATTTTCTTGACCACTGTGCTTGTCACATGCAATTTGAGACCTGGATTCTGTCTTACTGAAATACAGCTGCATGCTGTAGTGAAGGTTATAATCATCTAGGTAAATTAAAAAATGATGTGATATATACTTTTTATGCAACAAAATTAAATATGTTTAAAAATGTCTGTGAATAAAAATGCTATTTAAAAAAAAAATTATCTGAGGAAAAAAACCCAAAACATTCTTTTCAACATGAAAGCCATGAACAAATATTAAGAACTGAAAAATATATGAGTTTTAAAATATAATTTTAAATGCTGTATAACATATGATACACATATACTATGTGCCTTCTTAAAATATTGAGTGATACTGCCTTTATAAAATGTTTAAAGTAATGCTGTCTTCTTAAAATGTTGAATGTCTATAACAAACCTGACTTCTTAGAATAAAAAGATAACTTAGCCTTCCATTCAAAAGCCCCCTACATAATTTCCATTTTGATCAGTAAAAAAATAATAAAATAGCTTAAACAGACTGTCATATCTGCTGTTACTTAGTATAACTAAAACAGTGCATTCTGTTAATTCTTATAAATAGTATAAAAGCGATTCTGTTTGTGTTGCTCTTCTAGTTAAAGTGATGCTGAACATTTGTAGTGGTGTTGGAATAGAGAAACTTTGTTGTCTTTTCTGCAAAGCACAGTTCTGAAAACTTGATCTAACATAGTCAAATCAGTTGTTTTACAGCACTAAATCTGTGTTGTCATAGCCAAACAGTGCTTATCCAGGGTTCAGACTGAAATGCGTTTTCAATTGAATTTTTCCTGTCGTATTGAATGACTACATACAGCTTCTGTGTGCTGTTAATAGCTTCCATGTGCTGGACAGCCATTTCAGCAGTAGATGGTTTCCTCTTTTGCAAGGCAGAGTTTCTGAACTAAAAAAACTAACCAAACAAAATAAGACAACAAAACAAAATAAACCATATAAGTAAACTTTCAAAAAAATGTGAATTTATTAAAAGATTGCAAAAAGTCTGACACCCTCAAACTGCTTCTTTATTACTTTCTTAGTAAGTTTTCTTACCTGAGTTTACACATCCAAATGGGAGCAGAATTACCTAATCCATGTGAAGAACTAGGCACCTATCATCCACAATTCCTCTCATTTTAAGGTCAGTCAGGTAGATCACAGGACTCATGTTCCTGACATACCTGAAAAAGAAGACAAGCTGGCTAGCTTGCATTGAAATACAACTTCTAGACATTTAAAAAGTTGGGTGATTTTTTAGTTGAGAATGTAGGTACGTATGAAATATTTATGAAATTTGTATTTCAAAAATTGAGTAATTATCGAGTAGCCTTTATTGGTCTTTGTTGGTCTTACTAAGTATCCCGAATATGGAGGGCATTTTAGAGAACCAGTCTGATGTACAGATGAAAAAAACCAATACCACTGTAAAGCATGTCTTTAACTGAATATACCTTAGAAGTTATACTTTAAAGTCCTCTGTCCGATGTCTCATCCCTGATTCTTAAGGCTGCTGTTGTCATTCTAGGCCAGTAATTGTCTACATCATCAAGATGTTAGTCACAAATATCTCATTCCTTGTAGAATAATTGCTTGTTACTGCTATCTATTCAAAAATATGGTTCTACCATGCAAAGACACACAAAAGTAACACAGATTAGCTGTAGCCACCTGGCCAATTAGAGGAGTTGTCACAGCTCAGCCAAGAAAAAAATAGCCTCAGGTCCAGGAAACCTCAGACAAAGAACACCTGACAAGCTGCAGTGGAGAGGCCTTGCAGATTTAGCACAAAGCTTATGTCTGTTGTGTCTATGACAATACTGTATCACCAGGCTGTGCAGTTAGAGCCTATAAAAGTGAGTGATTAAATTAAATTATGGTAAATAAGGGAAAATTAAGACTAATATCTATTTATCTGTAAAGAAGAAAGATTCATCCTGTTCATTTTATTGCTTTTACAGAGATCTGCTTACAACATTCCACTGCTTGCAGCATAGATTATTTTTGTATGACAGATTTTATGTTATTTTTTGACATCAGTATGTACAACATCCACAAGGGGTTGTCTATAACCAAGGTTCCTAAGCTTTTGGTACTACAAAGCATCAACTATGGTGCAACTGTGTTACCAAGGAAAATTAAGTTGCTTATTTTTGGCTATTAAATCAGATTACACTCTTGAAATTTGAGAAGCTGTACATGAATATTTACCTTTTGAAAAACTTTACCATTAATGTTGCTATTCTGTTACTGTTTTCCTTTTTTAAATCACAGTGATCACACCGGACATGATTCTTTTCTCACACAATTGTAATAATGGTATTGATTTCAATGGAATTATTATTCATTTGCCCAGTGTGAGCAGAGAATCAGATTAATGCACCAAAATTATGTTCTTGCCATGTTATAGGAACTTATTGCTTTTCGTTGTCAGACATTATCATGATAATTTTAGTAGGGAATAGGTTAACATAATCTTCATCCAGTTGGGCAAATTGAGTCAGCCTGCTGCTGTGTTATATAGCCCGTCTGTTCTGCCAACTTATTTTTGATGAGCTTCTTAGAAATAGCTGCTTTTATGCCAGTGACTTAGGGTAGGTTTGTATGTAATTATGCTCTTAGTAACACTGCAAGTATAAAGAAAGAAGAGGAAAAAAAAAAGGCATAGGTCTTTTATGGGACCTCTTGTAGGCTTCTGTCTCATTATGTTAACAATCTGCCTAGAGAACGGTGTCAGATTTAGAGAGCAGACGAGATTGATTTACTTTTCAGGCCCTTCTACCCAGCCTAATTATTGCGTTACAAATGGCGATTCTTTCACCCCTCTGAAGGAGCACTTTGATTAGTGTCTGCAATGCAGGTGCCAGGGCTTAATACGGTAAGTGCATGTCAACTAGTTTCTTTCATCACATAGTCAAACTGTATAAAAAAGCCATTGCACAGTAGGAGCTGATACATGGCTTTACCAGGGTTTATATGAGCTTAAAATTGATAGGGTTAGAACAGCTACGAAATTTGCCATCTTGTTTTGTTTAATTTTTCTTTTGTTATTCTAGTAAACACAAGAAAAATTGGTAGATGCAAAGTAGAAATTGTATCAGTGTGAATAGGTAGCTTGCCGTTGTAGAATTTTATTTAAAATTCAGATCAGATTTCTCCCTTCTCCCAGCCCCCAAGACAAGATTGAATGGTTCTTCTCACAAATTAAGTTATAGTTTCAACATTACAGGCTCTCTTCTCCACTGCTGTACTTGATGACTTGACCCTTTTTGAAAGGGTTTTATTATTAAGCGGTAGTAGACTAGCACTCTTTTTCATGGCTTAAAGATTTATCTATAAATAGCATTCTTTTTTTTTCAGTTGAGAATGACTACATAAATATAGGATTGGATTCGTAAATAGAAACATAGGATAATTAGCACTATAAATAGCATTCTTTTTTTTCAGTTGAGAATGACTACATAAATATAGGATTGGATTCATAAATACAAACATAGGATAATTAGCACTAACTCCTGTAGTCAACATTCATGCCAAATTCAACAGAATTCACATCAGACACTAGAATTCCCATTGACTTCCTATTTATTTCAAGTTTCTCCCTTGTTTGATATGTTGTCTCATTTGCTAGAAAATTTACATAAGCTAGTACTAAAGAAAAAGGGGGTGGAACAATAGGGAGATT
>JAYRBT010000001.1:63165849-63186578 GCA_036023395.1 Myiotriccus ornatus | reverse complement strand
TGATATGTTGTCTCATTTGCTAGAAAATTTACATAAGCTAGTACTAAAGAAAAAGGGGGTGGAACAATAGGGAGATTATAGGAATGCTGCCATTCTGAGTGGCACACAAAGGTGAGGCTCTTGAGATCACTGAAGGTAGTATAATGTCTCTCAAACACCTGTGCATTTGAGTTCCTGGCTCAGAGAACACCTGCTTCTTCCTCAGCTACCCCATTCCCCTTGGATCGTTATTATGAACTCTCTGAGTCCTTATCCCACGTTTAATCATCATTGCATGTTAATAAGTATCATTTACACCTCAAATGACTTTCCTATGTTTAATTTGATATATGTTCCTTCTGAATTATGTCTGAATATATTCTGAAGTTTGCAAAAATTTCTGGGTCTTCTTAACTATTTAATTTTATTTTCTAATCATGGATCATCATATAGAATGTAGCTGTCAAAACTAGTATTTATATTATATTAACAAAATTCCTCTAACTTTAATGAAATAAATGAAAATACAGAGAAAAACGTCAAGTCCAACAGGACTAAGGTCTCACAAACTGTGCCTGTAAATTGTTGGCAGTCCAGTAATTTATTTTAATGTACCCAAATCAAAATTTTGTCCAATTTAATGAAAACATTACATTTATATTTTTACATCTGAATTCACTGTAGTAACCTGTGTTAAACATGATAGTCTTAGCATACATGTATGGACTTGTTGAAACCAGACTTTACTGATGAGTAGGAATATAAAAACTTAGAAAAGAGATTAAACATCCACAGAAAAATGTTCTGGTCCACCCACATTTTAAAATTAGGCTACCCATGTCATATCATTGCAGTGATATTGGGTACAAACATTTTAGTGATTTTCCATGTGAGATCCATTGAAAATTTGCTTGCATTTTCCCCAGATTTTTTAAATTTGCATAGATTGATCATGGCCCAGAGGCTGAGTCAACACTTTAAATGTGTATAGGTATCACCCTTTCTACAGCTGATTTCTCTTGGAGGTCTACAGACTTTGGATTCTTCAAAAATAATACACTGAATGGTGCCTGTTTTGAATGTTTCTTGTAAAATCCTGAAAGGTATGTGTAAGGTACTTTGCAGATTTTTGGTTTTCTTCTTAAGCTTTGTTAGTTATATTCCAGAAGTACTTACGCTTCCCATTTTTTGTCCTGGATAGAAGTTCTGGAATGCAACACTGTTATAAAATACTTCTTTAAAGTTACATGGCTTTCATAAAAATATTAGGAAGAAATTCTTTACTGTTAAGGTGGTGAGGCACTAGAACAGGTTGCCCCAAGAAGTTGTGGATGCCCCACCCCTGGAAGTGTTCAAGTCCAGGTTAGGAAGGGCTTTGAGCAATCTGCTCTACTATTTCTGCCCATGGCAGGGAGGTTGGAATGAGATGACCTTTAAGGTCCCTTCTGACCCAGCCCATTCTATGCTCTCTGAATTCAAAACTTTTATGGGCATGATTAAATCTTGTGAAAACATATTAGAGGCTTTTACTGTGCAATGGTAAACTGGAATCTGAAGGAGATTACTGTGGTCTGAACACCAAATAGTTAAAGGGCTATTTAAATGCTAATGCTATACAGAGACCAAAATTTTTATCCAGTTTAAAAGAAAAGACAACAAGCAAACAAACAAGCAAGAACAAGAATATAATTTAGGTGCTACAGAATAAATGCAAGAAATAAGGAATAAAAGATTACTATGTTTATTATTGGACATTAACTCTCTATTTCTCAAGAAAAATAGTATCTATAACCTTATTCTTTTGCTACGTTTTTCTGTACTGACTCACTAGGTCACATGCAATGTGTGCTATAATTTTAGGTTTTGGGGATGATGCTTATGATCAGGGTGTTTGCAGAATGTGTATCATACACTTGAGTGTAATTTAAAAAACAATCATAAAGGAGCAGTGCCACTTTGACTTATACATCTTGCAGCAGAATGAGTTTGAAATTTGGTTTCATAAACTTTTAATGAAGTAGAAGTCAGGAATTTTAATGGACCACACTTTCTCTCATGTACTAAAGAAACCTTAAAGTAAGTGGGAATGGAATTTGACTGTATATTTTCAGCATGTTAAGTAACTAAATAAGAAAATCCAGCATAATCTCTAGACTTGTGAATTTTAATTCAAACCTTTGATTCAGATTAGGCAATTACTTATTTTTAGCACTTATCTGCTCAAATTAAAGTATGAGGAGTTTGAAAGCTGTAGCAACATATTATCATGCTTGCAACACTAATTACAACATAGCTTTTTTCAATTGCTTGAGAACACAAAGATCATCTGTGTCATCATTCTTGCTTGATGCATAATTATGACCAGTACTTTAATTTGAATTGTCTAAAGGAGGGTTGAATTAACTTCCTTGCCAGTAAATATAACAGCTGGGATTCTGTTAGTTCCCTGCAGAGATCTCCAGGCAATATTTATCAGAAATTTCAAGTGCAAAATAAACTGTCGTGCTATAGGAGTCAGTCTGCACAGTGAAATGTGTACAGCTGTAACAAGAGGCAATATACAATTAAACAGTGTGAATTTAATCCTGTTAAACTTTTCCTATCAATACTACTTGAACATTTCAGGTGTTCTGATACACCAATATTTTCTTCAGAAATACAGTTTTTATGGCAGTGGGTAGCATATAATTTGTTCCTACCGTAGAAACAAACTATGTTTTGGATCTTTGAACAAGGAAGTTCTTTTCAGAAAGGAATGAATGTTGATAACGCAAGCATCGATGCTTTGTTTATATCTGTGTGTGTCTCACATAATTTCTGATTTGAATTTTTAGTCGCCTGTCTGGATTTGTTAGTGTGCTTTTATATTTGTTTATTAAGAACATCTTGAAGGTTGGCCAGGGGGTCTTGCACTGGCTTCCTAAGGTTAGAAGGTTTGATACTGTACTCTTTGAGTTGTGCAGAGACATTTAAAAGTGATAGCAACAAATACAATAGCAATATTAATAACGGCAGCACTAGTACTACAGGAAGACGGCAGCTGTAGGAGCGACTGTGTCTCTCTGTGTGCTCTGCGCCAGCCCCGCTCCTCTCCAGCACTGAACTGTTTTGTCAACAGCTCCATCTGCAGCCCATGGGCAGCCGGGAGCCACGCTGCCAGCCCAACACAGCTGTCTGGGAAAATTAGATTTGAAAGGCAACACCTTAAAACACCTTTTTGCGGTTGAAATTTTGGCACTGTCAGGTTTTATATGATTTCTGAGAGTATAGCCGTAGGCTCTGTCAACGGGAACTCACTGGGAAAGAAGCAGACAGAGAGCAAAAGAAGAAGCAAGGCGTCACTGCTGCTGAGGGCCTGCAAGCAGGCATAGTAAATTCTACAGTTAGCTCTTTAAATATGTACACAGCAAATTAACCTGGATATTTGATATTATTTTTTTTCCCATTCCTTCCTACAAATATGCTTTTATTTGCAAAGGCCAATCCTAAGCCTTTGGGCACTCGGTGCCATGTCCCTTGGGTGATGTGAGAGTAAGAGCAGTGTAACTTACTCTGCTGGAGTTGTGATTTCAGTGATGTACCTTGTATGCCCAGCAGTGGCAAAGTCAGCAGGGCTTCCTTCAGGGTGTGGGGCAGAACTTAAAATTGCTTTGGTCTATTTTTAGGCAGGGTCTGTAGTTTGGCAACACTAGAGGGCTGTAGAAGTCTTTTTTAGTCACTTGCAGGTGATAGGTTTTTTTGATTTGGGTTGGTTTGTTTTTTTTTTCTGGGAGTGGAAGTGGTACTGCTAATGATAGTACTTGTGGAGGGCAGGAGATATGAATGCCCATGCTAAACAGGTTTCAACCCAGCATTAGTGTTAAAAGTCTTTAAATTATCAGAATACAAGGAGTTAAGTTACGAGTACTTATATTTATATTTCCTGACTTTTAATAATGTAGTAATTGTCATTACTTTCTAGAATCATTCAGCATAACATTTGTATCTTCCTTACTTTATTTATCAATTTATTTAATAGCAAGTGAATGTAGGATTGGGGATTTTTTGTTGTTTGTCTTTTTTATTTTTTCTTTTTTTGGTGGGGGTCTTAGAAGTGTTGGGTTCACTTTCATACATGGAGCTATTTCTGATTCTCCAGTCTCTGTATATATATAGTGTTAAAAGGCTGTATGTTGTCTTCAGAACACCTTCAGATATCTTTTTTGACCTATTGGTGCTCTTGACAAATTAAAATGCCATTCACGATGGACAGGAACATTAGTCAGTAGGCAACAGTCGTTCCCTGGCCACAGAACACAGTATACAGAAAACCTTCCCTTCCCCTTTTCACTTCTCATGACAGCAATTCTACCTACATGTCTGTGTAGATGGATGGGGCTTTGGTATATTTTAAAGATTAACAAATTTAGATCACTTCAGATAGGTGTGAATTCTGCAGTGAAAGAGCACTCATATACCTTGTCATTATTTCCCTATCACTCGAAGGTGCTTCAGTGCTGTCAGTAATCTTAAGTCATGAGGAGTGAGTCAGTCTCTCAAAAAAGGAAGCTTCAAGTCATTTTGGGCTTTATAGGTCAAAACCAGCACTTCAAACTCCACTTGAAAAACAACAGGCAGCCGCAGCAGATTTGGAGAGCAGATGTCAAATGCTCATAAAGGGATACAAAGCATATCAAGTAGAATAGGACCTTCCTATACTAGATTGTTTCCAGGTTGATTTAATGTGAGACCCAGTGTAGGATTCATATCCGTAGCCAGATAGCTGCTTGCTAAGGACATGTTTACAAATGCAAAATTGCAATAGCATATTATAACACAGAAATATAATTATGCATTAAAAGAAGATTAATTTTCTGTGTTACAAGGTCATGTAAGATTGCTCTCAGAAGGGAGCAATACTGCTCAGTAGAATCCAGTTTCACCTAGAAAGAAGCCACCTCTACTCAAAACTCCACTCACTTGGCATTGTTATTGCCACTGTCTCTTTGGGAAAGGTTCAAACATTGTAATATACTTTCTTGGAGATCCCAAATAAGATAGGAGGAAGTCAGATGCAGAAAAAATTGTTCCCACATATTTTTCTGATCTCAAAGTCTTTTGCAAGTCTTTGCAGAGATGTAACTTTATGTGCATTATAAGTAGAACTATTTTTTTCTGGAAACAATTCACCTTGCTTTCAAAGATAGTGAACTCTATCTTCCATTTCAAACATTATATTTTAAAATTTCTTAATAGCATACTATATGGACAACAATAGTTAGTATATTCAGATTCTGCTCTGTAGATCAACCCTTCATTTAAAATGCAAACGTTTCCCCTTTCTATCACTTTATTGTTGTAGTAGATTTTATTTGATCTCTCTATGGCATTTTTGGAAACTGCAACAGTTTGCTTGATTTGCTTAGATGGCTCAGGAGGTACAAACCACGGCCAATTTTCCAAGCACCTAGCTGTCATGAAAACCTAGTATGCTTAGTAAACTTCGTCAATCTATGCTTATATTATTTGTAAGGCCATTTTACATCATGATGAAACTCAGATATCTATCAAGTAGAGTGGCAGCTCTTATCAATGTGTATTGACATTTTGTGGCAATTTAACATAGGCAATAAAGAATGCAACATCCAGTCTTCTATATCTCTGATATGTCTTACTGTTGATAACAGTGTGGGGTTTTTTCTGTTGCAAATTATAATCACGTGGATTTTGCTTCAAACCAGCATAGAATAGCAAAGGTTTTGCTGCTGTTTTTAAATGTCAAAATAAAGTGTTTATAAAGTTTGTTTTCAGCTGTTGCTGTGAGGTGTTCATTACAAGAGAGGAAAGCAATAGGTACTCAGTCTGGGTAAATGCGGAAAAAAATCTTACAAAGCAGGAAACATAAATCAGTTAGCTCTATCCCAACAATTCCTTGCATTTCCTTCCTGTTAGGAAAACGCTGTAAATGTGAACAAGTGAAATGGGATGCCCTTTTACTAAATTACCCAGACAAGGACAAATTAAAAATGTATATAATAATATAACATATAATTATTATTATTATATAATAATATAACATACTCCTGCTATCACTGCAGCTAAAAGAAAATATTGGGACAGTATAGTTCAGGATTTCAAAATATTGCATATTTTATTCTAATTTGATGGTGCATACACAATCTGTCATATTTACAGGGAACTTCGAATTCCACTAATCTGATTAAAGGGCAACAGGACTTATTTAACTATATTTTTGCTTGGCATCAAGCAGGGCTTAATATCCTGTGAACTGACCATTCAGGATGATCTTGTTGAGCTCAGTGTGCATTACTGATGTGATGACTTACTGAAGGTAAAAATAAATTTTGTGATTTCATTTATTTAGTTTCTTTTTTTGATTTATCTGATTTTGTAGGACTTTTCCCAGCATCAAGTGGGAATAACATGACCAGCGGCTTCATATTTGATAATATAAATAAAGTACGAGCTAAACTTTCCAACATGAGGAAAATTAAGTAAGAGGGCATTTTTGCTATATGAAGGAAATGGTTCTTGTTTTCTGGTACTTTGTGTGTTGAGGAATTAAATTATAATTCCTATTGTATCATTAATTCAGTTTTCTGGTGCCATATAAGTTGGTAAGTGGTTGGTAATAACGACACAAACAGCTAATTCTGATCAAACCTGGTAAACTGATGTGAATTCCACTGTGAGCACTGTAAAATCCTGGGAAGTTGGACCATATTTACAGATGGGAAATTACTGCTTCAGGAAAGCAGTCACTTTCCATTTACACATGGGAAATTACTGCTTTGGGAAACCAGTCACTTTCACAAAGTGAAAAAACTTTGCAGAGAGAAATACTGGATAAACAATGGAATGTGAGCTCACAGAAATGAAAGGTTTTTAGAGATGTGGCTATGCAAATATTGAGTAAGACTCAGCAGATTATATTGCCCTGGCTCTTGGCATTAGTATGACGATTTCATGAATATTGTGTCCTATTCTGGTGCTTCAGTTAGGAAAACAAAACACTAAATGTCAAAGAAGCACAAAGAAATGATTGAAAGGACTCGAACGCGTGCTTTGCAATGAAAAGTTGAGCTTAGTCTAAAGAAAGAAAAGTGTACTTAGGTATTTGATTAGAAGCTATAAATATCTACACGGAGAACAAAAATTTGTTAATGCTCGTCTGTTAAGCCTGTAGGCAGGAAAACGTCAAAGTGTAATGGCTAAAAGCAGAATATAGACCAAATCAAACTAAAAATAAGCTGGATATTTTAACTAATCCTGGAAACTACTTTCTGATGGAATTGATAGATTTTCTGTCACTGGAAATAAAAATGTGACCTTTATTCATTTTCTCCCTTTAAAGATATAGTCTAAATCAAGCAAAAATATTGAATTTGAAGCAGAAATAATTGAAGTGCGGTATCTATAATGTACAGGAAGTCAAATAACCACAATATTTCCTGTCCTTAGAAGCGTATTAACCTAAAATAGAAAGCATACACACTTTCCATTTCTTTTCATTTCCTTTCAAAATCCTAACTGTTAAACTATGTGCCAATTTGTTGTCTACTCCTGAAAATACTGTGTGTAGAGTGCTTCCATTTATGTCAATAAGATTAGGGGATCTTAAGGTCATACCCTTAATATAAAATATAATTTATTTGGATATTGGCTACCTTACAGTTGATACCATAACAAATTCTACTTACCTGAAAGCATACAGATTTTTTTTTCTTCCACTCAAGAATGTATAGCATTGCACAGTTGACCAAGTGTATTATGGGAGAAATTCATCTTTCTGTAGAGGATTAAGTACTACCCTTCCCCAGAGGCAAAATGCCAGATTGATTTGATGGACCAGTTTACCATAGCAAATTGTATATTCCAGAAGCACTTTTGACCAAGAGTTACTGTTTGTAATATACCATCTGTTAAAAGTCTGATATCTCTAAATTTAGATGATTGGTGCAGTCAATTTGGATAGTAAATTATTCATTTAAACACTGTAGTGGACACTTCAGCACATGAAAGCCTGCTTCTACTTCTTCTGAAATTTTAGTTAAGTAGGATAGAAAATTGGTGGATAAAAGCAAATCCATTTTTCAGTACTTGGAACCTATACAATTACTTACATCCACAGAAAATGATGTATCAGTAGAATTGCAATTATAATGTGAGTACACTAATTTGACACTCAGGACCATAAGTTATGAAGAATGAACTCAGGCACTGCAAAGTAGTACTACTGTGATTACATTACTTTGAGTAGACAGTTTATAGGATTTAACATCACACCATGTATGTCTTTAAGATGTTCTATCCTGAGAACAGGAGAAAGCAACGCAGAATGTACAGTTGCAGATTTTTTTAGTTTTTCTTCCTTAATACCTCGCTGTCCTTGTATCCAATGGGGAAATGTGTAACTCTTTTGAGACCAATGACTAGCAACAAGCCTTACTTGCTGGTTAAGCTGTGTAAATTGACAGGATGTCTGGGCTAGACTAGTCCTAGGTCAGTAGTTTGTGACTGCCCACTGGGCCAAAAAACAAAAAAATTGGGAGTGTCTCAGAGGCTTCATGTCAAAACTGAAGTTTCTTTGACTGTGGGATTTATAGACAGCCCACTCCTGTACTGCAACATGTCCTAAACCTAAATTTAAATGACAGCTGCAGACTGAGCTAAAAAGTAATGATAGGACAAGGAAGAAAGGCTTTAAACTGACAAAGAGTAGGTTTAGATTATATGTTAGGAAGAAATTCTTTACTGTGAGAGTCGTGAGGCACTGAACAGCTTGCCCAGAGAAAATTGCAAGTGCCCCATCCCTGGAAGTGTTCAAGGCCAGGTTGGGTGGGACTCTGAGGAACTCGACCTGGTGGAATAAGGTGTATCCCTGCTGGGTTTTGCTGATAATGTTTTTCAATTATTTGGTTTTTAAATAGCCTATGCACCAACAGATAAGAGAATATCAGGAGCAGTAGGTTGGGTGGAGTTTTTTATTTCTTTTGTGCTTCTTCTATGACAGCCGTTGAGACAAGATAGACTGTACCCTCTCATGTTCTGTTCTTCTGTCTCAGCATTTCAGGTTATACCTTTCTCAGCTCTCTGAAACAGGCTTTTCTAGTATTGTGGACCCATACATGCTGCCTATCAGCAGCTTCAAAGCCTTTGTGAGCATCATATCTAAGTAAAGATGGCATTGCTAAGTAACTTTGAAAGGCAGAAGTGAAACACATGTAGTACATTAGGAAATTTCAGTGCTGTTTCAGATATAATTTGTGCTGGAGAATTAAGGAAGTAGCTCAGGGCTGACACTTTTGCAGGAGCATCCACAAAAGTCAGTGGATGGTCTGTTACTCAGGTGTATACATGAAAGCAGGATAGGCAGCAGTTTTAGTTAGTGTGATAGATAGCAGCTGATTATCACATAATGTATAGCATTCCCAGGCTTGACTGCTTGTTCAACAGAGTCTTGCATTGTAATTTATTATTTTTTTTTAAATTCTTGTTGTTAATGACCATGTTACCTGTATGATGGAATAATATAGTGTTTTTGTGGTGTGCTGGCACTGATCCCTGTTGCTGGGGATAGATGTTTCTGAGAGAATTTTCAGATCAGGAGCATTGATAGTTTTCAACTAAGACTTTTGCTCTGGTGAGAGTTTTTGTTTGAAGTAATGTGGTGAACACTGAAATATCTGTTGCAGATTTGGTTATGTGTGTCACTGATAATGCAAGTTTTTAAAAGGTGTTAAATAAAAGTTTAAAGATAACGTACATAGAACTCAGTCATAAAAGCAGAAGTCAGAATTCCGTAATGTTTAATTTATGTGGGTGCCTTTCTGTTTTTGTTCCTTCCAGATAAAGAATGAAAGATATTGGTCCAATAAGAAGTTTCCTTATTTGGAATATAAATGAAAACAACAGTAATGTGTGGCTTGTTGGAGGGGGACAAATTATTGGCATTTTTTAAAAAAAGTAACTACAGACTGCATGTACATAATTATGAAACACTAATTACTTAAAGGTCACAGAAAGAGTTTTCAGTTTTTTTAATATCCCATGGTTCCTTTTTATAAAACATAGTAATTAATTCCCTGTCAACCAATTTCATGTGGTGTCATTTCACTGCATTATTCTAATATGTAGAATTTATGCTGGTATAGGACTTTTTATTCTGCTGTTTGCTATTTTTGCTGATTGACACATGTCTGGAAGACACCTTAAGAAACAATATAATTAGTCTATTTGCATTGCCTGGAATTAGGTGACCTTTGGTTTTGGCAGTAATTAGACTGTCCCTGCTGTACACTGTTACTTGCTGGTAGTCACTAACCAGACAGAAAAGGAGTCCAAGCAGCTCATTTAGTGAGCTACAAAAGCTTTTCAAATGTCATTAAAATGAACAGGAAATTATAATTAATAGTGCAGTCTCATTTTATGGATGTGTCCCACAGATAAAACGTAGCTAGCAGCAGTTATTTATTTAGCAAAAAAAACTTTTAGGATAAAGGGGTATTCTTAAATGTTACAGCACCTGAGAGCATGTGTGTGTTCTGAGTGTTTTTTTCTCAGGATGTGCTTACATACTGAGCTTCATTTTTATCAAGGTTATTTATGACTGTTTCTGTAAGGCTACTGAAAAACGTAGGTAGCTGCATCTTTCAAAGCCACACCTCTTACATAATGCTTCAATGTAATTTGATTTTTTCATAAAAAAAAATTGTAGTAGATTTCAAGTAATATTTTTTACACTATTCACAGAGACTAGAAAAATCCCTAAAAAACAAATTCCCAGGTACTTGCATGCTTGATCATATATGGATGATATCTTTCTGCATAAATCCAGCCCTGCAATAACATAAATCTGGATTGCCATTTCAGCAAATTGAAGGTCCATGCTTTCATTTCTAGCAGCTAATTGAGGCACCCAAGTTGATAGACTGGATTAAATAGACTCCTAGTTTAAGTCTCGCTTCTGTGCTTCAAGGTGCATGGTAGAATGAATCAGTCATAAGGTACAAGTAGCAAATGACTCACCAGAACTGTATTTTACACAAAATATCAGGACTGTGTTGAAGATTTACTGGTAAGTGATGGCTGCATTGCATCACCTAGTTAAAATAATTGATCTATGCATTTCTGTGATTGACTTGTAGCACTGTAGCATTAGAAAACAAATTAGGCATATTCACAAGACAGTATTAAAACCCAGAAATGACCACAGTCAAGTAACTTTGATGATACGCTGTCCTTTTGTTGATCATAACTGCTGTGAATTAAAAGTCCTTTACGTTCATTCATGTTGAATATGAACAAGGACGGTTTGGGTTTTTTTCAGAGTTTGACTGGAACCTTATTTAGGGGGTTTGCAAACATCAGTCCTTAATATTTTTGTGAGATAAGTGTGTATTATCTGTTTGTATATACACTTCAGAAGAGTTATTCTCTTAGCTGAGTGCATTTTGTGTATACTGCCACTCTGCATGCAATTTTATGTCTCTGGCTTCATAAATAAGCATCAGATGTTAGGAATTTAATTTAAATTCAAATTAATGTTAACATAATGTAGAATTGTATGCATTTGAATTAAGTGATTTTTTAATCTAAAGCAGCAGATATGTTTTTCACTGCTGACACCACTGCTTCAAATCCTCAACCAGCAAGGGGTTTGGAAAGGTCAGCAAGGTGAATTTTCTTCTCTCTCTGTTTTTGTCTCTGAATAAAAACTTAAGGGTAAGTTATACAGAATGTCTAAATTCAACTTAAACATCTGATTTTAAATTTTAAGACTGAAATACACTGATCTCACCTTTCTCTAAACTTTGATAGCCATGTCTGAGTATCATCAAAGAGTTCAGCTGAAAGAAAAATTAACTTCAGTACCTAACGTTACAGTTCTGTAGTCAATCCCCCACTAAGATCACTGAAAGAAAGCTTTAGACCCATGTTACCATGCTACTGTGTCTTTCAGTTGTTTGTGGCTTTTTTCCCTATCTTTTAATTAAGAAGCCAGTTTATTAGAAGTCCATGTAAAGTGTAGCTCACTCACTTGCTGAAAGAGTTAAAACTTTACAGTGTCACAGCTAAGATTTCTTATCACTCAGAGAACCTGATTCAGTTTTGACAGTAACTGTAGACAGGTGGTCACAAAAATGAATAAATTCATTTAAAACATTCAGCACTTGCTATTAAAAAACAGAAGATTGACAACTTGCAAACTTTTTTTTCCTGAGGATTAAAGAAAAAAATCTTTTTTTTGACATTCTAAAGTCTTTTGAGACACTGGTTCAGTGGGATGCCAAACTTGTAAATGGAACTTTCAATACGAAATGGTTATTTTCACTTCCTTTTTTTTTTTCTGTATTAGTAAATTTGATTTTTAAAAAATATTAATCACAGAAACAATCAGTTATCAATAAAATTACATCATGTGGATGTGTGCCTAAACACTGTTGGCAGAGGGCTAGCCTTTAACAGATTCAACTATCTAAAGAATTAGACGCCCCATAACTGTCTGACGAAGTAGAAAGATATAAGCACCTCCACAGGCTTCTGATCCTCACGCAACAGGTGAGGATAAATTTATATATATATATCTATATTTAGATATATTTGTAGCTAAATACAAACCCGTCATAAACTGTCTTTACTTTTTATCAATAATTTTTGACAATGTATATGAGTTAAATTTAACCAGGTTTGCACAGTGAGCTAAGATTGGATCCTCAATTTTAATAACTATTGTTAGCTGACAAGTGCTCCAAAAGTTTCACATTGTTTAGCTGCCGGTGGTAAAATATGTGAAATTTTGTCTCTCATTCAAGGTATAAGAATGGAAAGCAGCTCCTATACAATGTGATTCATCCCTGAGATAGTGACATTTTTTTATAGCAGTTCATTAGTTGCTCAAAATATTCATTGATCTCTATACTGAAACAAGAAATCTGAAATTCTTAAACAAAACAAAACAAATTTTTTTTTGTTTCTTGTATTAACCTGATAATGCCTTTCAAGATTATTTTAGGAATTTTCCCATCCAGCCACATAATTTTAGTTCATAAGTTGCCAAAGGTCATGATGATGATGTTTCATTTTGATAGTAAGAAATTATATAGTGCATAAGTGAGGGGTAGAGAGTAAAGCTTTAAACTAACCGAGTGCCATGTCATGTTACTTTCCTTCATGAACAGATTTTTGTGTTTGTCATTTCAAGTTTTATTGAATTCCTCATTTTTTGAGCTGCTAGTGAAGGTAAATGATGCTGACTAGCCTACTTTAAAACAACATTATTATAAAAAAATTCAGTGGCAAATATATGTCTAGCTGAGGGTTAAGATAATAGAGACTGTTACTCTTTTCTATGTATTCTATTATTTTGGCAGTATTCGGTGGATCTGTGGAAAATGAAAAGAAACGCACACATGCCCCCACACACCCCTTTTCACAGAATCCAAAACCGTAATTTCAGTACCTTCCTTAGATAATGAGACACAAATATAATATTTCTGAATATTATGTATAATATAAAATATTTGTGCAAATTTCTGCTGTGGTTTATCTACCTACATATCCATATGTTTACAAAGACATGTAAAAACACAAACTTGCTGTGCAGACACAGATATAATGGCTGTGAAACTGTGAAGTATTTTACCAACTGTATTTTACGACAGATTATCATTAGAAGTTGAAAATCAAAGCTTTCTAGATGTAATTAGAAAAAAATAAATTTTAAAAATATATTAGAACATATACTTTAATAATTTCTAATTATTTCATGTGAGATTGAGAAGGATTTGAAGGGTACTCTTGGTTTTGTTTGGTTTTGGGAAAAAGTATGTTAACCACAAACAACTTCCTTCAGCTGTGGCTGGTGCTGATGTCCCAGTTACATTAATGTCATCTCTGTTAAACCTGTTAAGGTAACAGGTGCAGACTGGGGGTTGGGTTGAGCATGGAAAGTGTCTGCATTTCTTGTGCACAGCATTTACTATTTATTCAAGTTTAAAATTGCCTGGAATAAGTCACATGCTACTGACATTCAGTATTTTCAAATTCAGAAGGGCCAAAAGTTTCTTGTCTTTTCATCACTTCCGGTTTGAGCAATTTATTTTCCTAATCAACATCCTAAAATATGACCTTAGTTACTATAAATGAGGTGAAAATGTCTAAAACTATAGCCCACATTAGGTTCTGAATGTTAAAGCTACTAGAAAACTACACAAAGTACTATCCACCTTTTCAATTTCTTTGTATTTCAGAATTGGTACAGGAGAAACAATAATAGGATATGCTTGTATATAGAAGTTCTAGATGTACAACAAAGATGGTTGTCAAAAATATTTGCAAAACTGGAATTTTTTCATTTGCTTAAAGGATGGCAGGGTTTTTTGCAGTAAAATTGATGAAAAAAGTGATTGTGAGTTCATTTGTCTTTAATAATTTTAAAAAGACAATACATGTTTTGCAATAGCAAAGAAGAGGCTTTGTGTTATGCCATGAATTTTCTAGCACTCTAGAAATACAAATGCATTTGTAGAATATATTTAGCTCAGAAGTCTTTGTAAATTATATACCTGTGAAATTAGGAATTTAGGAAAAAAAACAACCTCAAACATTTTATGACCCTTGGCTAAAAAAGTATATAAATCCTTTATTAAATCCACTGCTAGCTCTGGAACTACTGAGAAGGGGATTAAGACTATAGTTTGGCTCAGGATTAGATTTTAATGTGATTTACTAGCATTATCTAAAAGGTGTTGCAACTGTCTCACCCCCTGCAAAATGAAAGAAGTCAATGTCAAACATTGTATTATCCTCAGGTTTTAGTTTCTGTATTTCTAATAATAATAGGTAGTGGAATTTGCTGTAGCTAAAACATGGATGCATACAAAGTATCAATTCTATTTTTATATGCAAATATTGTAGTTGGAGTAACCATATTAACTTGTAGAATTTATAGCAAATAATCCCAAGGTGTTGATTACTCTTTAAACCTGCAATAGTTTTAAATACTTAAAAAAGAAAATAGGGATAGAATATTTAATCTGCAGATATTGCCCCTTCTGTATTTCTCATTTCTCTCCCAAGTAAGAAACAGAATACTTAGAAGTTCTTTGAAAGTTATTAAAACAAAGTGTCATCAACAACCTAAGATGTTAAAATAGAAAGTTGTCACTGACATTTTATCTATGCAAAAAGAGATTTCTAATCTCAAGATGTGGAGGTAAAAATGACAGATAAACGGTAAATAGAAGTACAGTATAAAGGTGTCACTTCTCCTTTGCATCTCCAGCTGCTTTCCTCCTCAGCCTTATTTAAATTTATTGCTGATTTTTTTCAAGGCTATAAAATCCTGGAGTGTAACACAACCTCACATAATGCTTCCCTCAACTTTTATAGTGGAGATATGATTTACTACTGCAGTAAAACTCTGGTATCCGGTATTTTCTAACTGCTTTTATCTCTTCTGTTGATGAATAAAATGTAAAATGAGATTCACATGTGAATATATAATTGAAGACAAAGTTACTTATTGCAAACTACTTTGGGAAGCAAAATAGATTTAGATGTGTTAGTTTAACACTGACACCAAAATGTCTCACATTGTGTAATTCTTATATTTGATATCCAGGAGCTTCAAAATTTAAGCAGACTGTTAAAAAAACCCCAACCAAACACAAGACTTTGACTCTGTAATTGCGGGGGCATACAGTAATTTCTGCGTTTGACTTCTGAATCGAACAATTTGATTACTGCTCTTCTTAACAGAGTTCAAATATGATCCAAAAGCAATACTATCGAATCTGTTTCTATATATTCCAGTTATGCTTCACTTCTTTTGATCAAGATTTACATTCCTAAATGCTAGAATTCTGAATTCTTTGCAAAGAAAAAGCCATAAACCATTTTATTCATACAGAAATTGTCATGCACCAACAAGAAAAACATATTTTACACCTGCTCAATTTCCCCTTCGTTCATTACCTGTTAGCTTTGCAATACTTTTCTCAGCAATCTTGCATGAAAATAGAAGTATAAAATGAAGAAAGAAAGAAGAAAACAGACAATGCTGCATATTTCTTGCAGATGTGAGTGCTTTGAATGCCACATCCTCAAAGATCTGGCATCCATTAAACATGCTGCCCCCTGTGGCTTAAAAGGAAGTTTGGTTGATGTTAAATTCAGTGAGTGTTTTGCACAGGTCTGTACAGTGGAGCTGCAATTTAGCATAAAAGAACAGCTTGTAGTCTAAAATGTGTGGCATGCAGAAACTGTCAGATGCGCAGTGTGGACATAGAGAACGGAGTATGTTCTAACTCCCGTGTGCAGGGATTTCTGCATGAAACTAACCTAGGCATGAATGGAGACGGTACATACCCTGCTGAGTTGGCTTTTGTGCTTTTATTGCAGTGCTCGTACCAGACTTACATACTGTTTCTCTGCTGGTTTCCCTTCTCAGATGAACAGTGGGAGCTGCACTTACCGTTTGCTACCAGTTCTTTGTCCTGTTTGCTGGCCTGTCAGATTTACTTGAAAGAATTTTCAGAGCACTGGAAAAAATGTTACAAGGAGGCTGCCATTTTTAAGAAGCATTTTATTAGGGTTTTTTGAAGACTCTTCCTTTTTTTTCATGAATGATCTCAAGCTTTTGAAATGTCTCTTCCTTCTGAATTGGAACTAAATCTGAAAATTCATAGGAAGGGATTTAAAAAAAATAGTTTCAGATTAATCACTTTTATTTAAATTCTATTTTGTACTGTAACACACAGAATAATATAAATAGAAAATTAACAAGATGACAGTTCATGACTGCCTGTGACAGCGTAGTTTGGGATTTGCTAACCTAGTAGATCTCTTTCAATTCTATGAATAGTAATTTCAGAAGAAAGGATTAAAGACAGTCATCAGCAGCAGCTTTTTGCTTCTTTGAAACAAAATTTCAGCAAAATTACAACACTGAGATGTTTCACTGTTCCGGTAGAAAAAGTGTTTAATATACAATTTTAAAAGTTACTTGCAGAAGTAGACTGCCATTTTGTAACAAAGGTGTATGCAGAACAGCACTTTGAGTTTGTGCCAGCTTTTCTCTTCAGCATGGACTGCTGGAAGGTGAAATGGTGCTGGTAACCTTGAATTGCTCTTATAAATCAGTAATCCGATAGCAATCCTCCACCTGCATTTTTCTTCCCCTTCCTATGGGGATTTAACTTAGATTGAATGAATGGACCACCTCATTTTTGGTGTCATTTTTTAGTGAACTGCATCATTTGCAGACAGAAAAGGCAAGGTGCAGACCAGAGGACTGTGCTCTTACTGCTGTGTTGCCCTGTGGAAGCTAACAGAGGATTTGAATTAAGAAACAGAATAGCAAGTGGGAACGCTATACTGAAGGACTGTGCCACTCAGACTTTTCCTAAGCAACTTACCGAAAAACATGAGGTTTATATAAGTACTTAATAAGTCTATCTCGGGAACATTGTAATAACAAGCTTTTAGAAAGGAGATTTTAATTGCAATGATTTGAGAAATTAAAACCTGTGACAGAGTAAAGGGAAGAGCCTTGTCTGAAGTCAGGAAGCAGAGCAGGGTATAAAATTCATGTTTCCCAATTTTTAGTCACTACAGCAAATTCCGCCTTAACACCAGAGGTGTGTATAAATCACTTTTCTCACTTAATCAATTGTCTGCCATTGCAGAGGAGTTTGGATTGGTAACATCTGTTTTTCTCATTTTCTGTCTGCCTTTGGCAAAAAGCTTAGTCTTCTGAGAACCAAAGTGCTAACTAAAGTCTTTGGGCTTAATTTAAGAGCTTGTGGATGAAGCTTAATGGTTTATGATATATAGGAGGTCAGAGCAGATGATCTAATAGTCCCCTCTCACCTTAAACCATATGAAACTATGTAGACTCTTGAATATGATAAAGCTAGTGCCAGTGTCACAGATCACAGTGATAAATGCTGAACTAAACCTTCTGCTTGGCTGCAGCCTGAGAACAAGACTGACTATGAACATCGAAGAGACTCAGCCTGCCCCTGTATGCCAAAGAGCAGCAGTGAAAGAATCTGAAATAGCTGCACCTCGTGTTATAGCTGGCATGATTTGCAAAAAAAGAAATCTGTTGGAAAGTAAACTCATATTTGAAGGAAGTATGTTAAATGTTTAGCACTTCAAGGCTGTGGCTCACCTAAATTAAGAGCTCACAGTTTTTGTTTACAAGAATGAAAACTGTTATGTACAGAGGACATTAATTCTTTTTCAGAGTCTTTTGGTTTTGGTTTAGTTATATACTCTGTGAACAGATTCTCTTGAAAAAGATTAGTTAGTGTGAAGTAAGAGACTGAGTTCGTTACGGCCACTGAGTTGAGGAATTTCTGGAAAATACAATGTATGTGGGTTTCCAAAAGGGTCTGAATTCATTTCCATGTTGTCTAGCACCCTGTATGTATCACCGAAAAATGCTGCTTGAGAAAAGGGTTGCATGACCTTGTTGCTGGGTGTGGTATTTCAGTCAAAGCAGGCTGGGAGTGGAGGCTCCATTGAACTTTGCTGAAAAGCTACTGCAGAACAGAAGCCGATTAGAAAATGTATCAGAGGTGGAATAGTTTTAATTTTGTGGAAATAGACCTAGTTTTTTGTATACATAACCCAGACAGGAAAAAGCTGCCACTCTTAGACGTATGAAGGCAAAATAGAGATAACTGACAACCATATCTAGCTCCTGAAATATGTGCGGAGGCAACACACCATTGCATTTCACTACAGCTGTTGTCATCCTTTTCCCCCTGCCCTCTCCTTCACTGAGCAGCATGACTGCTCTTGCTATTGCTTTGAAAATTTACTCAGCAGGTAGGTCTTGTGATGTGGGATGCTGCACTGGTAGCTCAGCTGCCCTTGTGCAGTGAGAAGGGCTTAACACTTTATAAAAATCCAAAGATAGGCATTTAGGGAAGAAGAACTTTGTGGATTAGATTTATTCTTTTTTTCTCTTTTGAATTCAAATTCTTATATATTGTCATTGAAACATGGAAATGAATGGAGCAGGACCATATTTTATTAAGGGTGAAGAAGAGATGTTGCTATAATCAAGATATAACAAAAAAAGGTTGATAGAGATTTTAGTTGTGTAGACATAGCTGGGAAATGTCCTTTTAAGTCAGACTGAAAGAGTCCATAAAATTTAGGCAGCATCTGGATGTAAAACCTGGAGAAAGGAATCTAGAGAGAAACATTACTTAAAATAGCATTATTTTAAGTGTCACAATAAAAATAAGGAAAACAAGCAAAAAACTGCAAAAAAAGCAAGCAACCAGCACAACATTTCCTCATATGTCAGTTCCTACATGGAAAAGCAAATTCTAAGGGCACAGAATTCTTCAGATGGAGACTATAACTTTCTAAAGAACCAGATAATAAAAAAAGAATGTTGTCCTATCAAAAAAAAAGTTAAGGACAAAAATCCAATATACATTTATGTTATCAAGACAAATAAATATCTAGCAAATATCAGGTAAATATTACAGGTAAATATTTAAACAGCATGTCCAAAGAGAAGAAACAAATCTGGTGAAGGGTCTAGAGGACAAGTCTTATTAGGAACATCTGAAGAAACTGTGGTTATTTACCCCAGAGTAAAGGAGGCTCAGGGGAAACCTTACTGCTTTCTACAACTACCTGGATGGAGGTTGTAGTGAAATGGAGATGTGTCGCTTTTCCCATGTAAGAAGTAACAGGACAAGAGGAAATGACCTCAAGTTGCACCAGGAGAGGTTTAGATTAAATATTAGGAAAAAATGCCTTCAGTGGAAGGGTTTTCAAACATTGGAACAGGCTGCCCAGGGAACTGTCAGAGTCCCCATTCTTGGAGGTGCTTAAAAGATGTATAAATATGGCACCTGGGGACAAGGTTTACTGGTGGACTTGACAGTGTTAGGTTTTCGGTTGGACTCAATGTTCTTGGAGGTCTTTTCCAGTTTAAATCATTCTATGATTTTATGATTCTATCTTTCAGGAACACAAAACTTTCCCTGAACAGCCATATTGACTGAGAGACTCTAAATCTCTTAGTCTCAGAAAGCAACTAAAAATATAAAAGCAGCTTCATGGAATAAATTCTCAACTGACAAAACTGGGATTTTGACGGGATTTCAACAACATATGGCTGGCTAACATAAGTTTCTACCAGAATCACAGAATATTCTGAATTGGAAGGGACCCACAAGGATCATCAAGTCCAACTCTTAAGTGAACAACCTCTCTATAGGGATTAAACCTGCAACCTTTGCATTTTTAGCACTATGTTCTAACCAACTGAACTAATTCTGTAGTATGTTCTTCATGTTACTCAGAATTTGTGCATCATCTGATCTTTAGAACGTTGTTGTCCAGATTCCTCACTTCCAGTTTTAGCACAGATGAGGACTTACATAATTTGTGATTTCATGGTGACTCTGCAGGTCTGTTGAAATGTGGTTGGAAGTACTAATTAATTTCTGGTTATAATAGAAATGGATAATTGTAAAAGTAAAATGAAATTGTCTTGGATGGTAAAAAACAGTTCTCCTTATAAACATATGGGTTTGTTACAAATATTTAATTGAAGGAATAGCATTACTATGAAAGGTGGAAGGTTTGGGGGTCTTTGGATTTTTTTGTTTGGTTGGGATTGTTTGGGTGTCGTGATTTTAGCTAAGCCCTTGTAAGCCAGGTAGAGAATTTTCTCCCTTCCCCCTGGCCATCAAGTAGTGCTCTACAAGACA
>JAYRBT010000001.1:63141021-63165749 GCA_036023395.1 Myiotriccus ornatus | reverse complement strand
TTTGTGTTTCTGTTAATACACATATACCTTTTAATAAAGGGCTGTTAGTTTTCCTTTTCCATAAGTTGTTTTTCCTTTAATCGAAGCCTCTTAAATTTGGATTTATAATTGCTTAGAGGAAGGAGTTCGGGTCTTTTCTCATAACTTATCCTCAGCAAAAAACCCTTGTCTCATTTAAACTGGGATATTGGGGTTTGTTGTGTTTTGTTGGTTTGTTTTTTGTGTTGTTTTTTCTCTCCCATTCATTTTATCATTATTCATATTCAAAAAAGGAAGGAAAAAAGTCTACATTAAAATTGAAGAAGGCTAAGCCACATTTTTACCTACATATTAGAAATAAATGCTGACTTATTTTTTTATATAAGTGCACCAGAGTGCAGATAGGGAAATATTATGCCTATATATAGAAAAATCTTATCCAGCTAAAAAGAATGAATATCACTGAAGGACACCCTAAATCATCTTTTTCCTTTTAGCTTTATTAAATATAAATCAGTGGTTTTGAAGGTTTCCTTAGCAATGTTACACTAACTAAGGGAGCCACATCCTCCCTAATCAAACACCAGTGATACAGTAATTCACTCTTACTATGATTTTGCAGAAGTTACACTGCCTGGCACACTGCCCCTTAGGTTCCAGGAACAGTGATTTCCTTGTCAGCTTTTCTGGTATGAGAAGTTTTTCTCACTCTTTGTGTTTAGCAGTCATCAGGATACACTTCTCAGCTATGCAGCTGGGATTCGCTTCTTATGTCAGCATTACATCACTTAAGTATATCCTCACTGATGAGGTTTTGGGCTGTGTGTGATCTTTATGTCCAATTCCACCTTACATTTGCGAGCATTAAACCTCACTGAGGTATCCTATAAGTCTAAATAAGTTCTGATAGAAATGACAGATTTTTCCTGAAGAATTTTCTTTGGTTTCCCCACAAACCTGATTTTACATTTACTAGCAGCCCTTTGCCATTTTCTGCCAAGACAACATATTAGATTTTCTTATGATTGTTTGCTGCAAGGAAATGGTTAAATCAATATGAAGATACTAATTTCCATCTGTAAAGATACAGTCTGAATCATGGAGTATAGAGGTTTTATAAACTAAAATGTGCATTTTGTGTGAACACGTGTATATGAACAGCCACAAGTTATTTTGTGTAAATATGTATATACTGGCAATCACACGTTATACATGTAACTTAATAGTAGGCATTAGCTGAAATAACACATGCTGGTAGCTGAATATTTTGAGATGATGATGGGCTTGGGCACATAAAATTTAGCCTTCTCTCAGAGGAACACAACAAAAAACTTTCTTAAATATATTTCTGGGTATGAATGGGTAGTATTAACCTTGTGTTGATAACAAAAGGCAACCCCCTTTTTATATAGACTGTGTATTTTTTCAGTGCCTCCTGTATTATTAATCAGGAGGTGGAGATGTAGTCTGATGGGACAGATGAAGCCATCTGGAGCTATCCTGTTTCTTTCTTCCTGGGATTAGATAGGCGGTAGCAGAGAACAATTGCTCACCCTCCATAAAGGTCCTCTTGCACATGGATCGACTTAATTGACTTTCCTGCTTAATACTCGAGACGATGTAGTGAGTTGATAGAACAGGTGGTATCACCTAACAGATGGATACTGCATGCTATCTGTCTTTAAAGAACTGAAGTGATGATTTTGATTTGCTTATCTAGTATCTTGCTATAACTGGGTTTTGAACGAGGTCTTCCTAATTATGAGTCATTTCACAGCTGAGTGACTTTATTCTACTATTAGTAAGTTGTACTAGTCTTCTTTAGTCACATGTAAATCTATTACTGCCAGCAAGTGTCCTTTCTTTCTTCCACTCCAATAGTTAAGGTGTTTCTAGCTTCTATTTGTTTCAGCACAGTAAACATCAGAATAAAACAGCCTCATTTTACTCTGTGTGTGTAGGAGGAGACAGATTGGAGAGCAGGAGCTCTCTGTGTGTATAGGTGAATTTTGACCTTATCCACATGCAAGGAACATATTCTTCTCAATGCTAGATAATTCCTTGATTGGGAATTCAATGTCAGTTAGTTGATATCTTCATTTCCTCAGTCTAAAGAGGGCATGGAATAGCATAAAGGGCACTTAATTCTGTTATCTGGTTAAGATTAGAAGTTTGTGAAAGGTGGGTATGCTGTTACAGGTTATTATTAAATTAAATTGTATTTACTGGTGAGTAAAAATGTTGTGAACTAATTTCACCAGTTCATTTCAGACCTTTTCATTTAAACTGACAGAAGCAAATTATGGTGCTATAGCTCATTCATCCATAATTTCACGCTCCTGCACCCTAGGAAACAAGAGGCAAATCTCAATGGGTTTCTCCGTGGTAAAACATTTTTAATTAGTAAATAATTCTGAAGCTGCAAATTCAAAGCAAATCCTCACAAAGCAAGCCATATTGTCACTTCCACTGACAAGACTTCCAGATTTCTCAATGACTGTGTGCATTAGTTCACTTTTCACAGCAGCTTTCTCTCCATAGAGAGGGGAGTCAGTCCTGAACATGTTGTTTCTTGCCAGTTATACTAGCATAGAAATTGAGCCAAGTATGCCTTTGTAGAAATACTTCAGTCGCAAACCATGAGACTTATAAATAGAAACTAAACACCGAGGAACTGCCAAACAAATATGCACTTATTTTAATGTAAGTGGGGTCAAAAATAGTGTTTTGTGGTGATGGCTTTAACAGACAGACTGAAAAACAGAAACTTGAATGTCTTTGTAATGTCATTTTTCTTTAATTCAGAATGAATAGAAACAATTAGAACTCCTGGGCTAGGATAAAGAGAATATAAATATAACAAACAGGAAAAAACCTGAACCACAGTTCCAAAAGATTCAAAAAACACTTGGCAAAGATGATGGAAAAAGTTGTATAGAAAGCCTAGAGTTGGTTTTCACTTACTTTGATCTTCTTCCCCCTGGTAGGACTGTGTCCTGTACTTATGTGAATGCCATAGAAAGGTGTCCTCTCTCCCTACCTATTTGCAAGTTGCTGTGGTATATTCACTAAAACCAAATTATACTTAATCATTATTTTAAAGTTGCAGAATCTAGCACCCAGAAGCCAGTATTAATATTGCTCACTGGAAATTCAGTTCAGCCCCCTGTTTGTAGGAATTACAATGAAGTATTTAATTATCTAATCATATATCAATCATATCTCCAGAGAATCTTGATCCTATTCAATGCACGAAATCTTCAGTCCAAGTTAATGAGCTAAACTCAATATTTGCCTTCCTTCTCATTTGCTATCTGTTGATGTTATTTGTTGCAGTGTTCATATCCTGTTTTGAAAGAGAGCTATTAGTTTTCTCACAGAATTTGCTATGACATTTATCACTACTGTTTCTTAATGCTTTGCAAATATTAACACATATATTCTTCAGTGCAGAAGCAAAAAGTTGTTAGTACCTTTTGTGGCTTTGAAGAAGAGGCACATAAGCCACTGTTGTATGCATGATCTCAACTCCCAGACCCTGAATTAACCATTCAGGAAATAAAGAACAGAAACAAAAAAAATTACCTGTCTTCAGTAACATGTCATCTTACTTAGACAACGTCATGCAGACATTGGTTTTAGTCAATGTAAAGTAAGTGGCACTGAAAGGAAGTGATTCATCTCACCTTAAGGATGATGTCTTAAACATGGCATCTTTGACAAATGCCTATTTGTCTCCAGTGACTTGATAAGTAACCTATTATTTTTATCCTAACTGGTCACCTGTGGAAAATGTAACAACTTCCTTAGTACCATATACACATTCTGTATGGTGAAAGTAAGGATAAAGTCTTATTGAGTGAGATTCATCATATAGCTTTTCCAGGGATGTTTTTTTAACCATTAACCAATACCTTTTAATGCCTAGATTTGGAACAAATGATTAATTTCTGATCACTGATATAATACTATTTACTACTTCTTTCCTAAGAGAGTTTGGTCCTATTGCATTCAGTCAGGGAGTATTTTCTCTTAGACATTTTCTTTGTGAGTTTCTCATTGTCTCTTTCATCCACTTCTAGTCCAAACTGCTTAGGCCAGCTAGAGACTTTTCTTCCAGTTCCTTTAAACAATTGCTTTCTTTCACCACCTTCCTCTTCTACCACTGGTAAGAATTGATATCCATTCCTATTTTGTCCTTGGCTTGTCATAGAGACTTGGTCTTACCCACTATCTTTTTGCTGCTTTTTATTTCATTCTTCTTCCATACTACAAGATTCAGACTACTTCCCTAACTCCAATCCTTCTCTTTCTACCCAGTTTCAGTCCTCTCTCTGTTATGCTTTTTTTTTTTCCTAGACTCAAACTCTTTGCCACTGCTCTGGTCAGTGTACATGCCTTATATCCTTTGCAGTGATCTAGCTTGTGTTCCCATGGTGATCTATCTTTTGCGTCTTACATCTGGCTCCAAAAGAGAAAAGAAAGTATTGTTTTCCTATAAATGACTGTATTCTGGAACAATGTAATGCATTAAAAATGGCATTCCGGCTTGTTTTCTTGGATTTTTGTTGTTAAAAGAAGATCAATCAATAAACAATAATTAGAAAGAACCTCAAACCTAAACCAAACCAAAAAAAACAAAGCACCACATTTAAAGACATTATGAAATCTGGTTGAAAAAGTAGCTGCCTTGATAACTGATCTCCCCCAAATCACATACTCTGCAATTTATTGGAATAAAGCTGTCCTGTACTGTCTACTTTCTTCAGAATTCCATAGTCTAAACTGCTGTGGAGCAAAATTAACCTCCTTCTAGTCAGTCTCCCACTGCTCAGAGAGTTTTGAATAGCAGCAGGAAAATATGACAAAAGGCCCTTGTCAGTTTTAACTCTGCCGTAGCCTGTCAAATCTTTTGGTTACAGTAGTGGCACTCCAGCTGTCTGTCTGCTGATTTAGAAAACAAACATTGCCTTCATTCAGTTTATAGTTTTGAGACCTTCTTTCAGATTTATTTTTTTTTTAAAGCTTAGATTCTGCAAAAGCTCATAAGGGCTTGGAAGGAGTGAATATATTCACTAATAACTTAGAGTAAATTTCCAGGTTGACATTAATTTGATTCACCCATGTAAGCAGACTGGAATTCAAGTATTACATTGCATTTTGATATCCTGATATTTCTTTATAATGAATATCTCAGAGAGTGTAATGAAATTACCGAAGTACTAGAAACATCACAAGAAAGTGATCATGCTGAGTCCTCAAGTGAATGAACACAGATAGGCAAATGGGCTCCTTTAACATTTGAGAGTGTCTCACAGGAATTATGTATGTGAGTACTGGTATGTAGGAAGCTAAAGCATTAGTCACTTAAACATTTTTTTTTTCCTAAGAGTTTTAGAAGATTTTTGTCTGCTTGTACAGCATTATTATTTGTATTATTGACATCACTTGCAAGAGTGCATATAATGATGGTTTATGTGAATACTGGATAGAATCCTCATCTTGAAATCTGTAGCTTTCTTGTTGCGTCAGAACAAAATGGCAAGTGAAGTAAGATCTTTACCCTTTCAGGCTTCACTAATGTATTGCAGATCCCATAGCATTTTCCTATAGTGTCAGAATGCTGTGCTGACTATAGGCATCATTAGAAAATACCAGCTAGTTCACTAGCCCCCATACCCAGCCTTTACTTTAAAGCATTTTAGAAATAAGCTGTTGTGCTGGAATTTCTTTATCCAAGTTCTTTAAACACAACAATTGCGAAAAAATCAAGCTGCCCTCTCTCTCCTTGGCCTCGAAAGACCTGCATGTTCTACCTGCCTCCACAGCCAACTCCACTGGAATTTGAAGAATTACTTCAAAGTTTGATTGTTGGTATCCCAAACCCTGTTAAACTCTGGACAATGCTTGGGGAATTACTTTCAGAGCAATACTTAGGGTCTAAAGGAACATGTCTGTTTAATCTGGCAAAAGCCATCTCAGCAGTGTTATTAAGGCACTGAGGGAATTTTCAAATGCTGGTGTCTTTGTTCTTCTTCCTTCTGGCATCTAGCCTGAATTGCTCCCAGATCAGAGAGATGTGAAAGTCCCTTAAGATTAAGGGTCTCTTTGTGAGAGTGTGTGAGTGGCCTGCGACAGACCACTGCCTTTCATTTATCTGAAATCTTCACCTGCAGATGACAGACAGTAGTGACTGAGTGATAGCTGTTAGAGGGAAGGTGAAAGAGAGAAAACTGTATTTAGAGTGTTGGCAGATTCACAAATACATGATTACTCTTCCATACCTATCACAAGGCAAGACAGTGGCCATTGAACCAGCTTTGCAAAATTGCAGCCATTTAGGCATAGAAGGAGAGAAAAACATTTAGGCATCCTATGTTATCTGCTTTAGTTGGAAGCTGTCCTTGCTATTTTGCTCTGCTAGTGCCCAAGGTGCTGCAACTTGCCGATTTCAAGTGTTGGTAAACAATTTTAAGATTAGATGATATTTTTGATTTAAGCAAATATGGAATGATAAAGCTTTCGATATCCTACCATATCTGTACTCAACCAGCTCTAAAAGAATTTGAAGCAACTCTGTTGTATCCATGTGGTTTGATCTGGGCATCTGTATACTGGGCATCTCTATGTTAATTAATATATCATGTACTTGGTAGGATTCACTCAACTGAGAAAAAAAAAAAAAAAGTAACCAGCAAAGATTTAGAATATTATTTAGATATCCTTGCTATTAACATAACATGTTAGTCTGGTTCTAAGTGTTAGAAAAGCAAAGCCTGGAAGCTGATATAGTAGTTATTTCTTCACCAAAGTGTGCCTAAAAGATAGGAAACCTATTTCTGGAGTTTACAGGGACATTGTTACTGGGCAGAAGGATTAGGATTTTGCAAAATATTTTTTAGAAATGTCTAGGTTTCAGCTCAATTCTGTTTCTTGCCAGTCTCTTAAAAAGTGTTATTTGTAGCAGTTTTCAGAGTTATATATGAAACAAACCTTCCATACCTCTTGCACTACCAATTACGTAAGTTAGTTTGTTTTTTGGTGTTGGGGTTTTTTTTCCTAGGATTGGTGGTGCTGTAAGATTCTTCCTTGCATTAACAAAGATCCAAACCTTATCATTGATATAATTTTCTATTTCTAATCTGCATGTTTCAAGGCGTTTGATTGAGATCCTAATGCCAAAATGTTATATAAGGTTATAATAAACTATGTATTCTATAGAGAATGGTTATAAAATCATTAATATTAGGTACAAATATGGTTTAGTTAAAGATATTGATAACAAACCTCCAACCCATCAACCTCAAAGATATTATGCCAAGATATATACCTCATCAAATTTTCCTTGAGAGTAATCCTGAAAGGAGTTTACTGTTGTGATATTGTATATGAACTAGGGAGGGGTACTTCCACCTGAAAAGTGATGCAAACATGCAATTTTCACTTAGATTATATTCTTGCATTTGCCTCTTTGATATAATTGTGATTCTATAGACATGTGTGAGTGTAGGCATAGTCTCCATCGACACATAATTTATAAGTGCACCCAGTGCTATGCTGTGTAAACACTTTTAGATCCAGGACTCTCTTAATCATGGAGAATAGATTTATTAAACAAAGGAAAAAAGTATATTTTTAACAAATAAAAATAAAAATGGATCTGTTTGTTTTTCCAAAACAGGGCCAAAATGCTGAGAATAGTAAGTGTTTCTAATTGTAATCCAGAAACCTCTCATGATATGCATGTGAAAATTTCAACTCCGCAGTCTAATTAATTCTGCTCACTATGATTCTGACTGGCAAGTCTTCTCTAGGCTGAGCTTTTGTGGTTCTGCTGTTCATATTTCCTAATTATTTTGGTCAAAAAGTGTTCTCTATGCTCATTTGCATCAATTAATTTCACTCGGTTATGAATGGATCCCAAGCAAAAGTCTTCTAAGAAGAATTTTCCACTAGTTTTTGCTTCTTTTACCTTTGGATTCTTTCACTGGTTTTGCCAACATGTATGCTTTTCTGGCACACCTGCTTTTGCTGCCTAGATTGTGTTAGTTCTTCTCTCAGAATCAATCATGAGCAGCTTGCAACCAGATGCCTGATTAAAAAGTTAGCAGACCTTGAGTGCAATTACTTCAGCTCTATGGCATTCACGCATTAAACCCAGTGTTAATTGTTTCCCATTTTTGTAACGATCCTTATAATAGGATAAAACCAGAAGAGATCATTTATTGAAGTTAAAATAGCAGAAAATAAAGACATTTACTCTGAGTAATCATCTCAATATGAAATTAAACACAATCACAAGTAAACATAGGAGGTCTTTGTGCTAGATACCAGAGAAAATTGTCATTGGTACTGTTTGAAGTATTTATTCTGGCGCCTGGCAGAACACACACATTTGTGTGTGTTTTTTGAGTTTAGACAGAAAGCAGGATTGAGCAAAGTAGTTCTTGAGTTGCTGGTTTGAAGGAGTTTCACACCATTATTTATATAAGCACTATTCTGATACTATCATAGATTAGTGTCCATATTGTGTAGTGTGTAGAATTACTCATATTTCCCCAGAAATGAATAGTCCTGTGGTTTCACTTAGATTACTCATGTATGGTATCATGCCACTTTAGTTGTGATTTTTGTATATTTTAAGAAACCTTAATTAAAAATATATAGTGGCAATAAAGGAGAGCCTGAAAACACAGTGGGTGAGCTGATGATCACAGACTAATGACATCATCTAAGATTAAAATAACTCCTGTAATTATTGGAAAATTAACATTTAATAGAAGTTTTATGCAGAATATCAGAGTCATAGAATCACAGAATGGTTTGGGTTAGAAGGGGTCTAGTTACAATCCCCCCTACCATGGGCAAGGACACCTTCTACCTAGACAGGGTTGTTCAAAGCCCTATCCAGCCTAGCCTTGAATGCTTCCAGGGATGGAACATCCACAGCTTTTCTGCACAACCTGTTTCAGTGCCTCACCACCCTCACAGTTAATAATTTCTTATATCTAATCTAAGTCCACCTTTTTTTGGTTTAAAGCCATTACCCTTTGTCCTATCACTTATATGCCCTTATAAACAGTCCCTCTGCAGCTCCCTTGTAGACCCCATTTTGATGTTGGAATGTGCTATAAGGTCATCATTCTCTTCTACAGACTGAACAGCCCAACTCAGAATCACAGGATCTGCTGGGTTGAAAGGGACACACAAGGATCATTGAATTCAAATCCTAGCCCTGCATCCTTAAGAGTCACAGCATGTGCCTGAGCGTATTTCTTGAACTCTGTCAGACTTGGTGCTGTGACCACGTTCCTGAGGAGCCTGTTCCAGTACTCAATCACCCTCTGGGTGAAGAACTCACTCAGCCTGTCTTCATAGGAGAGGTCTTCCAGCGCTCTGACAATCTTTGTGACTCTCCTTGGATTCACTCCAACAAATCCACATCCTTCTTATGTTTGACTGTCCACATTGCTGACAAAGATTTTTAACAGCGCTGGTCCCAATACCGATGCCAGAAGAACATCAGTTGTCACTGGTCTCCACTTGGACATTGAACCATTGAGTGGAACTCTGAGTGCAAGCAACCAGCTAATTCCTTATCCACTAAGTTGTTTGTCTGTCAAAACCATGTCTCTCCAGTTTAGAGATCAGGATGTCATGCAGGATAGTGTCAAATACTTTGTAGAAGTCCAGGTAGATGATGGCAGTCTCTCTTCCCACAAACGCTGTAACCACATTGTAGATGGCCAAAAAGTTATTGCTCTTAGTGAAGCTGTGCTGTTTGTGACCTATCTCCTCCTTCTTTTCCATATACCTTAATATAATTTCCAGGAGGATCTGCTCCAAGGTCTTGCCAGGCAGTGAGGGGAGACTGACTGGCCTGTAGTTCCCAATTCTTCCTTATTTGTCTTTTTTAAAAATGGAGGTTATGTTACCCATTTTGTAGTCACTGGGCTGCCATGACATATCAAATATGATGGTTAGTGGCTCAGCCACTTCATCTGCCAGTTTTCTCAAGGCCCACAGATGCATCTCATTATGTCTCAAGGATTTGAGTACCCTCAGATTCCTTAGATGTTCTTGAATCTAATCTTTTCCAACTGTGGGCAGCTCCTCATTCTCAGTCCCCACCTTTGCCTTCTGTGACTTGGATACTGTGGCTGGAGCACTTGCTGGAAAAGACCAAGACAAAAAAGATGTTGTGTACCTCAGCCTTCTCCATATCTCAGGTAACCAGATCTTCTGTTTTCTTCTGCAGAGGGCCCACATTTCACTCCTCTTCCTTTTATCACTGATGTACCTATAGAAGTTTTTCTTGTTGCCTGTGATCCCTGGGCAGATTTAATTCTATCACAAATATCTCGTTCTTGCCATCACTTGATAATGACTATTCCTAGGTTTATTTTCCCAAAGATGCCCCAGCTGTTTGCAGGAAGTTGACTGAATAAATGTAATTCCTACTTGTTCTTGTTTTAAAAATCAAATCAGGAAAATTAATAACTTAAAGTAGAATTTATAATTATAAAAGTGCAATCAGAAGATTAAATAAAAGAACAATATATTATGAAAATAGGAAAAGAAGCAAAGGAAGATCTGCTGGTTTTTTTAAGAAGGAAAACATATCCTCAGAAACAACTGTAAAGCATAATGATTTAGATCCATCAAACAGGACACATTGCTAACCACAGTAATCATGTGGAGCTGGTACTGCTACCTTTGTTATTTCCCCATGGCCCTCTTGTTGTCTTTACTTCATCCGGTCTTCAATCAGATTGTAAATTTTGTAAGGGAACAGCATTCTTTCCTACATTATTTGAGTATGACCTCTCACAGTGCCGTTCTTCTGTTCTCTCTTCCATCCTTCCCCTGCTTAGTATTAAGCCTTTTATAATCAAGTGAAGTAAAATTATAAACATATTTCTTCCACTTAAAATTATGAAATAATAAAATATTTATTCTTTGAATAGCTTTTGCCATCTGAGCATCTTAAATTCATTTGCAAATATCATGCTAGCTTTTGAAAACATCATGCCTAGCTAGAAAAAAAAAAGGGCATTTATCTTTCCCATTTACCAATAAGCAAAAATGTTAAGTGTTTCACATCACTGGCATCTGACAGCAGCTGGCCACCATCAGGAGGTTCTCAATACCTGGAAGATAGACCCCAGGTACCTTATTCTGAGTGTAATTGGAACTTTTCTATTGATTACAGTGACTTACATTTTATTATGCATGAAATGTGTCACAGAGTCTGTCTTCTAACTCCATGTCCTGTTCTTTAACCACATGATCACCCTGCATCCCCTGGGTGAGAATGACTACTTACATTCCCTCACATGTTAGCTTCTCTGTCATTTTCAGTTTAGCTTAGAAACTCAGGATCATGAATTCTTTAAGATGCTACTTGTCTGACCTGGCCCCTGATTTTAATTGTTAAGATTCAGGCTAGCATTCCAGATGGTCCTCTCTACCAGGGCTGCACAAACTGGACCTGGTTGGGGTTTTGCCATTTTTAAGGAAAATGCCAGCTGTTAGTCATTTTGCTTGTTACTGAATGTCATTTGGGATGATACTAGTGGGCAAATTCCTAAAGGATATTTGGCATTACTGCTCTGGTGAATATCTGTAGCCAGTGTTATTGAGTAAGCAGTTTCATCTATGCCTGATAGTCATCTTACGGAAAAAAAGACTAAAGAAAAAAAAACCAAAACAACCTACCCAAGAAATTAGAACACATCTGTCTTTCTTTTTCTTCCATCTGTCAACCCAGGGCATGTACCATATCAATTTTTGCCTAGTGTGGGAAACATTTTGCTTCCTCAGTATGAAGTTAAACATGTACAGCTTAATTTTGTATTATTTTGTTAGTTTTACTGTTTTGTTAGGATTGCTATTCAAAATATGTTATTCCAGAGGGCTTCTAGTTTCAATTCTAGAGATTTTGAACTATTCATTTTCCTAAGAAATAATGATAAATAACCTTGTCTCTACAGAGCAAAGCTCATATCCTCTGGTCTTTTTCAAAGTGCACACAAGGCATTTCTCTGATCTGCTATATATATATGTTTTAGGCTCTTGTTTGCATTTGATGTAGAATGAGTTATTTAATAATTGTGATTGTATTCCATTCAATACAACTAGTTACAACTAATATTATATATGACTAGTCCCATGGAAAAAAAAGTCATTTTGTGATAAGCATTTATCCAGATGCCTGCTTTTTTTCCTTAATTCCGAGAAATCTTGCGGAGAAATCCGTGTTACCAAAGAGAGTGATCTAATTACCTTACCTTCTGTTTTTCTCCTATGCAATGTTTCAGCTGTTGTGACTCTGCCTCAATGTAGTGTATGTGCTGTTTTAAAGAGTGAATACATCTGTGCCAAATAGGACTTGGTTGTTCTATAACCTTCCTATATGGGAAATTTGATCTAACCAAATGTGATGCATGTTTGACACCTTAGTAGTTTGGCTACTTTGTCTTTGCATAATGGAGGTATTAACAGAGTAATTACCTGTCAATGAAATCAGTATTCCTTACTGCAGTGCAAGGCTTCCAGTACCTTTTGAAGAATAACTGGAGGATTTGGCCTTTAATGAAACATGCCTGTCATTTCATACTGAAATATCGATCTTGCTTTGACTGCCACATCATTTTTTGCTACCTTTTTTTTGGGCATTGTGTAATTCAAAAGTTGGGGGCAGGCTTCATTTATATAGTTCATTAATTACACATAAGAATTTGATCTCCATTTGGAAACTAGAGAGATAAGCTATTAAAAGAATATGTATTTAATTGATTCTAGGAAATTCAGGCACAGGAATCTGCACACACAGACAAAACAGTGACACACAAAACACTTAACATCAAGCCTAAATGATTATTTAATATACTTAAAGCTCGTTTAAGAAGCCATAATCAGGTTTAATTTTTTATATCTAAGGAATACTTATTAGCACATATTGGAAAAGAAAATCCAACACTACAAGGCAAAAAAGTAGATTATGTATGATCACTGTCTCCAATACAAAAGATATCTGTGAGTAATGTAATTTATATTTGAAAGGTTGCTAAAGTCAGAAACATTCATAACAATGACCATTAGAGGACAAGAAAATCTTGGGATTTTATTAACTTTAGTTTTAGGGAAAATGCTGATAAAAAAATCCTAATCCTTTTGAGGTCAGTAGAAAACTTTCCCGTGACTTTACCAGTCTGTAGATTAGGCCCATGTTTATTCCACCTTCAAAAGAAATTCAAAATTGTGTGAAGAACTATTAAAGTCTCAGTTTCAGAGAATTTTTTAAGCACTGTTTTGCCTGCTCTTTTTATTGCTTTTTTATACTACTAGTAACTGTAAAGTAATGACATCTTCCTCTGCTCACTCTCTCTAGAGAAAATAGGAACCTTTCCACCTTCATATTTTTTGAAGAAGTAGGTGTGGTTATCTGCCATTTTTGACTAGTTATCATCCTACTTGCAGTTCCTGTGGAAATATCTCAGACTTCCATATCTGTGATCTGTCAACAATAGACATCAAAACAGGGGGGTTGGATGCATTCTTTACATGCCTTGTCAACCTGTGAAGACTGAGATAATGTGGCTTCCACAGGCATTGAGCTCTGTGATTTTTTTGTACCGTTTGATAGCACCTTAATCTCAAAGTACCACCATGCATTTTCATCTATCTGTCACAGAAAGGATTCTGATCTACTTCTGTGTGAGAAATTAATATTAAAACAGTCAGTTCAATTTGCCTATACACAGAAATAATTTATTTAACAATTGTTCTAATGCTGAAATCTCACTCAGAAGTGTGTTTTGTCAGTTCAGTACGTAGCTAGTAGTGTAATGTAGAATGCATCATGACATAACAGCAATACTTGTAAATGATTGGTTTAGGTTTAGATGCAAGCTCTTTGCACTTCTATTTTTAATATTCTCTGGAAAATGAAGACACATAGGGCATGTGCATATACCTTTACAGTATTTTTGTGAGGTGCAATTTCATTCCATTGTGCTCTGTGCTTTTCATGCTTTTATTTAAATTAATATTGTTGTGTAAAATAAAATGTGAAACGGAAGGTCTGTGCTTGTCAGTTTGGCTAATGAAAAGCTAGCATTTGCAAAATACTTACAAATTACCCTTGAAATGTTAGAAAATGTTTGGGTCAAAAGTCTGCAGTCCTTGGATATCTGTATTAATTAACGTGGTTGTGTGTACAAGGTGGAAAGTGCACAAATAAATCTATCAGCTTTAAACACTGGAATCAAAGGTTATGGCATCCAAAAAATTCTGTGAAATGAGAAAGTTGCTAGTATGCATATTTGAAAAATATATGCACCAATCACTAAATTGTTTTATATTAAGTGCCCAGTGTCCTGCTTTCTCCTGTTTTGTAGACAGAAAATGGAGAAGTCACAGGCCAAGGTCGTATAAAGTTAAGTAGTTCTCAGAATGTGACTTGGTGAATCTATTTCTGCAGAAGCTAAGTGAAAGTAGGTGCGTATTATCATCAGTTGATGTAACCTCAAAGGCTGCTGCGATGTTATTCTTTTAGGTCACTGAAATTCACCAGTGTGAGTTAACTTTACTAACAATAATCTCAGGCAGCCCAAATTAGGTGTGTTCATCAACGTCACATCAACATCACAACGTGAGCATGGACTATGATTTTCTGCTTATTTCAAGGGGAGTAATGGCACTGGCATCATTACCTAAAACTACCCAGATGATAGAGTTCTTTTTTTCCTTATAACTTTTAATGCGTCAAGAGCATGCCACATGTAATTTGTGGAAAATACGGAAAATTGGATGGAGTCTAATAATAATAGTGATTCTTGTCAGGTCTCATTGGACTTCTACTTGAGGCCAGCAGAAAATATATCCTAATTGTTTTTTCTCAGTGTAAGATACCATTGAGAGTATCTGCTATTTTGATAGTACAGTAGTACCACATTCAGATAGCTGATTTCCATGCAGAAGTCCTTATCTTTTTCCTCTTTCCTTTTTTATACTGCTTGTTAATACATGAAGTTTTAGCTTTCTTACTGGCTAAGCTGCTCATGTATTTTTTTTTATAGAAACCTCTGTGTGGAAACACCTTTGTAGGATTATTCTTAATTTTTTCTCTTATTTGGGATTATAATTTCAATCAGAGACCTGCCCCTACAGCTCGCATCGGACAGGAATGAAAGACCCATTATCAAAACAACAAAAAAACCCCCATGTTCAGCCACAGAAAATAGTAACATTCTCTGTGGATTTAGTTTTTCAAGCTTTGACTTGGAAATCATAAGGTATTGCAAGACAGATGTACGCATGTGTTATGTGTGGTAGAAGTTTGTATTCAATATTTGTAATATATATTGTTCCCTGAAAAATCCTAAGTAAAAAATCCTAAGTGAGAAGCTGGGGATTTATCTATTTATTTTCATTTTCTCTATCACATGTTTGCATATGCAAAATGAAAACTCCAAAGCTTTGTGAGTTCAAATAAAAAAAACAAACCCTAAAATAAATTCAGAAAACTGTCCTTAGGAAAGCAGCTCTTAAGGACATCTTGCCCTTATGACAAAACATAGGGGTTTATGGTGCAAATACTCTGGTTCTTTTCCTATTAGAGATGCAGATATAATTTAACAGAGGTGTTTTAATTAACTTATAGGGTGTGCGATCAATTCGGATAATAATATTAGTTTCAAAATTAAAATATTCTAGAAATTGCATCTTTCCCAGGATGCACTAGCTTAACCATATTATCCTTGACAATCATGTCCACTTTCAGCTTTTCCAATGTGGATCTATTTATCTAATGTGACAGCTGTAGTGTCCATTGTGTTAATAGATGTACAACTGCTTTCTAGAATTATGGCATGTAAAAGGTCTTATCCTCAAAGGGCAGTGCTGCTGGTGCTTCTGCTTTCTGTGCTTGTAGAAGACATGACTACTGACTCAGGATTAGTTATAATCTAGTGAGCTGTCAGTGACAGATACCTGTTACACACAGTACTACTAGTTCAGGAAGCAATGTCCTGATGTACTATTCTCCAACAGCATCCTTACATTGAGAGCCTCCTTTCTTGCCCTCCTCCTACCCCCATGCTAATACAAGATATCCTCAGAATCTTTATGAGAATTCTGTGGGTTTTTTCTGCATTTATTAATCCTTGATGATCAATATGACTTTCTTAATTGCATTTCCACAAACTCACTTAAATAAAAGTGAAGATTGCCATCATGGTGTCACTTTGAGCTCTGGTTACTTTAGAGTGTGATCATTTAAAGGACTTCAGATTTTCTTTCTTTTTTTTTTTTTTTTTTATTTAAAATAGTGTTAATCTGACTACTCTCTGATACAAGACTTCTTAGTGGACAGCTGGCCATTTGCTGCTAAATCTGAGGATATCGAAGTATGATTTTCTTCCTTTTATATACATAATTAAACCCAAAACATTGAAATTAGTTCTAATATAGAGCAAGGGCTGCATTGCCCCAGACAAAAGATTGCTACCTATACACAAGATCCATGGCCTGCTTGATTTCCAAGGTTATATGCAGTACTGAAGAATGCTAATGGAACAGAATTCTAAAGGGGTTTTTATCACATCTTTCTTTTTCCTGAAGATCACTGGAAAGTTTCCTGCTTCTTTGTACTGCAGAACCCTGCATATCTGCTGTAGTCACTGACAGTGATGAAAGCATAAATACACAGCACTTCTGAAACACAGTAATATGCAGCCTCAACAATAAGGTGCAGTATTATAATGATTATTGACATGATACTACATGTATCAGTTTGCTCAATATAATTAATAAACTTTAGTTGATGTAACTCATTAAATACTATAGACCTAATTTATGTTACTATAAATTAAAATGCAAATATAGCAGTCGATATTTTCATATATGACAATAGTAGGGTTCTTCTTATAAGCAGCCTGTAGATAATGTACAGTCCTCAAATGGGAAATATTCTCAATAGTTTCTTCTCACATTTGAAAATGTAATATATAGTTAAAAGAAAGTCCCAGAAACTTTATTACCCTGTTCACATTACTGAAGCTGAATGAGTTTTACAGAATGTAAATCAGGGTAAATATATTATTATAATTTAACTTGTTAATTTTCAGCAATAGCTGTTTCTATATTTTAGTATTTCATATGCATTATTGATCAACACATGCTTTTACTAATGTAAAACTTCTCAGAGTGTAGAGAAGTTATGCTGGTTATTGTTGTAATTGGTACAGTGCTTCTGAAATGCTTCTTCAATTGAGTGCACTTGTATTGTGCATTATCTGTCTTGCTAGGAGTAGCTCATCACCAAAATCAAAATAAACAAATAAACTGAAGATCACTGAAGTCTTTAAATTACTAAAAATCACTGAAAATACAGTTCTATTGCAACTAAAATGTTTATATGTAAGTTAGTCTGGTATCTTTTTGTCAGTGAGATCTGTTTCTTCCAGTTCTTGTACCTTAAATATTTTTCTTAAACACAACTAAAATTTCAAGTGTTGAATGTCTAAAGTCAGGTGCCTAAATAGTTATGAACATAATGCAAGATCTAGTTAGGTTAATTCAGGGCATTTAAATTTGAAAACTCGGAACTTCATGTCTCTCTACTGTCAATGGTTATAACAACAGAGTCTGCCTTAGATCTTCTAATTTGCCCAAGTTTACCTTGCTGTCTATGGTCAATGATCGAGTACGAGAATGTCAAAAAGGTATTTTACTGTTATTTTGCAATCATATATTTTTAGGATGTCTTGAATGTTTTTTAGAGCTGCCTCTCTTTCTCCATTAACCACAGATCTGTTTAGAAAACTATCCAAATTACAACACTAATTTTTATTAGGTATGTACAAAGTTGTTCCACTTTCTAGTGAATCCTTTCTCATTTTTTTTTCCCACAGAGTTTCTGGTATGAAACATGTAAAAAATATATCCAACTATCATGGTTTACTGACATCTAGCCATTTGAGTGAATAATGTATCTGAACACTAGCGTAGTTGTCTACTGGTAATACAACTGGGTATTTTCTTTTATGTTGTATTGTGTACAGCAGTTTCCGTCTTTTCTCCCCACTTGTTTTTCCATGCATCTGAGATATGAATTTGCATAATTATAGTCTTAGAACTGATTTTATGAATCTCAGACAATTAATCAGAAGGATGGGGGCTAAGATTTAAAATGTTGAAAGTTTATTAATATTTTACCAGACACCTAAGTTGAACAAGGTAATACTCTGATTTAGACTAGATTAAATTGTAGAACTTATCTTTCCTGTTAGGTCAAATTTGCCTTGCAGTCAAGATATTTGTAGGTAGATAACAATGCTTATTAAGAAAAGTAATTGCCTTCTAAGTGGATATTAGGAAGGCAAAATAATATAAAACATATGATAGTACTGTGTTTAGTGTCTTTAGTTAAAGATTTGTTAGTCTTTTGAGTGTCCAACTGTGAAAAAAAAAATCCTACAAAACCCAGGAAGAATTTATGGTGTAAAGACTATAGTTTCATGAAATAAAATGAAGGAACATCACTACATAAACACAGGAAGAATGTGATATTTCTTCGAAAGATGACTGAAACCACAGGATTTCACTGCAAAACTGTCTCTGCAAAACTAAAACAAGTTCCCAACTAGGGAGGCTGTTCTCCACATTCAAATGTGCTTGGGACCATCAAGCTGTCATTTCCTTCCCAGTCAGTTGGTAGACTGTAATTGATAATATTTTTCACCCTTATGAAAAGGCCAGTTCTCTGCATTCTAGGTAGCAACAGCGATACAATAGGTGATTATGTTTATGCTTTCTCTTAATATATTGCAGAGTAATTTACAGACTTCTATGAAATTTTGGTACTGAGAAATTCAGCAGAAGAAATCAAATTTTTGTCTAGTATAACTACAGTTTACGTTCTGAAATCAATACCAAAATTATTACCTTAGGGGGAAGAAAAAAGTAAATACCTAGCCACTCCAGCTATTTCTATGATAGCAAGGTATGAGGAAGTAGCGTGAAGGTTCCGTATGAATTGCTTTTTCTTCTTTCAGTCTTATTTTAGCTTGAGAGGTTGGTCAAAAACTTAATCTATCTTCATTATCTTGGTTGTGTGGGTAAGATATCAAGATGTGTTTGGCAAATGGATTATCCTGTGATGCAAGCAAGATCCTTGAATAAGGACTCCTGTGAGGACTGCATGAGGAAGTTTGGTTTAGATGTAGCCAAAAAAAAAAAACAAACCTGTATTTGTCTTAGGAAATTGCAGGAATCTACTGCACAATTTGTACATAACACAGAGTTGAACCAAGATTATCAGGGAGAACACTAAAGTGGCTTTGACTAAGAAAGTAAAATGATTTTATCTCAGATTTATATTCTTTTGTGAGCTTCAATGAAATATGAAAGAAGAAGGTGTGTTTCAGTGAACTGAGTTATACAAAGCCATGTTTGAGGTGCTTTGTGGCCTTCCTGCGAGACACTCTAAAACTTTCAAAGAAGGTCAGAGTCCAGAACTGTATTTTGATTCGTCTTTCCAATTTGGAAAAGAGATGCAGATTGTAGATTTTAGGGGCCTTTCACCGTGTCAATCAGAACTACAAAAACATATAACAAACCATTTATAAAACAAATTAATACAGCTACCATATGTTAATTCAAAGACCTTGCCAGTTCATTCTGTGCAGCAAATACATAGATATGTTTTGTCTAAGTTTCCCATTGTATTTTAGTTTAAAAGAAAACTCCTTATCCCAGATCACATTCTTGCCACATTAAAAAGTGCACTGCTTGTGCTTGCAGTGTCAGAATTAAATGGAAAAATTATTTATGAGAAAAGAAGGGGTTAAACTATAGCTTGCTAAAACTTTATTTCAAAGCTCGGTGGTGTGCTGCGTCTCTCCTTTCTTCTCCTCTGAAACTGTTATTAATCTGTTTTTGTGACTTGACCTCTATTTACAGTCTTGACCTTGTACAAAAATTTAAATTCATGTTTTTGTACATGAACCAGGAATCTCAGCTTCGATTCTGGAAGGAACAAATTTTATCAAACAGACATTTTCCACAGAGGCATATGGAATGAAGCATAGATTTTTCTTGTGTCCTTACGATGTTTCTTAAACTTGTGCTCAAACATGTTCATAATCAACATTTAATACCTTATGGGCTTTTTAGGGTATTTATCTACTGTTTACACTTGGTTTTATTTTAATGTGTTTCTCCTCTGACTTCTTTATTCATTAGTGGAGTTTCAGTACATTATGTCGTCTTAGATGGCATAATATATGACATATATAATATGACATCACCATAGATCCTTCTGGTATTTTTCCAAAAGGTAAATTGTTTTTTTCAAGTTTCTCTTTTAAGCCTCCATATCAACAATCTTTCCATAAGGAAAATATTCCCAAAATATTTTCTTTGAAGTTGTTTTTCCTTCACAATATTCTTTTGTCATTTTAACACAAAATGTAGCATAGTAGTTCAGAAAGGAATGGTAAACAGTTTTTGTTGATGTAAAATCTCCATATCTGAATTCAAATGTCTCAATGACAACTAAAGACATGTCCTGCTTGAATATGTATTCTGATATGCAAACCTACATCCCATTCCATAAAGCTTAATTTGACTTGCTGTGAATTGGATATTTTAGATGTTTAGACTTCTGCCAGTCTGGAAAATCAAGGACAGAAATCAAGGCTTTTAACTTACAACTGTTCTGAGTGGAGAAGAGGGCATTTTGTTTAAAGTACCTGATTTGTAAACTCAAAAGGCAGCGGAGCTTGTTAAAATTCAGCAGGTTCTATTTGCAACTACCCAGTGTAGAAATGTTTTTTTAATTACAGCTTGGTTTATAACAATGGATAGGATCTGTAGCCAAATTTGTCCCTGCGAGACATTCAACAATGGAACAATAGTATAATTATTTCTGGGATCCCTGATTAGCAAAAACAATACAATAGTAGTACAAAGCTTGAAAGCTTGGGTTTTGGAATAAAAAAAGAGCAAAAGCTCCTCTTAATGCTGATTTCTGTAACTTGCTGTTTGATTCAAGCACATAATTGGAAGTAAAATGCATTTTAGAAGCTACTGTACAAAGGAAATAACTAAAGAATTTTGAAACCTGGTGCTTATACTTCCTACCTTAAAGTTCTGCTTCCAACACAGCTGGTAACTCACCTACCACACGACATTTCAAACTCTCGATATCACATGACATGATCTTTCCTGTACTTCAGGCTTTTAACACTCAGATCCACAAAATACCTTACACTATTTACAGCCCACTTTCTGACTACGTATAAGGGTGTCTGGGAAAATAGGGCAGTAGCAAAAAAGCTTAGTCTCATAATCAGTGTCCAAACCTCACTAGTATTGGCCCACCTTTTCTAGAAATCAATGCTAAGGTACAATTCCTACCAATTCATTTGCTTAGGTGAAGATTTCAGGATTTCTGTGGAATGAAATTAAAAATTGTGGTTTCAGAAAATATTTTATACAGCTAAGATTGTAGAAAATAAAGTACTTCATTATAGAATCATGTTGTCAGCTCTGGAAAAATACGAAACTGCTCCAAATATTTCCAGGTTTTCTTTTATTTTCAGTTAGAATTGACAGAATCACAGATTCAAATAATGGCTGAGTTTGGACAGGACGTCTGGAGGCTGTCTAGTCCAACCCGCTGATAAAGCAGAGATAATTATAGCTGTTTGTCCAGGACTATGTCCAGATGGCTTTTGAATATACCCAAGGAGGGAGACCACACAGCCTATCTAGACCACTTGTGCCAGTGCTCAGTCAGTTAAAAAATGTCAGGAAAATGCTTCCTGATGTTCAGAACCTCCTGAATTAGTTTGTGCCCTTTATTACCTTCCCTGTCACTTGTCATCATTGAATTCCTCATGTCAAGAAAGAGTGAAAAATAGAACAGGAGAGTATATAAAGAGTATATATAAGCTTTAACACAAACATATTTTTAAATATTTTCAGTATCTCCAAATAAAGTATTGCAATGAAGAGAAGTGCAGTATGCTATGTCAAGCACAGCTTCAACTTTTCTGTACTTGATCAGTAAGGTTAGAATATCCCTATCCTCTGCCATCCATTACTCATCTCCACACAAGTGTTCTTTGTTGCTATTTTTATTGGCATTTTCAAGTATCACAGCTATAATTTATATTCAGTAATTCCACAAATTACAATTGTTACAAAGTGCTAGGTACATATTTGGCCTTGCTCTTGCAGGAAAGAAGCAGCGAGAGCAGCTTTGTGTGGCTTTGTTTTGATATAATTTTGGTTGCTCTGTGTAAAAAAAGTATTGACTGGCTGACCACCTGGTCCAAAAACATGAAATAAAAGTTCTGAATAATGCTTGAACTGTCCTATTTTTAACATCAGAGTTTGCTATCCTTTATCACCATCTGAGATAGAGTTAATTCTTCTCTGTATCTCTTGTGGGTGTGAAGCCATGCCTCACTTAGATGAGCTTTATAGAATCTGCTGCAATAGGTGATTAAAAGAGGAATGATTCCATCTAACTGGTACTAATTGTTTTCCTGAATTTTAAACTCAGTCCAAGTTCAAAAACCCATTGAGTCAAATTGTTCTGAATTACATATTAAAATTATTTTGACACGGGTTAAAATTGTATTGCTTTGACTGAATTCTCCTTTCAACTCTGGGTTTAACATAACAATGATGTGATATTTGCTGATAAAAATAAGGACCTATTTCCCCCCCAAAATATTTGTTCATGATTGAACATGTCACAGACTTTAGATTTGAATTTTGGCCAAGTGTTGGGACCTTAACCATAACCTTACCTCATGCTGTATATAATCCTGCATATTGTTGTAGCATAATTGAAGTTGTAATTACTTGTTATCATTAGTCCCATTGTTGTACCGACTATAAACCTCATTACTCAAAATAACTTGTTTCTGTCTTTAGGTAAAAAGAATTCAAAGCTATGTTTGGTTGCACAAGGGAGTAGATAAACACAAACATAGTCTAAGTATATTGTAGGATTTTCTTCTGAAAGTAGAGGCCCTGTCTCTACTGCTGTGGAGAGTAGACTGTCAGTGTACCCTCAGTGAGGGGCTCGATGCTGGATCTGGACTGTGCACCAAATGCCAGCTTCTAGGGGCGAGTTTCTGTGCCTTGCTCATACCAAGTGTGCACAGGGTGTGTGTGTGGATTCACTGGCAAATTCCAAGCTGGACCAGCCAGGGAGTAGAAGGTCCCATGTCTGGGCAGGGGTATCAGACAGGCAGAAGGGCTGTGCTGATATTTGGGGGGGACCTACAAGTAGAGCCTGCTGGTGGGATAAGTATGTGAGTTCTGCATGTGTGCAGTGAGCACCCAGGGACACCAGCTGGTGAGCTGGTGACCTGTGGAATGGGTAAGGGAGGCTGGGATCTGGGCAGGGGTGTTGGGGAGGCAAAAGGGCCGTGCTGGTGCTCAGGAAAACTGTAAAGGTGTGTGTGTTTGTGAGCCTGGGTGGTTTAGTGTGTGTGTTGCACCTTCTGCCTCTGCCAGCCTGAGAAAACAAGGGAACCTGTCTGCCTGTGCCTGTGCCTGGTGTGAATCCTGAATGTGAGAACTGCTGGGAGCAACACCTCATCTGAGGCCATCTCTGTAGCCACAGCTGTGGCCAAATCAGTGTCCATGTGTGTGGCTGGGATACACAGTTTGGCTACTGCAGCAGCATTGCTAGTGCAGAGACAGTGGCAGATGCATCCGTCAGCCTGGGCAGAGACCTCAGGCTGGGCTCCAGCAGCCAGGCAGGATGTTCTGGGCTGGGCAGTGGAGGCAGTGGCCACATATCGCATTACTCTGTCATAAGCACTCAGTACTTGGAGTAACAGTCTTTCCTTGAAATTTATATGATATGCCTAAGCTTAAGCTTTTGGTTTGAGTCTCCTTTTGTAGGAGGGTTGTTCCCCTCACTGTTTTGATGACAAAACTTAATCTAAAGTTTCTTGACGGACTGCATGTTGTCTGTCCATCATCTCTGGAACTGGATCACTATTTACATGACCTTTAGATTTGTTTTATAATCCTTTATAATGATTTGTGAAGTCCTTGATGGGTGCTCAGAAAGCCAAGACAATATGTTTTTTTAACATTTAAAGTATAGATTTAAAAATTTATGGCACTATCAGCTAAGAAGTTGCCAGTATTAGTGTCAGGCCTGTGTCAGTTTACTGGCTGACTGGTTCCTGTCTGTCAGTATAGATTCAGAACAGATTTCGTTTAGTATGAGGAGTTTTTGTTACTCAAGATCAGTATTTTTATTACATAACTTGTGTTATGTAGTTATGTAGTTATTTCATAACTCATGAAACAGGACATTTTTGTAGTTATGTATTTTTCTGTTTATTTAGGCAAATAATTACAGGGGTTTAATTATTTTGCAAAACCTAAAACTGAATTTCTCACCTCCCTTATTTTAGGGTTTTATTTTCTCAGTCATTCAGATTTTCTCATAGAGTCTTTTAGGTTTAAGAGCAAATGAAGGTAATCTCCTTTCCTCAGATCATAATGTAGCCTGGGGCGGAGAGGTGGAATGTCCTACCACAGTGAGCATCTTACTGATTTTACTAACAACATAAATTCTTAGTTTGGAAAAAGAGATCTCTGAATTTATTGTCGTCGGTCGGGACGGGAGGTGACACGGTGTTCAGGGATACCAGCTGCCCCTTTATTACAACAGTGCTTCTACTTTATACAGTTCTAGGTGA
>JAYRBT010000001.1:63087369-63138765 GCA_036023395.1 Myiotriccus ornatus | reverse complement strand
TCCAATGCGCAGGCTGGAAGGTGTAAAGACCTTCCCCGGTTCTTCGTTCGCGAAGACTGGCCATTATTATTATTATTCCTGAAACATGACAACCATTTTTACGTGTTTTTTCATCTTAGTGGACTTCTTCTTTTCCTGTTAGAACAGAATTGAACCTCAGAAATATATACTTTTTACATTTTCAGATGTAATTTGTTTTTCATAACATAGTTTGCAACATTTTTTGCTTCTCAGAGCTTTTTTTATAGATCATGCTTTTAAAATTATGAGAAATATACCTGATTTTCTACTGATCAATTTCTTATGAGAAGCATACTTCACCGATGAGCACATACAGACCTTTGAAATTTGGGTCTCCCGTCTGCCATCTTCCAATCCAAAAGCAAGCCAAATAAAAAAAAAAAAACACAAACAAACAACAAGCAAACATGATAATAGTAATTGCTTCATAAGCATTACCAGGGATCTATTTGTATGTCAAAAGTTAAAAAAAAAATAGTCAGGATAACAGAAAAGAAGAGCACTAATCAGTGTGTCCTGTGCTCTTCTTTGTAGTCCCAGCGCCGTGTTACATTTCACCTCCCTGATGGCTCCCAGGAAAGCTGCAGTGACAGTGGTCTGGGAGACCACGAGCCAGTGGGTGGTGGAACCCTGATCTCACACCCTCTCCCTCTGGTTCAGCCGCAGGACGAATTCTACGACCAGGCTTCACCAGACAAGAGGACTGAAGCTGATGGCAATTCTGACCCCAACTCGGGTGAGTCACCGTCGCTGCTCTGCTTATCTGAGTTGCTTTGCTAACTTGGTTACATTCTCTTTAATATCTTTGAGCTTTGCAATGGAAGAGATGTTTTTAAGCATGTGCATGAATATTTGGTCATGTTATCTCATAAGAATTGTTTGGAAATAATGTAGTTTTCCTGAAGTGCCTCATGTTGCAATTTAACTGTAGAACCAAAAATACACCCAGTGGAATAAAGAGCTTCATAGCAATTGCACAGTAAGTAAGAACAGCTCGGGAGAAGGATGTCCTACAAGGTAGCAAGTTTTTCTTGATGTTTGTAGTGTTGTTACTATTTAGCTTTCTACTTTGTTTTATGAAAGCAGTTCTAAATATCAATTTAAAGAGCAAGGACATGGAGGTTGCGCTGTCTTTTATAATAACATAGGAAACAGTAAATCAGTGAAGCACTGAAAAGTTTAAAGAATCCACATTTCTGTAACACACTTACAATTACCCCTTCTAATAGCAAGAATCACAGAGTTTCTTTGTTAGGTTGGAATGGCATGATATTCTGGTTTTTGGAACTGTCGGATATGTGTTTTTGTACAAATATTAAGGATGTGCAGTTTGCCTAATTTGGGAATTTCTACCTTTATTCTTTCCTTCTCTATAATACTTTTTCATAATTGCTGTGTTTTTGTGACAGTCAACACTTAAAAGTGAAACAGTGTCTTAACCAATACTGTGACTAGTATTTTGACATTGGAATGTGGAACGTGGAGACTTGGACATACTGAAAACAGGGAGGGGGCAGCAGTACTGCCCTTAAGCCTCTTGTTCTCTGTCTAGAATGTGGACGTACAGGTTAAAAGTCTTATCTGTGCTCTTGGAAGGTAATTGAACTTGAGTTCTCTTGCATCCCAGGAGTATAGAAATAAGAACTAGTTTCTTTCTTTGGCATTTCTTCCTTTTGTATAGATGATTAAGTTGTCACTGGGCCTGTACAAACCAGGAAAGAAGGTGTCCTTGGGATCTGATGAACAATATTAAGGTCCATCTTCTCATTTGGGCAGAGCTGGATCTGAATTATGACATTTACATCATGGCAGATGAGAACGTGACCTGTGGAATATTGACTTTGGAAATATTTTTCTCATATTTTTATGGGAAGACCAAGAGGTTGTGTTGGATGAAACCTGCAAGAAACATTTTGAAATGCTTTACTGTCTGAGAATTGCATTCTGGTTTATTTTCCCCTATTATCCTTTTTCTTTTCTTTTCTTCCTGGATATGACACCTGCATTTTATTTTCTTTACCAAAACAGAAATGTTGTTGGAACTGTGATCTCAAACCCTTAATCTGTAGAAATACAAAGAATTATAAAAGAATAGCAACTCTGAATGGATTGACTCTGGAGCAAGAATGTATGTCTGCTTAAGCAAGTGAAGAGCTTAAGTGGAATTATCCAGTTAATTCTCTGACCATGTATGAGACTTGTGAAAGATTTAACAAGATCAGAGAGGAGTTTTCCGGCAGCATTGCGTGTTGCCACTGTCACGTTAGCTTCACCACTCTGAACTGCACATCTCTTCAAAACGCGGCATAAAAATCCTCCAGGAGAGTTAGGAAAAAATGACTTAGTAAACTTCATAGCAAGTTATTAAAAAGGTGGTTTTGAAAATTTTTGTTAAGCACATTGTGCAAACATAGTATATTAATCATGATCAACTTTTCATGCCTAATATAGATGCTAATAGATGATTAGTCAGAATAAGTGTTCTTAAAAGCTATATGAAAAGTTTTAGTATGTCTGTACACCTGGTTTAGCCTTAGGGATGCTAAATTCATATCAAAGTTATGAAGATCTAACCATCAAGCTGTAGTGATGATTATTGAAGTACTAAAGCATAGAATTTTTGCCTTTTATCAGACATTGAAACAGTGCATTCCATATCAACAAATCTCACAAACTGAGAAGGGAATAATATGGTCATTACTGTGACAGAAATCATCATAGGAAAACCCAGGCCAGGATGGGAGTGATGGCGCTCATTAGATGGATTTGACTTTTATATGCTATTCAGTATCAAGCTGTTGCCTAGGCATTGTGTCAAAAGTTATTTTGCTACTGGATGCACAAGTTTTGGATGAGATGTGAAATGGAGTTCAAAGCAGTTTATGGTTATTGAAGATCCTGTGGCAATTTTCAGAAGAGAAAAATGCTGTCTGGTGTTGGGCAAAGTTACTTTGTGGGTATTTACATGAGTTCATAGTTAAAATAACTGGTGTAATATAATTTGAACATTGTATTCTTTGATACTTCTAATCTGAATTTCTAGTTTTATTGCAGTGAAATGTTCAGTAGTTGTATTTAACTGTAGAGGTAGTTTCATTTCAGTGGCTGTTTAAGGAATTGCTGTTTATGAAAATACGTGGGTTGCTCTAAGGTAAAAGATACAACTATAAAGTAAGGAAAAAATCATAGTGAAGAGACATAGTATTACCATGTACATGTACTGCTACCAGTTTTGGATGATAAATGTTGCAGAACCATACTTTATTTCTATTTTAAATGCTTCAACTGAAGAGAGAAAACAGTGATTATGGGAATGATTGCTAATGACCTCTACACAAAAAATACAGATTTGTTCCACTGTATTTCTATGAAAGTTAATTCTAGGTAAAAGTTTGCTTCAGCTCATGAGAATGTGATGTTAATCTTGATAGTAAAGTCCTTGTCTCATGCTGAGAGCAATTTTGGTTAATGGCTTTAATGCTCAGTGAATTGTGTGGGTTATTATTGTACACTGTGAATTTACATGAATAAAAATGCAACCATTGTTTCTCAGTATTAATATGTTGCTATTTTAATAGACCAGGGCTCAGGTCTTTAAAACTTGAAATATATGGGGGGCAATGAGCTAAAAGTCTTGCTAACTTGCTAAACAAAGATATGAGAAACCTTATTGTTATATTTGCTTCCAGTCATTAGCTTCTACAGAGACATAAGAAGTACGATTACAAGATTTAATGAAATAAAGATACACAGTGAGAGTACATTCATCTAGCTAACCTGAAAACAGAAATCTCTCACACCAGGGGAAACTGAAATGAAGAGGGAAGGCAAATACTAGCACTGTCAGCCACACACTGTCACTGTGGTTATAAGGAAAAGGCAACAAGATAGAAATATGAAGTCCTTTATAATGATATGTAAGCCCAAGTTTGGTTTACATTACTCAAACCTGTCTTCTTTATTTAGAGACTTTTATTTTAACTTGAGGGTTTCATTTATTTTGTTAAGATATGCTGTCCATTTCACTGTTGTTAATTGATCAGTATTTATTGGTAGTCAGAGGAGTATGATAACCTGTCAATTGAAGCTTCACTTCTGTCTCATTTGTAGCTTGATACACTTGATTCCTATAAAAAGTAGAAGATATTCCAAAGGTCTGTCATCTGAGTCAAGTTCATTACCTTTTAGTATATCAGATAAGAATTTAGAAAACATTCCAGTTCTTTTAGGATTTAAAAAAAAAAAAAAGTCTCTGTTAGATAGTATTTAGTTCTTATTACCAAAATTCTTGCTTTTTAATAGTTTTAAATGTGCATATCAGCAAATGCACTTTTAACACAAACATCTTTAACATCAGTTCCATTATAGAGCTCTCTGATGTATTTTGAAGTGAATTATTTCTCCAGTAATCACTCAAAAGAAAACTGTGTTTTTGTTTGCCAGCGGTCAGGTGCAGAAAGCTATTTTTCATTACTACAGGTGTTTCTCATCAGTGTGAACAGACAACACACCCTATTAGTGAAGAATTCTTCTTTCATTGCGGTTTAGTAAAGGTTTTCAGGGACTTAAATTTAGACTGGAATTGTTAACATATCTAAGGGTTTCATGTGGCAAAGCTGTGCAATAGAACTGTATGAAGGAAAAATGTGCCTCCTAGTGTAAAAAGGGGGAAAAAAAGAACTCTCATGAAAATGCTTGATAAATCAAATTTTGATAGCTGCAAGCTGTGGATGTGATTCATTTTTCTTCAAAGAGATAAAGAGAAATAGCATATATTTAGTGGAATGTTAGAACTGCTCTAGGGAGAAAGACTACTATACACTATGGATCAATCTATGCAATAATTCCACTGGTTTAAAACCAGACAGAAATATAATATTTATGTCTTCTGATACATGTTTATGAAGTTAAGTAAATGCTTGCCTAATTTCTACACCACATTAATAAGTAGTATCAATATATGTTATATAACACAAACTAATAACTTTATAAAAACAGGGAGCTGTAGAAAAATTGTAAACCAGTGTTTTGAAGGTCATCCTTTTTATTTAATAAAATTAATTGTTTTGTCCTATGTTCTTAGTTACAACTTCCAAAGCAATTCCATGTTCTTAGAAGTAATGTTATAATGCTGTCTTTCAATAATAATGTTTGTGAATAGCTTTTTTATTTTCGGTATAGTAAGAACTGTGCAGTTAAATTTGCCTGGTAAGTACCTGAGTTCCCACTTTTTAATAAACCTAATACTATGGCAGTTTAGTCAAGTCAGGGGTATTAAATCATACTCTAATTCTAGTAATAAGTAGGAATATCTCTGTGGCAGTGGTTTAGTTATGATTAAGGTTCAGAGTCATGGTAAGACTGTCTTGTATTACACTTGGTCGTATGATAGTGTCCCATGTGGATAAGCTAAACCTTTCATGCAAAGAGCTGTGGTTTTACAGTGTCACTATCATTACACCCCGTGGGTGATGATGGTTTAACCTTGTGAGTGTACCCTCTGCTTAATCCTTTCTTTCATTTTGCTGCCTCAAAAGTTTCTTATTTGGCAATATTGGAGTAGTCCATAGTTGAACATCCTAAGGTGTAGAAAGAAATGCTACTCTATTAATGCTTAGGTCCATATTAATTATTGTGTTTTCATAATCTGAGAGTATGTGGACTAAAATAGGAACACTTTCCTTTGAGTCATATCCTCCATTTTATTAAACACAAGTTCATACCTTAAACAGAATCTAACGCTGTCACATTTATCTACAGGCAAGCAGATTAAGAAAAACTGGAGTCAAGTTGGTGAATTAGCCTATAGAAGAGCTATAAAATAGTCTGAAGTCTGAATTCAATCTTAACTATTTCTTTAAAAATATAAATAAAATCTGAGAGGCATAAGAACTATTGCTAGCTCTTTACATCTCTTTGCGACCTCATTACAGTGAGGATTTTAAAATTGTCTTGGTTTAGAAAAGCCACTCTGCTACATCAGTTCCTATCCTATTCTCTTTTCCTCCACACAGCAAAGCCAATTGGAGTGTAAATCTGGATGCCATAGCCACTGAATGGGCAGTGAGAGGGGAACTTGTCCCATCACTTCTTCCAGAGGAATACCTAATGTGTCTGAACTTTCTAGCTGCTGCTGCCACCCAAGATTAGAACTTGCAGGTCCTCAGCAGTGAGCTGTAAAGGCTAAATGGGGCAAGGGGACTCTTAGAAGGGTTAGAGGATTAAAGGAAGGGGAAGGTTGCACATTAGACAAAAGCTAGTGGCTTTGGCTACCATCACTGTTGCTGTGTAGGACAGATGCTTTTGCCAGAGGTGCAGGTTAAAACAAAAGAGTGATTCAAGAAATTAAGAATTATTTTTCTCCTATAAGTATTTTCTTCTTATAACGCTAAGACCAGATCTACTGCAGAGATTTACAGATTTTTTTTTTTTAAGTATCAAAACTCTATCATTATCTAGTCAAACCTCTGCTATAGCACAGTGCTTAGTATTTCGCACAACTTTTCTTAAACAGTTGTTTTGAAATAGTCCAGTGATTTATTTCCACTGGTGGTTAATTACATGTTTTACATGGGCTTATATGGCAAGGTTGTGGGGAGGGGGATGCAGAGATTGCTCCTATGAGAAGGGACCAGAGGCTGCCCCCATATTAGACGGAGCCAGTTCCTGGTGGCTCTAAAGCTGACCCACTGCTGCCCAAAGCTGCACAGCTTCTGAGAGGAAGGAGGAAGAAAAATGTGAGAGAAACAAACCTGCAGACACTAAGGTCAAAGACGAAGGAGGGAGAGAGTGTACTTCAAGCACCAAAGAGATTCCCTTGCAGCTTGTGGAGAAGACCACTGTGTCCTCAGCAGCCCATGGAGGGCCCCATCCCAGAGAAGGTAGGTATGCCCTAAAGGAAGTCCAAGAAGAGCCCTTGCCAGAGCAAGAACTGTGGCCCCTGGGGAATCCACTCTGGAGTAGTCTGTGCTTGAAGGCTTGTACCCTATGGAAGGGACCCATACTGAAGCAAGTAATCAAGGACTGTATTCCTCGGAAGGGACCCCATGTTGGAACAGGGGAACAGTATGATGAGGAAGAAGCAGCAGAGACAAAGTTTTGTTGACTGACTGCAACTCCCATTCCATGCCCCTCTACACCATTCACTGGCTGTGGCAGAGGCAAGCTGGGTAGGAGGCAGAAGAGGAGGGTATGAAAGAGTGAATTTGAGTCTGGGAAGAAGGAAGGGGAGCAGGGGGGGAAGGTGTGTATAGTTTTGTTTTTCTGGTTTTTCACATTCCTACTCAATTTTTTATCGTTAATAAATTAAACTAATCTTCCCCAGGTTGAGTCAGTTCTGCCAGTGATGTTAACTGGTGAGTGACCTCCCTGTCCTTATCTCAACCTACGAACTTTTTAATCTCATTTTCTTCCTCTGTTTTGCTGAGAACGGGGAGTAACAGAGGAGCATGGTTGAGTATTAAAAAGCACCAGAGTATTAAAGTTGGTTTAATATTCCCAGTTTCAAAGCTTTTATCTTGGGTTTCTGGCTCTTGTCTGTGTGACTGTACCACCCTTTGTCAACATGAAATCTGTGACTTCCAGAAGTCCATGGATATTTTGAGGCCCAAGGGACTGTTTTGATTAGTATGGACTTTGACCATACTTTTTGCCTTTTGACCTTTTATTTGACAAAAGGGGTGTTTGTTTCAGACACGGTGCTCAAGTCTTCTTGAACCTGTAATAAACTGGCTTTGTAGTATTTTGAATGTTGCTACATTTCTATCTGGTTTTAATACAGATCCCATATCTGTACAGCACCAAAAAAAAACAAAACAAAAAAACAAACAAACAAACAAAAACAAACAAAAAACCCCCAAAAACCCAAAAGCTAGTCATAAGCTTCAAGTTATATATTCACAATAAGAAAAAACAAAACATGTCTTCCAAACTTCAGACTTTTAATTTTTCTCTTTATCCATAATTTTTCTGACCTGAGTGGGTTCTTTTCCATGCCTCATAAACATGCTGTTTTACCTTACTTTTTAGCAGTAGAACAGCAACAGATTCTTCTATTCTTTAAAGACTTTCCATAGGAAATTAAAGTAACAAGCACAACTGAATAAATATATCTTTAATCATGATGAAATATATTAGAAATATATTAGTACTCTAGGTGCTCTCTCAGCTAACTATGTTTGAGACAATGTGCCTTTTAAAGGTGTGATAGTGTGATTATGGTAGCAATATTTGTTTTATATTTTTGAGGTTGCTTTTACTGAAATTCAATGAAGGGTACTGTTGCCAGCTTTGACTCTTTTTTACCTTGATACTAAGATTAATTTTCTGATGTTTCACATTCTCTTACTAACGGAGTCTTAGCAGTGTAACTCCTATTCACAATGGTAAGTTGATTAGAAGAAAGATTATAGTTGTGGGAATAAAGGTGTTGAATTTAGCATGGCATTGTTAATTTCAGCATTCAAGTGGTTTCAATTTTTAAGTAGAATTAGAATTGTTGATGTCTACAATGAGAAGAATAACTCCATGCAGGAGGAGTAACCCCATTGCATGAGCACAGACTTGGACCTGAGAAGTAGAAAACAGCTTTGCAGTTAGAGAACTGGGAGTCCTGGTTGACAGCAAATTGCCATGAGTCAGAAGGAACCCTTTAAGAAAAGAAATCAACCTCCTGAACTGCATCAGCAAGGGTGTTGCCAGCAAGTTGTTGGAAATGATCCTTTCCCTCTGTTCAGCACTGGTGAGACACATTTGAAGTGCCAAGTCCAGTGCTGTTTTTTTCAGTATGGAAGGGAAATGGAAATATGGATTGAGTCCAGCAAAAGTCCACAAAGATTATTAAGGTATTAGAGCATCTGTTATGTGGGGAGGTGCTGAGACAACTGCGACTGTTCATCCCAGAGAAGGGAAGGCTTAGGAAGGATCTTATTAATGTGTGCAAATACCTTATGTCATGGGGGGAAGGAGGGTAGAGAGAGAGCCAGACTCTTCTCAGTGGTATACCAAATTAAAGAAGGGACACTGGGCACAAACTGAAATACAGAGAAATTTTCTTTAAACATAAGGAAAAAAACCCCACATTTTCTTACTATCAGGACAATAGAACTCTGCACCAGTTTCCCAAAGAGATTGTGGAGTCTCCATGTTTTGGTATTTTGAAAATCAAACTCAATGTGATTCTAGTTGACCCTGATTTGAGCAGATAGGTTGGACTAAACAATTGCCAGAATTCCCTTCCAATCTCAACCATTCTATGATTTTGCAATCCTATAAGTTAATTAACTTTGTCTTGTATAGCTTGTGTACATACAGATGTGAAGAAAGAGAAAAGAAAAATCTGTGTTCTCTAAGGTAAATGAATTATAAACTTGTAAATTTATGGTAAGGTATCTGGTGTAGGACTACACACAGTATAGAAACCAAACATAAATATGTACAATCCAAGTTACTGGTTTCTGTTCCAGTTGACTAAAAATAACAATGAAGCTCCATTTGTGATACCATAGGGTATTCAGTACACCCACATCTGGCACATGCTCTTCAGAATCTATTTTCTAGGGGATACGAGGCAGGGTAATGAAAAACTGTCTCAAATTGCACCAAAAGCAGTTATAAGACAGCGATATTGAAACTCAATATCTATACTAGTTAGCCTAAATGTTCTCCACCATGGTAGGCTACAGAAGAACATAAACAAAAAAGACCAATGGTCTGTCTAGCCTCATACTCTGTACTGGCAGTGGAAGAAGCTATAAGCAAAAGGCACTGTAGCTCCTGATGTAGATCTCTGAATTGGTCAAGTAAATTTTGTAAAGTGCCTCTATCCCACCGCAGATTATGAATGAAGACTGTAGGAAGTAATCAAGTGATGCTTGTGTTAGTTTCAGAAATTAATGATGAATTCAGCTCCATATTATATATTCCTGAATTTGGATGCTTTCATGTAGAGATCTAAAACTTTATCCTAAGTGCCTAAGCTCCCTTTTTAATTTGTTGAGCACAAGAGCTTTCATTTAATCTTAAAGCAGGTACCTAAAACAGGTTGGGTAAATTTCACTCTTGAGTCCATTTACCATATTTCTATTGAGTGTAATAGGAACTCAAACACCAAATTCACATATAGGCTTTTGGGATGGAAATTAGCTCTGTAATATAGATGTATAGGGTTCAAATTATTTACTATACGTAGGCATTTGGTGCTACTTGAAATACTCTGAGATTACCTACTTCTTGTTAATTGCACTCCCTTCTTTGCTGTTTGACATCCACATGCAAATATCTTGGGTATCCCAGGATGTTTCTAAACTGGTATTGCATGCTAATGGTTAGTCAGGAGAAGTGAGTTTTAGTCCGAGATTCATTCAAAAAGATGTGAGTGCAGGTGCTATGTGTGGACCCTCTTGATGTATCTGTGACTCATTCAGATATGAATTGTAGGTAGATGTGAATTAGTCTGAGTTCCAGGTGTAGGCAGTGCAGACCTAGCCAGTATCATAATTGAATCTAGAGACCCATTCAGTTACTAAACGTGCATCTAATTTAATGTGAGAGGCATGGTTTTCCAGACTATATTGACCAAACTGCATTGTATGTAGAGGAAGCTTAGACACCTATATTTAGCTGATTCCAAAAAAACCAACCTTTTGTGTGAGATGAATCTCAGCTGTTCTTGTTGCTAAGGAAATCCTCATATCTTTTATGAGATTTATCAGGCTTTCTTACCTATCTACACATAACATTTTTCAAAGGAAATTTTAATTTTTGTGCCTCATTTCTTACAGTCCTAATTGAATAAAAATACCAGTTCCATGCCTTCCTCTTCCTTATTTTTTTTTTTTTTTTTTTTTTTTTTGGTAGAAATTAAGTTAAAACATCCTATCTTTTTAAAACACAGTTTGAAAGAAAGATTTCTAATTATGTTTCCATTCTCTAGTCAGTTTTTCTTCCTTCACCAAATATTTCTGGTAAGTAGTGTAAGTCTCATGGCATTTTGAAAATCAGCGTGTCTTGAACCAAAGATGTTGCATTTTGACTTTCTATAAGAATGCCTATGTGGGGCATTCATGGAATCCAGGCATTCCTTCCTCAAAACAAATAGCTTAATAAGCTTTTTGCTTTCCAGAAAGGAAGTCTAGTCCTTTGGTAGAAAAAATGTGTTATCTTAAGAAATACCCTATACATCAGTGTCTTCAGGTTTGACCTAGTCTTGTTCAGAGACTAGGTGTTCATTTTGTTCATTATGCTTATTTTATGGCTTTATTTTTTTTTCTCTCTCAGATTTTATGTTTGCTTACCCACACTCCCCACTCCCCCCTCCCAGGAGAATTCCATGCATAAGAAGAGAGGTTCCCTGAATAAGATTTGAAAATTATGTTATATAGGTAATAAATATTTTTTTTCTTTCAAATATTTGCCTTCTGTTTTCATGCATACACTTGATCTGTTTGTTTTCATCAGGAGGAGAAGGGGGAGGAAATATGAATTAAATTGGAAACAAATAAGGAATTATATTTATAGTCTAAAACATATGTAAGTAAACCTTCTGGAAATAGGAGTAAGAGTTGAATATTTTCTTAGCCTAAGCTTTACCCCCTTTCATACTGATCCAGGTAAATACATGTTAAAAGAAGATAAGTAAGGAGAATGAAAATAATAATAGAATACTTTTTTTTTTTTTTCACTGTGCATAGCATGTTAAATTTATTTATTCTTTGGTTGCAAGGTGAAGGCATGCCTTCTAGAGAGAATCCGTCCTGTTGCAGTAGCTTCATAAGCAACCCAATTTAGGACATATTTACCTTTGACAAGGAAAAGGAATTATGTACAAAATCTTTTCCAAAACATTGCAAAACTTTGGGCTTTTTCCCATATGCAAACAAACAAATAGATAAAGACATAAATAAATCTTTAACTCTTCAGGAAGGTCTGAAAATTTTGCAGCTTTGGCAAAAATCTTTTTAATATAAAACCCATGCTGCATCAGCACAAAAAAAAAAGTTTCTCCCAAAGGTGACCAGATGCTACTAGAGAAAGTAGAAAAATATTTTCTCGTGTATACCTATATATTATTTTTGCACCTTAATCAGTGTGTTTATAGGTACATGATGAAGTATTACACAGCACAGTAGGAACAGGTCTGGATGTGAAGCAGCTGGTGCTAAGAACACACTTTGCTGTGTACACTCCTGTGGCAGTTCCTATGGACTTCTGTGGCCTCATGGACTGCATGCCCTTGGTTACTGAGCAGTAATTCTGGTTTCTTTACAAAGGTGACTAGGTGATTCATGTCAGAAGTAAACTCCTGCAAAATATTTTTTTTTTCTCCATGAGATAACTCACCTATCATTTTAAAGAAATCTACATTACTGAACTGCCATCAAAATACTGCATGCTGAAATATTCTCAGCACACTTATGGTGATTTTAAAGTTCTTCGCTTGAAAACCACTCAAAAATGTCATTTTCAATGCAAGACTTGAAGTTAAATTCTATGTGCCTACCATTTAGGAGAAGGATTCTTTTTGCTCACTTGGTGATGTGCTCAATTACTCTTTTAGATTAGATCTGTGTTGTCTTCAAGACCTAAAGAAAGTGTTTAAGTTCATTGAGGAAGATTGAATAACTTCTTTCTTTTACTTTATCCTTACTGTACTGAAGCATTTCATTGCATAGCTACCCTTATTAAATAATGTCACAGAGATAACTACTAAAGACATACTCATATCAAGTAAAAACATCAGTTATAAATCCATCTAAAAGAACTGGGAAAAAATAAAAACCTTCTCAACTTTATGATAATTGTATATTTTATAATCCAAGAGCCTAATGGTATGCATGTTTATCACTTCATTTTTGCTTATGTAAAATATATATATTATCATATGACTGACAAAAGAGTGTGATGGTAAAATATACATATTTATCATATGACTGACAAAAGAGTGTGATGGAATAATTGACCAGTTTTGATGTTTAGCTTTTGCTGAATATTAACAAATTTTAAAGAGCAGTGGTCAATTACTGTATTTAAGGCAAAGCAATTTATTAGTCAAAACATGTTAAGTTGTTGCAATTTAAAATGTACTTAAAATATGCAAGCATGTATTTCAATATTGCCAGAGATTTACACTTCAATACAACAAAGGCATACAAAATGTATTTTATTTTTAGTGGGGAAACCAGTACAATTTGGATGCTTTGGAGTTATCTTTTTTGTTTAAATATATTGGTTTTACAAAACTGTAACGAAAGAGGTTGGTTTTGATTGGTAGCATTAATGCAAGTTCCTTGAAACCCAGGCACTTAGAGTCATTGTGAGTGTGAATATGATCTGGCAAGTACAGCATAGTCATTAGCTAATGGATTGTAGCTACAGTTTTTCAATAAAAATGTGTAGGTGGTTAGTAGCACTGTAGTGTTACCAGCAATTTTAAAGTCATCTGTAGGTTAGTTTGTGAAGTTAAAAGTGTAATCAAAAATTTCCCTGCACTGCTGCCTTTTTCAGCTGATTTAAGTGCAGATTCCTTGGATCATTTGGAAGAGGAATGAAATGACTCAAAAATAATCACCCACACCACAGTGAATGAGTTATTGGAATGATAGTTTTACAGCTTATGCATTTTTTTTCATGAGAAATGAAAGGAATAGTATAAGATAGTTGCTTTGTGCTACTGCTCCAGGTCTTAATATTTTTTTTTTATATACTACAAATACTTATTCTTCATCATTACTTCACTATGAATGGAAATCACATATTTCTAGTTGTAAATAGGCATTTAATAATATGAATCCCTATTGCATGAGCAGCTACACTGTTTGGAGACATATTAATAATACATTTTGCAGAAGACTGAAAATATCTAACATATGGTATAGATGAATATAGGTCACTGTGACAGCTGTAACAGATAAATATATGCATATCTATGCATACAGACATGCACAGATATAACACGTTCAGCTAGGATACAGAGATGTTCAGATAATCTAGATGTTTACTAATGATGCTGACCTTTGTCTATCCAACTTTCCCTCAGCATTTAAAGAGATAGTGTGACTGGACGGACATTGTTAAAAATAAGCTGTTGCATCAGTGACTACATTCTGTTGATACTCTCTGCAGTTTAATCAGCCTCTTAAGGTGACATTTCCAGGAAATTTTACCTAGGAGCCTGTGCTCACTTGCTCTATTTCTGAATAGGTGGACTGCTGTGTTAGGCATAGGATACCTGTTCAGTTCATCTTTAACAGACCTAACTAAAATAGTCCCTTTAGGGCCATGAAAGTGGTGAAGGGTCTAGAGGGAAATCCATACAAGGAGTGGCTGAGGTCACTTGGTTTGCTCCGCCTGGAGAAGAGAATACTGAGGGAAGACCTCTTTGCAGTCTACAACTTCCTTGTGAGGGCAAAAAGAGGGACAGGTACCAATCTGTTCCCTCTGGTGACAAGAGGGAACAGCATAAATCTGGAACAGTCTCCCCAGAGAAGTGGTCACAGCACAAAGCCCGCGAGAGTTCAGGAAGCATTTGGACAATGCTCTGAAGCACATGGAAGAGGTCCTGCCAAAAGAAGGGAATAGGCTGACAAAAAACAACTTTAGAGACACTTGTGAGTTTATCCATGTTATTTTACAAACAATGACAACATTATTACAAAAAAAAAATTACACTGAATGAAGTTTGCTTCAACAAAAAATACTGAAGAATCCTAGAATGGGCAAACAGTAAGTTGTTTTGCATGCTTTATTAACTTTTGGCCTAAAGGGTGATCCACAAGAACACACATGAATTAAAAAACATCTTTATAAGAGCACAATAAAAGTTAAAGAACTTTTCAAGAATTAAAAATTTTGGAAGATATCTTAGTACAAAAGAGACTTATTGTCCACAGTCTTTAATTTTTGGAGGAGCATTTTCTGTGGCCTTTAAAAAGTGTATATTTCTCTCTTGCTTGACAAAAAGTGTATTGTACTCTTCTGTGTAATTTCATTTATTTAGTTAGTTGTTTGTTTGTTTGTTTATTTATTAACACTGAAAGAATAAATCCTTGTAGCACTGTATGTTGATGTGTGTCCATATCTCATGTCTTTCATTTAGAAATCAGTATATTTGGGTCCATGCATTTTTTCAGTGGGGGAGGTTCAGAAGGGACTGTTGATAATGCCTACTGTGTTGGACAAGTGTAGGGAAAGAAAAGAAGAGAAATTAGACGGGTATTATTGGAGCAGCAGAGAAAGGAATGTCTTGGAAGGTGTCAGATGAACTGCCAGGTGAATAGATTATGAACAATAGCATAGGTGTTGTGAATGAAAAAATGGAGTGCTGTGGAATTGACATCAGTGTAGGTAATTCTTCCGTGTACATTGAAACATTTTGGAACTCTGTGATGCTCTGAAGTTAGAAAGCTCTTTTATTTATGGTTCAAAAATGTCCATGAATCATTCTGTCAACTGAAAAAACTTGAAGGGAATAACGCCTCTTCTCAGAAGAATGTAAAAAATCAGAATAAACTGGAAAACAACCCAAACTGAAATAGAGAGTGCTTAGCTGGGGTGAAACATGAGTGCCATGGTGCTTAATTCAGCCTCCTTCGTTTTGGTCTTTTCCAGTGTTTGCCTATTACAAGATGCCAGCCTACTCAGTGTTGTATTTTGGTACTATGTATATGACATCTCATAAATCTGGCAGGACACTGACAGAAGTGTTCTACTTTTCCACTCTGTTTGCCCATTAAATTCTGTATAATTAGGTCAAGGCTGTGAAAATGGGAGTAGCATGCCTAGACTAGCCAATGGTGTTATCAGATAACACTGACCTCCAAAATATACTGGAAAAAATATTTGTATATTACACATTTCTTTTAACACTAACTGTAGAATAAGAACAGGTTTCTGGTGTTTTTTTCCTTTTCTTTTTCTTTTATATCATATGTGGCATTGCTTACTCGAATGTGTATAATTCTTATATATTCTGTTCAGTGCATCTGAAATTGAAGTATGTGATATGCAAGCGAATGTCTTTAACATGTCAGGCATAGAAGAGTGTATTTAGTCTTAGTAAAAAGACGTCAAAATACTGTTTTGCTGTGGGGCTTTTTACAAATAAATTTGGAGTATGTTGCACTTTAGCCAGATTAAATAACTGGATCATTTAAATTATTTTACTAGATGAAAAAATTCAAATTTCTTTTTCACTGGAACACATAAGTGACTTTAAACTTGGGTATAGTGTCTACCTAAGTCATTAGCACTGGGGTTTTTTTGATGGAGTTCATTCTACAGCTTTGATCATTTAAATTAGCCAGTCACAGTCAAAAAGGGTCAATCAGTGCAGCTAAGTGTATGTCTCCAGATGATACTTCAGTAAAGTCTCAGTTATAAATAGCCGAGAGAGAACCTGTTAGAAAACAAAACAAAACCCTCAAACTAAAATAAATAATTGGAAATAATAAACTTCTTTCTGTGTCTGAGGATAATCTGATAATCTGCTTTTTTAAAGGTTTGTCAAACTGGTCCATTAATCTGTGTATCAAAGGGCCAAACTGCAAGCAACTTGAAAAAAGTACTTTCTACTCTAAGGGTTGTGCCCCATAATAGAAACTGAACCTTTTTAAAGAAGAAAAAAACCCAATGATTTTCAGTGTTAGAGTTTTGTTTGTTTGTTTGTCTGTTTGTTTTTAAAGGTGCTTTTCAGGCAAGACATTTGAGAAAAGTTGTCCTTAATTATCACTGTAAGCACATTTGTTTGGTGATCAGAAATAAAAAATTAACTAGCATAGAGATCTAAACTTCTGACTTCTGTGCACGGATATACATAGATTGTCCTCCATAGACAACAAAAGTGGGTTAAGGAAGTACCAGGATGATCAGCTAATTATGAAGCCCTCGGTTATTTCTAGATCTGTTTTACATAATAGATTCTTTAACAAACTCTACTAATCCAATAATTTATATTCAGCCATTCAAAGTGTAATACTGAACGAGTACCTTATCTATTGTCATCTGTTGTTTGCTCAAATCTTTTCACGTTCTTCTTACAAAACTTTGCCACTTAATGCTCTTTCAACTCTCCTCAAATAACACTTCATAAGGGTAAACAAGACCCACCAGTTTTTTCTTCATTAGTATGTTATATGGTAAACAAATTTGGCATGCAAGAATTTCTCTGCATTAATTCAATCATTAGACTAACGTTTGCTGCTCTACAAATACCCATTTCAACCTATTGAATTTATTATCTAATATCTGTGGGCACTGATTAGCCGTTTTACTCATTATTACTCTGAACCTACTAAATAAATCATGGCCTTAAATTGTTTGTGTGATTGTTCTGTGAACTTCTCTTAACCTTTCTGGCTCAAGTGTTTCAATTTGATTTTAAAAAGATAAATATTTCATTTTTTGCTTTTAATCTTGACTGTAAATCAGGACAATATATGAAAAATTCGCAACAACTACACAGAAGGAGTTTCTGTCCCCTTTCCCATTACTCAGCCTGGCTATATGCAAGGAAACAGGAGAGTACATTTTTATTTCACTAAATACTCATATTTTTCAATGTAATATTTTTTATTGCACCCATCTTTTTTTTTTTTTTTCTTTTTTTATATATAGGGTGTGGTTTTCCAGGATTATATAGACAAGTATTGTGTGCAGGTGCCCCATCTCTGTTGGTGGGGTCTGCAGGGTGGCCTCTGTGAGGAGCAGCCAGGGCTGTCCCATGCTGGACACAGCTGTTACCAGACGTCTCCAGCGCACCCACTGCAGGGCATGGCTGAGCCCTGCAGCCATGGGGGTTGCATTTTGTGGAAAATATACTTAAAAAAGGGTAAAAGGTGTTGCCTGGCAGTAAGAAGTAAGGAAAAATGTAAGAAACATCCCTGCAGACAGGCAAGTCAGTGAAGGAGGGGGAGCAGGTGCTCCAGACGTGGGAGCAGAGATTTCTCTGCTGCTCTGAAGAAGGGGAAACCAGAGCAAGTATATCCACACATCAGGAATGAGGGAGTCAAGCTGAGTCACAAAAAAGGGGAGAGTGAGTGGAAGCTATTGGTTTACTTTCTTTTTCTTTGTTTCTCACCACCCAGCTCTATCTTAATTGGAAACAAATTAAATTTTCCCAAAATTATGCCCATTTTGCCTATGGTGGTAATTGGTAATCATTTTTCTCATCTCTGTCTCAACCCACTAGTGTTTTTGTCTTACTTTCTCTCCTGTCCTACTCAGGAAGAGGAGGAGTAAGAGGGAGCCTGGTTGGGCATCTAGCAGCTAGGCAAGGCCAACCCACCATAAGTAGCAGTTTAAACCAGTTGCCTAGGAATATAGTATCAGACTTTAGATAGAAATATTATTCAATAGATGCTCATCTTTACCAGTGAAATCCCAGTTATTATTATGGCCAGTTTTTGATCAATCCTATAGTCTTTTACTTTCTAGATTTCCAGTGTCTCAGTTTCTATTTTATCTTCCCGAATCTTCTCCAATCTATCTTCTCAAGTCTATTTAGTCCATGTTTACATATAAGAGAAATTTGTCAGATAGTAACTCTGTGACATTAGCATACAGATACAAGTGAGGAATTTTGGCAGAAGATGTCATAATTCTTCTTGATTTTGCATAATGAAGTTTTGAGGAACTAAAGATGTTTTGAATGTATATATATTTGCATTTCAGAGAAGAATCCTGTCAAGTCATTGAGGCAACTCTCTTTAAGTATAACGTTTCAGAACAGGACCTGTGCTGAAAGGAGTACAGTTCTCCCCCTGTCTCCGCCTGAGGTTTTGTTCAAGCCTTTGCTTCCCAACAAAATCTTTCCATACTTTCTCCTAAAAAAGCTGTACTATTCTCTGTTTCCCACCCAAGAAGGCAAGATTCCTTAGTGACATATGAGATTATTGTTGGAGTCATAAAGCGAAAGATAATAAGCTGTGTCTCATCTATACTAGGGTCAGTGGGGAGAGGTAGCAGCAAGAAACTAGAATCTATTAAACACATATTTTTTTCCTGTTTTCTTGCATGAAGAAGCTATAGAGAATTGAAGTCAGTCTCCTATTTCAGCTCCTTACAAGGCCCGTAACTATACGATTCAAATAAAACACTTACATTATATAAGGTTTTGCTTTATTATATATGTGTAAAAGGGAGCCTGGGAAGAAAAAATACAAAATTTCCCCATCTATTTTGTGCAATAGAAGCTCTTACAGGCTCCAAATGACCTGTGCTGTGCTATCACTCACCTCATTTACACTGGTTCCCAGAGTTTTTGGAGACTGCTTTACACAGTGATACACTGTAATAACACTGCTATGAAATATTCATATTATTTCTTTAAAGGATATTTTTTCTTTTAGTTTTTACAAAACTACAGCTATAAATAAAAATAGAAGTTCTTCATTACTGTCATAAACCAAAATTAAGATGCCAAATGCTATCTGAAGCAGCTCTACTTTTTGAATTCAATCTAACTTTCTCTTAAAAATAGTACTGTAAGAATTTAATTTTCTTACTTTATCATACCAAAAAGTGTTGGATTTTCAAACTTCTGGATTTTTTTCTTTTTTCTGGAAGTGGAGCAGAAGACACTGTAGATGCTTTGTACTGTGTTCTGTTTTCCTCTCTCCCCTCTGAACTATAATACATTGCCATTTTTAATGGCTTATTCAGAAACTATGAAAATGAATTCTGAATAATAAATAATGTATAACTAAACCTGGAAAATGCATTTTAGAAAACTCAAGGGTTAGAGTCTTTCAGTTCACAAAATACCTTTTTTTTTTAATCCAACAGTACCATTATCATTTATTTTCAGGTGAGTATATTTTTATTGCATGCCTGTATCTGAAAATGCATTCAGATCTCTTTTTTTTCCCCTAAAATTACTGCCCAGACATACAACTGTGAACAGCTTAAAAGTAAAAATTGTAAACAACTGTCACAGAACACGTTGATGTTTCACAAGATTTTGCTTGCAATCATTTTTTCAGAGTACTGTAAGAGACTCGGCTTATGTTTCCCATTATAGAGAACCTCATTCTCTCCTAAATAGTGTGTACATCTTTTGTCCCTGGTGCTTTATTATTTCATCCTTTGGATCTATTTTTTGCTTGGTTGAATAGTCAACTATTTAACATGAGTTCAGATAACCTTTGAAAATGACTTTTCCTGATGTTTGGTATTCAAGACCTGTTCTCCAAGAACAAGCAACAGCACTCATGAGAAGGTTTTTGGTTTGCTTTATTTTGGTTTTCTTTGATTTTTTTCCTCTTTCTTTTTCTTAGCCTGACTACAAGGCGTATTTAGGAGTGTAAGCCCACAATTTCTTGCATCACTTCCACCTGTCTGTGCAACTAGAAATCCAGATATAGAATACAGTGAGCAAAATAAAAAGGTGAAAAAAAAACAAAACAGTAGTAAATAAGAGATAAATGGAGCATTTTGGTCAGTATGCCACGTTTTGTGGTGTAATGAGAGTGCCTTGAGTCATTATTGTACTTCCCTTGGGTCAGTGTCTCAATTGTTATGCAGTCTCTTGAGACCTAGTCATCCACTGAACAGGAGTATCCTTTAAACATTCATATAGATGATACTGAAATCCATCTAACTGTTTTTATTACTATCATAGTTAGCTATACTGGAAGATGCTTTCTGTGTCTTCTGGAAATAATTCAGAGGTGCATTCCCAAATGTCCCATTTACAGAAAGATTCTGCTCAGTTATTTGAGCTCAGTTGTCTCTTCCCATCAAATGAACCTGTCTTTGTTGTTAAATAATTTCTTATGATATAATGATGGAACTCAAGGTAATATTACAGCTGTCATAAAAGCAGTTAAAATTCTGTAAAATTAATTGTTGTTAAAATTAAAAACTGTTGTCTGGTTAGTACGGCAATCCTTTTTTAACACAGGATGTTTCTGCAGCCAAGGAAAGTTCTGCCATGACAGACTAACTTCTGATAGATGATTGATTCCAGCTTTTGATTTTCATGATATTCCTCAAATGGGATTAATTCTGAGCCATACAGCAAAAATAGTATCTGACTCCTAGCAAGCAGTTAAAATGGGATTATATTTTATCTAGGCCTGATACATGACCATGACCACATAATTCCTTAATTAGAATTGCTTAGTGTGTTGGGTTTTACATGAAGTTCAACCTTCATTTCAGTCAAAATGCTATTAAAATAAGTCAGACTTTATAAGGCAGTGACTTGAAAATCATGATTCTTGTTAGTTGTTTCTGTTTGAAATTTAGCTACAAAGGAATAGCATTAGATTTTTAGTCAGCTCAGGCAAGTAAAGCTTTTTCATGTGCTATGCCTTCTTTACAGAATTTTCCAAAATACAGTGTTGTCTTCATTGAGACAAAAGACATGCTAACCACTGAAGATGGGTGACAGAATCAGTTGAACTGTGGTGCATGAAAAGTGCTTCTTTAACCACTGACAAGTGTTATGTAAAAACATAGCTCATGATGCTAAGAAGTAGCATGCTTGCTTTTGTGGTGAGAGCCTGATGATCAAAACAAGAGACCAGAAGATGAAAAAGGTAGTATATCTGTGGCTACATGTTATTTGCGATTTCTGTATTCATAATATGTTGAGGAGAATGTGTCATATGTTTTATTTGGTTCTGATTTAAGTTTGTCATCCACCCTGTCCCCTCCCACACCCGCACTGTGTGTGTGGGTATGTATGTATTCCTGAGGTTCTCTCCTTTGAGTGTAAAATAAAATAAAAAGTAATAACACTGAAAAGCCGATGGGCAAAAATTGATTCATAAATGAGAAGGTGGCATTCATCTTGGAGCTCTTATTGGAAACCTAAATCTCAGTAAATTTGTAGCCTAAGGATACAATGGGCTTAAAGGATTTCTGTCTCTGAAGAAAAATTAGAACGCCTTTGAGGTAAGGTAAATGGAATAGGTTGTTTGGGCAAACGTGGAGCTCTAGCACTATTAAATGTTAAGCACCATCAGGGGGTATCTCAGTCATTAACAAGAATGGCATGCTGAAGATTGTTTCAAGCAGGAGAAGAGTTATGGATGGCTATGTGGAGGTGGCACAATGCCACAGGGAAATTATGTCAAGCCAAAGGAAGATTTTAAAAACATATTGTGGGAAAAATCCTACTGAAACAGTGTCCTTTCTTTACATTGTCCCAAATAACCCTATATTGTCTTTTAAATAAAGCAAATCTGAGACACCAACTTTGAAGTCCCTTCTACAACCTTGTGCATGCCAGTTCCCCTTGATGTGTGGCATATCTTGTCTTCACTTGAAGTATAAACATAAGTACCAACTTAATCCAAACATAGGCATGTTCACTTCGGATCCAAGTAGTTAGCAGCCTTGACTGACTTGGAAGTATTTTATGGGCCTTGTGTGTTAGTTTTGTATATAATTAAAAAGGATCTCAGGGGTTTTGTAGGCAGCCAGTAAGTTAAGCTATCAGGTGTGAGAATAATGTGTTGCTATCTAGGGAAAGAAAGATTCAGGAGCCAAGCTAGGATCTGTGTTTCAAGCCAAGAGAGTTTGAGAAGTGAGCACACATGAAGTGTTATATCTCTAGGCGGTAGTTACCAGTTTTCTCATTACGCTAGCACATCCTCCTGGCTGCTCTGCAAAATGGCCTTGAGATTAGAAGCTCTGCAGGAAGCTATCTGTGTTCTCACAGTTGGAAATATGTTGTTAGGATGACAGCAGCTACTTGGAAAATGAGTATTAAGATATTCTTCAGCATCAAGAATATTTTCCTTTCCCAATTTGCCTTAAGGTATTGCTTAGAGAGAATAGCAGGTAGTGTGGTCTGTGCTGTAATCCTATTTGAGAGTAAATAGTGAGAAATACCCTAAGTTTATCTTCTAATGTATAATGTATAATGTGTAAATTGTACTGTGGGAGGACCTTAACATTTTACTCATAGTTTAATAGAGAAATACACTTCCATATCTTCACCACTTCCTATATCTTTTATTATCAAATAATACTCTTGCAGCTACTTGCATTGGGTTTATATGGAAAGGTTTTCTAGTGGGGAGGCCTGCAGGGATGGATTCTGTAAGAAGATGCCAGAGGCTGCCCCCACGTCAGGCAAAGCCAGCTCCATCTGGCTCCCAGACAGGTCTGCCGCTGGCTAAATCTGAGCCAGTCAGCAACATTGGTAGCACCTCTGTGAAAGTATTTTAAAAAAGGAAAAAAAATGCTCTGTGACAGAACCTGGGAGAGATAGTGAGAATATGCGAGAGAACCACATATCAGTGAATGAGGCAGTGTAGGAGGTGCTTCAGGCAGCAGAACAGAGATTCCCACGCAGACCATGGAGGTCCAGGGTTGGGCAGATATCCACACTGTGCATGGAGTACCCCATGCCAGATCAGGTGAATGTGCCCTGAAGGAAGCTGCCTTGCTGGAACAGGTTTCTGGCAAAACCTGTGACCCTTTGGGGGATCCTTCAGGTTTATTCTTGAAAGTCAATGGAAAGAACCCATGCTGGAGAATATTTTGAAGAACTGTAACCCAAGGGAAGGATCTATGCTGTAGAAGGTCATGGAGGCCTGTATTCCATGTGAGGGATCCCACACTAGGGGAGCGGAAGAGCGTAAGGAGTCCTCCTCCTGAGTAGGAGGGAGCAGCAGAGACAACGCATGATGAACTGATTGCACCCCCCACCTCCTTTTCCCCCTGCACTGCTGGAGGGGAGGAGATAGAAAAAACTGTGAGTGAAACTGAGACTGAGAAGAAGACAGGACTGGAGAGAAGGTGGTTTTAGATTTGTTCTTACTTCTCATTACCCTATTTTGTTTAAATGGCATTAAATTAAATTAATTTCTATACATTGAGTCTGCTTTGCCTGTGATGGTGATTGTTAAGTGATCTCCCTGTCCTTGTCTTGACCCGTGAGCTTTCCACTATGTTTTTCCCCTCTGTTCTATTGAGGAGATAAAGCGATAGAGTGCCTTGGTGGGCACCTGGTAGCCAGCCAAGGTCAACCCACCATTCTACTAAAATCAAAGATTGATTATTTATAGGAGAGTTGGCAACACTGTGACCTTTCAGCTTCCTTTGAACTGTCGTTAACAGCTGTACAGCCCACAGATAACAAGGTCTTATTTATCTTGCTGTTACTGTACACTGGGATTTTAACTGTTCTTTTTTATTCAGCATCCTTACTTTGAACTCTATTAAAAATATGGTTTTGTCCCCTTTATAGTGTTCTGGGGGATGTTTGATCCCTTTGAAATGACTCAGGGGATAAAAGATTTCAGCAGACCACTTAACTTTTGTCTACTCTTCTCCACAATTTCCGATCTAAAGCAGAATAGAAATTTCTTCCTGTCTAGTTTTTCTTTTTTGTTTTTTGTCCACTTGTACAAATGACAGTCACATTAGACCAGATTATGCGTACAATTTTAGGTACAGTTTCTGAGATTACCATTTACTTTGTGAATGCTTTTATAAGTATATATACACCAGGGATTGTGTCTCATTACTTTTTTCTACAGTGCTAACACAATTTGACAAAGTGGGAGATATTAATAGAAACAATGACACTGATAAGCCAACTGAAATATGAGCTATCATAAAGCACTGATGTAGTAGCTTCTGTTAGACACTTACTGATGTCAAAAGTGAAAACATCAGTCCTGAAAGACTCATGGGTAAAGGGGGTAAAGTGCTGGACTGTGACACAGATTATCACAAGTTGTCCATTTTTGCAGATGAGGTGCAACTACATACATCTTGATACTTTCTTTACTTAAATAAACACCTTATGTTGATAGTTGTTATTGAGAGTTTTAATTCATGTGATTTTCATTGTCAACTAATACTGTAGAACTGAATGTAAATTCATGTTGAGAAATATGAATACCTGAATTTTTTAAAATTGCCATTATTTTGAATCTACAGCTGATACCACAGTTATATAATGGTCTTTCAGTAGTATTATGGAATGAAATAATCCACTTTTTTGGATACAGGTGTGAAAGAAATAACATTACTATTATACCTTGTGCATGTTCAGAATACGTAAATACCTTGGCAGAGTAGTACATGAAGGCTTAGTATGACTTGCAGTGTAGTGGCAGGATGATGGGTGGGTAAATGTGACTTCATTCACTCATATTTCATCTAAGATTGTTCAGAAGAAATGCAGCTTCAAGAAATGAACAGATTTTCAGAAACTGATAACATAGAAAATATATGTAATCATGCATATAGAAAACTAATGTGGTACTTCACTGGATTTGCTAAGCTGTCTTAAGTGACAAAATCGCACTACAATTCTTATCCAGCTTGTTCAGGGTATTTAATGTCTTTAAAAATTAAAACTCATTATACCTACTTCATATTTAATACAAGCCTTAGAGTTCAGGGACTAAAAAGCTGTGAAAGAAAAAAGATCAGTTTCAGGCTAAGATGTTACTCTACTAATCTTGCAGAAACAGATCCAGGTGATGTGAACTTTTATACAGTTTGCACTAAAACATCAACTTGGCAAGAGGAATTAAAGATAAAGAAATGCGTGCAAAGCCCTGAAGTGTTGGATTCATTCCTTAACTAGAAGTTTTAGGCTACTTATTTAATGCATAGCTTCTGAAAATGTTAAATATCATACATATTAAGGCTACTTAATTCAGATTTATCAGTAGGAGTTTTGGAGGCCTGCCACATACAAAGTGAAAGAGGTAAGCACTCCCTTGATGTTAAGAGGAGCCATCACTCAAAACCATTTCTGCCTAATTTCAGACAGTAGATTTGCACGCTGAAATCCTACAGAAGATTTGTGCTTCATTCAGAAGTTTACATTAAACCCAGAATAAACTGTCCTAATTACAGTATCTGTGTATCGTCATGAAAAATACTTGCCTTGTCTTTTTAGAGTTTAAATTATAATGCCTGCTAACACCAATCGAGGCCATTGCCTGTTGTGGAATTTTGTTAAACTGAGATTATTGAATATAAATAATAGCACTATCCAGACATTGTTATTAATAATAACATAGTATCTGTTTCTTCCAAGCAACTGTGATATTGATTGACAAGGAATAGCTGGAGAGCAAACTTTAAATTACAGTATTTATTATGAATGTGACTTACAGTTAATTATTTAAGGGATACATTTTGTCCTCATTTACAGTATTGAAGTTCTCTGGAGTTGGACATGCTCATTAACAGCATAATGAGACTCTCAATTTAAAAGTTTCGTGTGATTCATGTTTTGAATAAAGATGTTATTCTTGTGAATAGAGTTTAAAAAATGAAACGTGTACAAGAATCAGACTACATCTTTTTGAACAGTTACACTGAGATCAATTTTTTGTTATTTGATTTATAAATAAACCAATATAAAGGAGAATTTAGGCACCTGTAGTTGATATGAGGATACATCATTATGCCATTTGCAGTCCAGTTTTTCCCAGTTTTTGGTATAGTCAACAGTTAGAGTGTTCCACAGGTCTGTTATTCTCTCTTATCTTGTATATCATAAATTCCTCTATGTACCTAACCATTAGTTAACAAAACTGATACCTTTCTAAGGACTTAGGAGACAGCTGAGGCATATACCTGATCCCAGGAAGCTGAAAATTTGAAAAATTATTTTTGACAATCTATATGTAGCTCTCATTATAAAAGAACAGTATTCAAAAAGTCAGTATGCTGAGGAAAAGTATGTCTAAGATCAGGAGTTAGAAACGGTAAGAACAAAGATTTTGTGCGTCACTAAACTTCATTGTCCTCTTTGAGGCTGTGATTCACAATTAAAAATCCAGTTCTAAGATTAAATGTAAATAGCTTCTGTGAACCTGAATTTTTAGCTGAGGCATTAATAATGCTAGGGAAAGAAAATAAGGAGTGCTTGGTTTTACGTAATAGCCTATTAATGGAGAATCACCCAAGAGTGTAGGAGATTGTGCATAGGATTACTTTGAGGAAGGAATGCAAAATTCATTGCGTCAGAGAGATGAATATTGAAAGATTCCCCTGAAATGTGTGGGATGCTGGAGTCTTGTCCTATGACAGGAGACTGCCTTCTGTGTTCTTACAGAGACCACTGGACACATTATAACCATAATGATATAATATATGAAAAAAGCTGTAAAAGAAGTACCAGCCTATCCTATTCCTGCTTCTGGGGTATTTTTCTGGGTTACCATTTTCATTTCATGTGTAAATCTGGAAAGCAAACTAGAGAAGAAGAAGAATGGAAGGAACTGGTCATGTATAGTAGAAAACAAATATTTTCAACAAGGTAATAAGTGGAGACAACCAGAGCAATCTTCTCTGAGTGCAGAGAAGACACAGCAATTGTTCAAAGAGATTTCTTTATAGTGCATCTTCATGGAACATGGATTGGACAACCCACTGACAACATTTCCACAGTTTCATGATAGATGTATGGTAAAGCCTAGTTACTAGTCTTGTTCTGAAAACAACCCGTGGGCCGATTTGGTGAATTGGAGACAGTGATAAAGGAATCAAGGATTTGAGAGGGCAAACTGAATAGGCAGGGTTCAGAGTCAAGACTAAGAACCAAGACTGCAATAGATAGAAAATTCCAAGATCATTTACAGCTTTCAAGATATGCTCATGTAGCTCTTACTTCAAGGCATCCAGCTGCTCACCAGGCATAGCAGCTGTGAGTGGACTAGAATTAGTGTCCTATGTGTATTGTATCCAGGTACTGCCTCAGGAATGATTGGCTCCTCTAACCTTCCATCTGCAGGGAGGCAATGATTTTTTAGTTAGTCACAAATTAAATAGTTTAGGTAAACAGAATTGAAACATTTTTTTGGCTGTTTCAACAGTTTCAGGTTTAACCACACCAAAATCCTCTGTGGGCTTCACTACAGTGAGGAGGAACAGTGAGGATGAAAGAAACTTGGGATGTTCACTATTCCCTATGTAGATATCTCTTTTAGGATAAAAGGAAGCTTTGCAGTCAGTGTAGAAATCTGCCAAAGAGGTCAGAAAGAGAACTGAAAATTACACAACACCCTTCTTTTTGCTATTTACAGCTGGGGAGAGAAGAGGGTCTAGTCATCAAACTACTATTTCATTAAGGAATTAGATAAAAATTCCATGTGAAAATTCTTAGTGTTTTCATTGATCCTCTTGATATTTTATAGTTTTTCTTGGAAAAGGTCAGAATTATTATACCATCATATTATAATTTTGCTTCTCTTTGTTTTGTTTTTCTGTCTGTTTTTTGTTGTTTGTTTGGAGGGATTTTTTTTGTTTGGTTGTTTTTTGTTGTTGTTGTTGCTAATTTTTTTTAAAACGTTACCCTTCTCTGGTGCCCACCTTTTGCTTAAATTTAATCCCTAAAGCTTGTTAATTTAACATGTACTTATATAATCTTTTGATTTTTGACCATGAATCAAATACCTTACTGGGCATCAGCAAAGTTTGCTGAACTTCATAAATCTAAGTTTATAAAGAGGCAGAACTTTTACTCTGTAAGCATTTTTCTTTTTCTTTTTTTTTTTTTTTTTTTTTTAACCAGTAAGTCATCCACTACTGTACCACTCAAGCGGAACACCCAATCTTAGTAAAATATGAAAGCAATCTCCTGTTGCTAGAACAGGCTGCTTCTATTTCGGTTGCTATGGAGCTCTACAAGCAATCAAAATGCAGACATGAGCTATGACACATCGCACCTCACGTGTTCCATTGACAGAGGCTGGGGAACCCAAGACCGTGAAACACCTGTACAGGAATGTTATATTCCCACACAGGCAAACCCTAACCTTCAGCCAAGAATTAAAGTTAACCTTAAAAAAACTAGTTGCTCTGAATTTTCATACTATGGGCAATATACTTTTATGCATGTAAAGTAAATTTAATATGAGATCAGTAAAAACAATCCCAACAGTGCTTGCAGTGTTTTCTTCCTAGTGAGACTCAGTTGCAAAATATCAAATATTGCAGAAGAACAAATCATGCAAGTATACATAATGATAGACTTTTAAGATATTCTTGTGATTAGATGCAAATTCTCCAAGTTATTTTTTTACTTCCTCGTGTTCTTTATGTAACAGCCAGTTTCTACTGAAGTTTTCTCTTTTTCTCTAAAAGTTTAAGATTTTTGTTGCACTTTCTGAGATCTTGGTAGGTGTATATTTTTCTGTTTTCGTTCCTTTTGTTGAATCTGCTATATTTGACAAATTTGTCTTTTTCCTTAAAATTTTAAGTAAAAATATTTGTAGCAATATTTTTTTATCGTGTAGATGACAGGTATAACATCGATCACACTTATTACTTCTGTATAGACATGTTCTTTAAATTAAACCAAAAAAATGGGTAAAGGCTAAATGCAATATGAACACAGGGAGAATATGCATATTTTAGATCTAAAAGTTGGCTCATAAGCAGTGGGTTTACAGTATCTCTATATGTAATCATTTAGTTATTTCTGAACATATGCAATATATTTTTACATATAAAACACATATCAATACTACCATCTTATGAGCTTATAAAAAAAATCTTCAAATGATTTCTTTCTGCACTATATGTTTTTCATAAATTCCATTTTATCAGCTAGTGAATGATTGGAAAGCACTCTAATAACTTTACATTAGTAATTGTTCAGTAAATTAGATCTTTCTCTAAGGTTTCTGCTAAGGATTTAGAAACATAAAGCTATTTAAGATTTGAGTAAATGTAAACAAAGAAAAATAATTAAGAAACAAGAGGAGATATTTTGTAGTAATAAAAATGTTTTCATTTAATATTTTCCTAGTAAAGCTTAGCTATTTTTATTTTAATTATATGTGGAAACTCTTTTTGACAACCATGCTACATTTGCCTTGCATTTTTTTATTTCAACAATTCCTTTTCTCTAAGTATTTAATGCCACTCAAGATAGTAAAATCGAAAAGTAGTTAGGCTGGGGCAAAATAATTGATGTCCCTTTAGGTTTGCCCCATGAGGATGCTCACATAATAACCCAAATTCCCTTGATTTAGGTCTCACAGTTTAGCTCGTCAATATGTAATTATGGTTCCAAAACAAAACAGATTACTACTCAGTTTTATTGTGGTTTCAACCATGCAGAATGGAGTGGAAACACCCAAGGCTGGTAAAAGGGATTGTCCCATTAGTAGTTTTTTATGTAGTGACCCCTGGGGACTGGGACTATACTTGTGTGTATCAGTTCAGCTATCTGAAAGAAGAATCCTTTTCAGAATCCCTAAAAGGACTGGAACTTTAATTTAATTTTAATACCACTAATAAATTTAAAAGGCAGTGGCACATTTTTTACACAGTTGCTGTTTATCTTTCTTTAACAGTTGTTGGAAATACTTTCCCAGGCAGACTGGCTAAATAACTCTGTACAGGTAACATTTTTGTCACACCAAAGCATTTTCTGTTACAGATTATAATTGATTTTTTAAAAACAGTTTTATGATGTTTTAACATTATATGGATTATCAGTAGCAGTGCAATTTCCCTCACAAAGTAAAGGGGATCAGTTAAGGTAACATCTCTTCTATTAGTATATTTTTAGCAACTCAGCAAACATGGAAAATGTTCATGTATTCTCAGTTCATCCTTACCTCCAGTTTGGCAAGTGGAACTTTTTAATCGCAGCAAATAGAAGTTACTTGATAACATGATTATAGTGAAGTTGTTAAGGGTTTCTGTTTGTTGTACTTTGATAGATTACATGGTCCCTCTATTAAACCAGTCTATTTTAAAAAAGGATAATAACCACAGCAGTGAAAGGCAATTACATGAACTTTTTTTTCTATGCAATATCTATCAGTAGTTTCATTTTAATATAGTTTAATTCAAATGGAAAGGCTGGTGGCTCAATGGGACTCTCCAGTCTCTGCCAACTGAACCACACCTTTTAATGCTGAGGAAACCAGGATCTTCTGATAGGAGGAAAATTCCTGCTATTACCCACTGCCTAACTTGTATACCAATGACATGCATCAGTCATACGCTTCAAAAATCAAGGATATATGGCATGTCAGTAAAATTATAATTGTGTCATTGGCATTGCTGAGATTGACTCGTGAGCAGTTGTCTTCAGGCAGCTTGACAAGCTACAGCTTCAGCAAGCAAATGGCTGTTTAGCAGAATATGCTCAAGGAATGTCTGTCAGAGCAGGTAGACAGGGAGCAAAGGGAATTGTGTCAGGCATATCTATCCATTTCTACCAACTTTCATTGGAAAAAAGCAAACCATCATCTTCTAGGTCCATAAATTCATATTAATAACTGCTCAAATGTTCATGATTTTTTTTTCCACATTCAGTTTTACCTGAAAGTTTCATGGTTTTTAGTACCCTACAAATTCCTGTGATACTGAAATTAGTAGAGGACAATTTCAGACGAGCTGGCACTTATCTTAACAGTAATAATATATAATCAACTAAAGCATCCATTAAATAACAGAGATTACAAGCATCTGTGCTGCTTTTTAATGGAATAAATCTGTATGAAGGCCAAAAAAATAATATGGAAAATACTGTCTTTAAATAATTGCTTTTCTTTATGAACTAAATTGGTTTTATATAAGTAAAAACATTAAAAGCAGGACCAAAGGTTTTTTTAGTGGCTTTCTACTTACGAATTAAGAGAATTTTGTAAGCACTTCAGTTTAACCAGATATTGCTGTGTTCTTTGCTTGAATGGAAAAGCTTTTCATTTATTGATATTCCATAGGCACTTACCTTTTAAAAATTTCATATTGTGTTTAAGTTGTTGCATTTTTCCCTGTGCATACAACTCAATAGTTTTCATTTATATAAATATAATTATGTGTGCACTGAAGCCAGAACGATTTGAACAGTTAAAGAAACAGGAAGGAAAGTATGCTTTTTAAGATACAGGTCTCATAATAGGTTGGTAAATGTGATTTTTTTTTTTTTTTATTTAAGCTTAAGTTTAATAGACAAAGTATAGTAAACACCGTATTGTGTTTGGTTGCCTTGGTGATAGCTTTATTCCTGCAGCATATCAAAACATGTAGTTTGGTTACTTGGAAGCTATGAAACTTGCTAGGAAGTACATGACAGTAAATCTTGAGATATAAATTATAAGTTCACTTTAATAACATCTGCTCTATCTCCTTCTCAAATTCTTTAAAAATACTGCATTTACACTTATCCCTTGTACATTTTCTCAAAGTTCCCTACCTCCATTTTCCTTGCTTTATGAAAGAGATGACATATGCTAATATTTTTCTTTCTTTGATTAGGAAGAAAAAGCTACATTAGGAGTATTTGGAAAAAAAATAGACATTTGGAATTAAGGTTTAGTCCCTCAATTGGCATCAGCTTTATTGTTTGGTTGTTGTTATGGTCTTTAAGCGAACTGACTATGTCTTAACAATGACTTCAAAAACAATGTTAATACAAATAAATTTTGAAATCTGATATTAAAATGAATAAAACCATACTGCATGGAAATTCGTATTATTTTTGTGAGAAGATACAGAGGAATTCTGTTATCTAAAAAGAATTTTATCTGCGATTCTCTGTCTTTTCAAAGAGGGAATAAGTATCTCTATTCAAATAACCATGTGATCACAGTCTGGATATTTACTTTAAAAGTTTTAGGAAATTTTTTCAGAAATAAACTCATTAAAAATATGTATTTCAATGGAATTCTGGATTTAAGTATGGTTTCAGAAAATATGCTTGAAAGCTTGTGTTGTATTTCATTGGATTAGATTCCTTTAAAATTCTTCATTTTTGACCAGAAACTTATCAGACTTTTCTTGTATGACTAGTGCTCCGTAAACCATTTACTGCTCGTGCTTCCATCATCTTCTGAATGCTTTTCTTCTCAAGATTTTAACACTGGCTTGCCAGGTATCTCCACTACTATCACCCCTTACAAAACAATCCCTTTCTGGAGTTTATATCACACTTTGTGTTTTCAGATCATTCCTCCTGCTGTCTTCTCTCTAAATTACAACAAAAATGCATTTTGATTAAGTCACTGAATTTAAGTGTTCCATAAGTGTCAGACTACTCAAACAGTAGTTTATATCTTTGTGTTCTTGAGGTATGGCAAAAAATGAAAAAATTGCATGCATAATTGGTAAAATAAATCCTACTAACCTCTGATTTATCCTATATTTTACTTTCCATATAGTTGCTGTCTTGGGGCACCAGTAGATATTAAATGCCTATTTTGTTTAAGAAATCTAGTTATGTGCACTGCAGTTAATTTATTTGGGAACAGTTAATCACAGGGACTCAGAAGAGACCATTACTACTCCTGTCCTCTTGCTGGGGGGGGCATACAAAGCAAATATGAGTGACATGGTGCTTTGTGGTGGTGAGAAGTTTCAGTCGGTCCTTGCAAGTGGCCCCCCTGAAAACCTGGAGAGTGCAGAACAGGCACAGAGATACACAAAGTGCTAAGAAACTGTCCTTGTCAGTGTTTGTATAAGGGAAAGTCTTGTGAGAGCTGCTTTGGTGAAGGTGATTTTGGAGTAATACACATAGTGTTATAAAGTTATATAAATTCCAAGTACTTCTCTTGGCACTATTTTTTGCATTTTTTTGAGGAAAGATATGTACTTTTGCAATTAAATGTTAATGATCTTATGTAGCTGTTCTGTTCACCTGGAATTATCTTTTCTATAGGGCATCTACAAGTTTGAACCAGACAGAGATTTGATGCCTCTGAGCATTAAAATCTATATAGTCTGTTTTAACAACATATAAATTTATTTTGCTTTCAATTTTATAATTTACATGGGAACTTTTCCATTAGATAAGAGCTGCTTTTCTACGGCCTTCAGGTGTTTTCTGTACCATTGTCTTATTGACAGATTTCTCTGTAATCCCTAACACAAAATTAAAATCGACCTGCAAACTGAAACAAGTGTTAAGCGGTCAATTCAGTCTCACTAACAGCATTTTTTCTTCCTATCCTTTATTAGAATACAAATATTCCTTCCTAAGTAGTTCAGTGAAATTATAAAAATTTTTCAATATTAGGCTGCAAAGATAGGTTATTTTATAACTTGTATTTCTGTAGGTAAACTCTACCCTAATATTTAACTGTAGTAGAGAGAGAGAAACCTGTTGATTTGCAACACTACAATAAGCTTCTGCTTCTATAATAGCTGCAATATATAACATTCATAAATTACAACAGTAACATCTCTGCTGACAGCCTATAACTTCTGTTAAGTACAGCCTGAATTCTTTCAGAAATCTTCTCCCCACATGAATACTGTAGCCCATGATCTAAGTGCCACGAAGTCTTCTTGGTGAGAACTTTTCTTACGTCTCTCATTTTAAAAGCAGCTTTAAACTGTTGTTTCATTCCTTGAAAACTTTGCTTTTTCATATTTTTTTTCTTTCCCTCTTCACCTCTTTTCATTTCTTCAGCACCACAGTGGTAACAAGGATTCCAGATCTAGATGCATCTTTCCAGGACCACACTCAGTGCTTACATCTATGGTGTCCCTGTTTAAGTGTTAGATCCTTTATGCTCCCTGATTAGCCTCTGTATATCCATATTGGTGCACTGTAAAAGAAAAGAAAAAAAAAAAGGAGAGGAGAAAAAAAAAGAAGGGGGATTCAGTACTGGACACTACTGTACAAGCACTGAAAATTGAGACAAAACTGGAGTGCAGAGAGGTTTAAAAATATAAAATTGAGGCAGGTATTACTGCTTTGCAAAAAATACCCTCTCAAGAGACTACAAGTTTATGGCATCCAAGCTTAAGGAATTGGAAGGTGGTTAAGTAATTCAGTTGCAACTAGCTTGCCGTGTGGAGGTGGTGATCTAGCGTAAGGACCAAATACGGAAGTACAGATTATTTTGAATTCATTTATTTCTCTAAAAATACTGGTGTAATAGAATAATGCTTTGGCTGAAGATACAAGATGCAGAACCTTATTTTTTAATTTAGTCACAATTACAACAAACAAACAAACCAACCAAAAAAACTTCCTTCCTGTGCCCTCTTTTATCAGAGTAGAACTGTGATTTTGAACTTCTAATAAATATTTGCAAATATGAGTAATTATTGTAATTTTAAATACTTATTTAAATTTAGTTTTTATAAGTCTTTAAAAGAAATAGGATTTTCTTTTGACATATATTGCATATTTGTTGGTGGGTGGGTATCTTATTCTATTTGTACATAGAAAGGTACATAAAATTATGGTCACTTACGTTTTAGAGAATATTAGCTTTCAGATTAATGGTTGATTCAAACTGTGAGAAATTTCTGACAGATCCAAGGCAGAAAATCATTAGTGAATAGCTTTTTGTTACTGTTGTTGATCAGATAATTAACTTAGGAAATATTAGCCAATGCAACAAGAGAATAAATGCTTGAGTAAAACCACATTTTTTATATAATCTCTGAGATTTATCATTATGTAATAATACATCTAATGACTTCCATGATTTAAAATGATAGAGTAAATTATAAGAAAATGACTATTTAATGAAATCCAGATGGAAGCTTTTTGTCTCATTGGAATTTTCTCCCATTCCCCCATGAAACCGTTCTAGCAATTTCAATTTACAAAAGATGTTGAGAATAATGTGGGGAGCTTAATTCAGTAAACCACCTAAAAAGAGTTAATTTTTTCTAGAGGAAAAGGTCTTTAATGATTTTATGTTTTGTTTCATCTTCAGAAAAAAGAGTTGAGCTTTTAAATCTTACACAAAATATTTTTAAAAGTTATCTGCAGATTCCAAATACTCATTTTCCTAGTAGTGTAATCCTACCAGATTTTTATGCTCTGGTGTGGCTTTTGTTCCTTCTCAGCATTTGGGTTCCTGATACAGATAGATGTGTAATGACATACTGAAGAGGACAAGTATTAGATCTGGCAAGGGCTTTCACTGAGTTGCCTTAATTTGTGTCCAGTAATCTCTGAACCTCAAGTGTTGGATTTAGAACTTTTCCTTGGAGAAGTAATCCTTGGTTGCCTTCCCTCCCATTCTACTCAGCACTACTCAGTACTCATTTAAATACGCAAGTAGTCACAAAATTTCTATTGTAAACATCTACCAGGATTTCGATATTAGTGGTGAAAAAGGGAAGTATTGATACTTTAGTTACGGGATAGTAGTGTCAACCTAATAATTAAACTGTATGCCATGGTGGAAGAAGTTACAATGGTTAGTCATCCCATCAACTTGAACACAGGAAAAGTATACGAAAAGGAAACCTCGGCTCCTGGATGTCTTACTGTTTGAGTCAAGTAAAGATTTAAAGAGAGACTGATCATATTTGTTCTAAGTACTTTTGTATTCTCAAATCCAGAAATACATATTTTAAAATGTATAGCACTTTTTTTTTTTTTTTTGTATGGTATCAGAGTTGAGACTGTATTTTAGTAAAGCAGTGGACAACTGTAGTGATCAAAACAAAGACAAATGGTGTTGTGCACTTTGGTTGGGCTTTTTCTTTTAAGACATCATGTTTTATGTTACTGTGTCTGGTTGCAGTGGATTGAACAAGTAATGAAAAAAGTTCCATCCTCTGTTAGCATTATTATTTTCTGTGTTTCAAAAAGCAATTAATATTCCAACTCCTTTTTTCTGTCTTCCTACTAGTACTACATAGAAAAAGCAGTGGAGAAATTAACATATTAAGGAAGAAAAAATCCTTGGAAAGTTTTACATTCAGCAAGATTCACCTCTTCTTGTTGTCATTCTCTGATTTTCTTTTTGTGAAGCATTCCTTCTACCATAAAAAAAAAGAGCAACAAAAAAAAAAAAAAAAAGAAAAAAGAAAAAAAGAAAAAAATGTACTCTTTAGGAAAACTTTTCTAGAATGCCTGGAACAAAGTTTCACACAGTTTTGAAATATATTTAATTGTAACAGTTTATAGCCCCCAGTATGAATATGACAAAACAATAGTAATAATGCGGGCCCATTTGTTATGAAAGCCAAAAAAGATTAATGACGGAAATAGTGTTTCCAGCTTATGCAGAGAACAGTGGAAGCTCCAGAGGGAAATGGCTTATTAGAACCTATGTTCCTCTGCCTTTGGTTAAATTGGCTTAAAAAAACTGTTGGCTGGAAAAACTGCTCCACATATCTCCATATGGTGGTTGAGACTGAATGAATATTGCACTGCATTCTGAGCCATTACACAATCCTGTATGATTAGAGAAAGCTTCACTTTCTCAAATTAGCATTTAAATGTTATATTAGCTTAGATAGCTTAAACAAAGCCAATTACTTATTTGTATCGATAAATCCATTGCAGAAGTGTATTCAACAATATTGGCTATTTTTTTGCAATCTATCAGTCCTGCTAGAATTGTCATGTTTGTGAACTGCTATAGGAGCAACTTCTCTACTTTGATCTTAAAAAACTCATTAATTTTTCTTCTATCAAATTATTTTATGTTCTAATTCATTCCTATTTGATGGCATATTGTAGTGAATAATTGTATGCAGAACTTTGCAGGGCATTAAGAATTAAATATTTCATGCTTACTTACAGATAGATAGACATACAAATGCAAAAAAAAAATTTCATTCTTATTTACAGATCGATAGACAGACATACAAACACAAAGCAATACTGGAATCTTAGCAGAAATTTGCATATACTTCAGGAGAATCAAGTAACAAGGTCGTGAGGATGTGTAGCAGCAATAAGACTACCAAATAGATACTTCCCTAATACTTTTTATTTCCAGTATTCTTATTTTTATGTTGCATTTATATTAGTTACTTGAAAATAACTTGAACACTAACATTTAATACCTTTGATATATTTAGGTAGTTCACTAATTCTACTGTCTGCCTGCCTAGTTACAGAGAAAAAATTATCTTGACTGATCTACTTGGTTGTTTGGTCTAAAAATCTATGTCTAGTATTAAGCTGAACGAAAAAAGCAAAATAAGTATTAATTTACCTCAGCAGTTATTTAGGTTGTTATCGTAAAATATGTAGATGCATAAGGGAGTGTTGCACAAGAGATCGTTTTGGGGTGGGGCTTTGGGGGTTTTGATTGTTTTTTTTCCCCCAGATTTGGTAAAGTTTTTACCATTCTCTCCTGACCTGCATGCAAAATCAGAAAGTTTTTAATTGCATAACTTGACAGTAAAATAGCTGTTTCCTTAACTGTTTTAACTCATGTTTGAGCTGAATGAAATTGAAAAAAGTAATTAGTAAAAAACCAAACAAAACCCCAAACAAAATAAACAAACAAAGAAACAAACAAAAAACAAAACAAAAATCCCAAACCCCAGATTTTTTTATTTAGTTTCATTATAGTTTTTTGCTTATTCAAAAAAAAATATCATTGTGATGACCCTTGTGACTGAAACAGTGATAGACACCCAAGAGTAGGAGCCTTTCCCACTTTGCCTATTGTAAGTATTTTTATAATAGAAGCATTAGAAACATACAGTGTGTACTTTTATTTAAATTAATGATTTGAAAATGTGGCCTTAAGCTGATGAACTGGAGTAATTTTTTGAATGACTATATATCCATCCAACATCTGGATGTAGAAGCACTTTTGTTACAGGAATATTTTCATTGTAGTGGATGTTTTCTTCATCCATGTAAAAAATACATCGTCAATTTATTTCAGGAATAAGGCATTCAAGAGGTTAACTAAACCTCGTTTCTATGGTGAGAAAAATAATTGCTATTGATTAGCTGTTGGTGCAACATTACTGGAAGGGTTATTAATGCCCTAAAGTACAGTACAAAACGATACTGAAAGCATCATGTACTCCCTAGGCTGTCCTATACTAAACAGTCCTGTGTTTGAGATGTCCTCCTGACTTTGCTCATGATTCTCATGAGCTTTGTTATACTCAGTGATTTCAAATTCTATAGAACATTTAATTAGTTAAATAGGGACTAGGGTGAAGGGGAATTACCCAGATATAGAGGCAGCTGTCTTTCCTCTCAAACAAAATTTGAGATCTATTTCATTAAGAAAGAAATCATTAAAAAATTTGATTTTACAGCCATATATTTTATGCAGTTTCACTGTATGCAATAACAAAGTGACAGCAAGGACTGGAAAGTAGATGTTTCTTTCCTTGTGCAGCTATTTTGTATTTCTCAGTCAGTGTATCCTCACAGTGAGCCAAGAATACACTGGACTTTGCATAAGTGGTATCACAAATGATCTACTCATATATGTCACTTATATTTAAGAGAATTGTTTGTCAAGATTTTTTTTTTAATTAAGCTAAATATAGCATAGCTCAAGGAAAACATGTTAAATATCATGAGCTTAAATCTCTTTTCCTTTATATTGATACTAATCCATTTTTTCTGTATATCAAACTTTATATACTCGTCTTGACATTTTCTGACTATTTCAACTACCACAAAAAAAAGTTGTTCAGTAAAAATGTCAAGCACAGTTAGGTGCTTTAGGGCATTATTTAGACACTAGATAGTGACTTAGAACAGTGTGATTGGACTCTCTTGTGTCTGGGTCTGACTCGAGAGATGCTTCTCCTGCACTTCCAGGTGGTTGTGACAGGTCGACAATCAGTGAAGGAGGAAACTGGAGGGAGTCTGAGGGTGACATTGCATGATCCATGCAGAGGTCCCAAAGGAAGGTTCCAATCCCTGTGGCTTCTACACTTGGATTACCTTTGTTTAGAAAATTTGCAATTGCTAAAAGATAAACTGCAATTTCATTAAAATTTTTAGTAATTTGATTTGGTTTTTATTTTAATTCAAGTTCTCTGGTAGTAAGCCATTGTAATCCCCTAGCAGTACATTTGTTCCAGCCTCAATAAATTGTTTTCAGGACTTAACAAAACTGATTGCTAAAATGGACTTTTCTAGTAGAAGTTGAGCATTTTTCTTCTGCGATTTCTCCTTAACTTCAGTGTACTATCACTCAGTCTGCATGAAGTGGTTGGGATTAGAAAAATATGGTCCAACACATAGATTTTTACAAGCAGATATAAACGTAGTAATAGAATCTGCACCCATGCTATTTATGTTCATATATAAACATATTGTTGCCTTTAGTAAAAATAGTTTATTTTTCTCAGTATGAAACTGTATATCTTTTGTTTATTACTAGTGCTAATAAAAAAGATCTTAAATATTACTTTTATTGGGAGGAACAGTATCTTTCCTTAACCTAAAGGAGCTGTCATTCAGATTAATACTTGTAAACTTATTATTTAGGAGATACAGGATAGAACACTAACTTTTCTAGATAAATGAATGTTAGTGCATAATGCAGTATGTCACACAATAACTAAGTAACTTAATTCCTTCTTGTGAGATATCTTGGAAGGCACTTGAGTGTGTATAGTAACACTGCCAGACTTTCTAGGTTGACTACTTCCCCTCCTCAAAAATTTTAATGAGATAAATTTTGAAAAAACCACTCAGCAATAAAAATCTCTATTATTTCAAATTAAATCCTTTCAAGTTAGCCATCCATAAGTGAGAAGAAATGAAACAGCAGCTGTCCATCATGAAACAGATAGCTTCACAAAGAAATCCAAGTGTGTTGGTGGCTTTGTTGGGCTACACTTGTGTTTGAAGTTACTGTATAAAGGCAATAGTGATTTCCAGAAGCTTACTTCAAAAATCATGCTGTCATTTCTAATTTAATAGGTGAAGCAATGTTTGTTTTGTCTTTTAAAGCTATTGCTATTGACTACTTAATGTTTCTTTTTGCAAACATACTTTTTCTCATGACACACTGCAATATTTTCATTATCACAATGGTATTATCTTTCAATCCTAGGATACAATGTGACAAAACATATGATATGATTGCTGGATAGTCACAGTCAGTAGGGACTAGTGTGTGAGTAATGCATACAGGGATCTTTTGAAAATACTGTTTGAGAGACTGAAATGTTAGTGGTTAATGCCTCAAACATCAATTTGCAAAAGTAGTGGGTGTTCTGTGACCACGTGCAAGGTAGCAGCTCAGGTGCAGAGGGCATGAACGCCAGAGGATCACCACAACAAATCAACGTTCGTTTAGCAACAGGCTAGTTTTTGAGCCAGATAAGGGAAGAAGCTGATAAGAAGCAGATGCCCCTAGATGGGATAATGCTTTTTATCATGCCAGTGTCCTCCCTTACACAGCTGCCTCAGGTATGAAATCTTCCCCTGGATAAGTACCAGGACATTCACACTTAGGCTTGAAGGTATTCATCCCTTCTGATGGGGCATAACTGGCTCAACTACACTGGCTGGTGTGAGAGGCAGTGTATATGTGCAAATAGATTTCCTTGTTCCGGTCAAGATGATTATTAGGCTGTTATCCTGCCTGAAACTTAGCTGGTATCAAGGGTAGACATAGTCTATTTACAAAATGTAATGTCTTAGAAGGAGTCTTAAGCAATCAAAAATGCCTCAAAGGCCACCAAACTGATTTCTGGAGCCTTCCACCAAAGGGCTGCGCATGGTCCACAGTGTTGCAACAGACAGTGTAAAACCAGCACCCCTGCCACCCAGGGGAGGCATCCCAATATTTCCAAGTAAACCTGAATGTATATTAGCCCATTGGACATTGTCTTTTGTGGGCTTCCCCCACCCCCGATGGATCAAGACTGAGAACATCGCTTCGACCAAAGGAAACTGAAATTGCAACAATCAAGTCTCATCACTGTATCCTTGGGTGGTGATGTATTTCCTCTCTACCATCTACTTTTATAACTTCTTTCTTTCTTTTTGGTATACATTTTCTTAAGTGCTATTTTATGCTTTCATAAAATGCTTTTTTTATGCTACATTTCTGCAGATAATACACAAACTAGCTATACACCTTAATTGCAACCAAATTGTTCTAAAATAAACCCTATATATAAATATACATATATTTGTATATATTTATAAAGAGTGATCATTCAGTGTTATTTCATACTAATCTGCCTCTAGGAATATGTTAACAAGAACCTTAGTTATCCTTGCCTTTGAGGACAGGTTGTAACATACTGCTATTTTCTCAGCTCTCTCTCTCTACATAATATGTGTTTGTTGCAACTTACTTTCCCAAATATTCCCAGAGTTCCCTCTATTTTAAAAATCAACCCTAATATTGTACTTTACAGATGATCTAAACTTATTTCAGTGATGAAAGAAACTGTTATAAAATGTTGAAAGAACTTAGGAGTAACTTGAACAACAGAGTTGCACACGTCACATTATATGGTGACAAATTTCACTGAGTACTGAAGCAAAGTACTTTGAAAACATCTGCTAAACATAGACACAGGTAATGATAAACTAATCAAATTCTTTTGTGGATGACTGTCATCTAGCTTTACCTAAGAACAGACAAGCTGTCAAATCAAGCTAGTCATTGTTAAGAGTCACTTAAGAAGGACTCAAGAAAACAGTTCACTTGAATCTCTTTCACATAAGTAATATATTTTCTACCAATTATTTGATCTGAAAAACACATAAATAGAAATGCATCAACCCTGACTTCACCTTTTCATTTCCATGAAAATAGTCTGAAAAAATTTCTAGAGAAAACTGCAGTCTTTCTTCCCAATGTTCAAGAGTTCACACAGAAACTTTGACTGTTATCTTTGGGGAAAGAAGAATATGCCGTATTAGTGTATTTATAAAACTTCTTATAGGTGTCCTTTCCTTAGCAAATTATGATTTTCAGGTCTGTAGTTCTTGTGGTCTGTTTGAAGTAACGTGAAAAACATTTTTTTACTTCACATTACAGTAAGGAATTTAACAGTCTACAAATATATGCAAATAGATTTCCCTGTTCTGGTCAAGATGATTTTTAGGCTGTTATACTGCCTGAAACTTAGCTGATATCAAGGGTACATATAGTCTCTTTACAAAAAGATGTAAATCCCAGTCATGTCAGTGAGTGTGTCCTGTGGGAATGTCTCTGACCATTTAAATGTGAGAATGTTAGGAGAACAGTATAAAAGTAGGAAGAAACATTAAAAACAAGCTATACTGCACTTTATTGCTTTGCATTAAATAAAGGAATTTATTATATTTTCATTTGTAACTTCTTTACACTTTTTCTTCTTATAAAGTGAACTTCTCAAATCCAGCTTCTTAAAAAAAAAATTTGAAATGGAATCCCAGTGAACTGTATTTATTACATCTGATCTGAGAATTTTGCAAGACTTAATAAAATCAGGAGCCTTTCCTTATTTCATGGCTCCCCAACACTTGATTTCACTAGAACCTTAATGCTACAATAATTAAAATAATAAACCAACATAAAAATGAACTCATTGCAAATAGGTTTTTCTCTAGTCTGTATGTTTGTGTTAGAAAAGATTATCTCTGTTGAAACTCTACTTTTGCTCAGGAATATGTTAGATTACTGTGCGCTCTTTAGCTTGACTGCTAAAATTACTAAGTCCATAACTGTAATCATGATATTCTTTATACATTTTAAATCTTTCTATGGTGAATTCTTTTTTCTTTGTAACTTATGACTTTTGAAAGATGTGAAATGATTTAATAAAATATATAGAAAGATAGGGAAAAATTGTGATAAGCATGAAATGCAATGTAAGATGTAATTTTCCACTGATTTCAAGTCTACTTTCAAAAGATATAGTTGGGTAGAGGCTGGGGTTGAAAATAATTAGTTTTTATTGTCTGTGTTTGCAGGGTGAATTGGGACACAATCTGAACAAATGATGTCTCTTGTAAAACTGTATTAAAGCAATTTCTAGAAGAAAATAGAAGAAAAGCAAGATATTTTTCTGTTGGTACACCAACAGTGTCTTAGGAATTTACAATTGAAAATATTAATGACTTTTGTGTTAGACTTAACTCCAGGAGACTGAGGAACAAAATGGCAAATTATGACTTCTTAAATCATATACTAATTAGCTTTCTCTACTTTTAGTTGAGTTTTATTATTTTTTCCCTAAGATCTTCAAACCAGTTCCTGATCATTATAGGACATTTGTGGAAAAATTGTGTAAGTCATTAGTAATTCTTTTTATTGTTTCTAATAACGGAGAAGCTGATCTTATTTAGTCTCTGGCTAATGTCATAGCAAATGGAGTAAAATAAATAGGAACACAGTGCTATTACCAGGACAGGGAAGGGGGAATTGATATCCTTTAAGTAATGCAAGCAAAGCAATGAAAAGACGTTTGTTGTTTTGGTTTGTTTTGTGGTTTTTTTTTTAAGGAGAGCATATTCTTCTTTGTTAATTTTCATCATTTCAGAAGCATATGAAGGACCTTTTTCATCTTTGTCCTTATTCTTTTATCTGAAAAGCCAGTTTTCATTTTAAAGAGATAAGTCTCAAATTAAAGACAGCCTCCAGATATTGCTGATCTGCCTCCTGCTGCTGCCCAAGAAAGGTAGATGTGAGGCACCACATGTGGTAGAGAAAATTCTGCATTATGGCTGGATTAGAGGAGCGGTAGTGACAGGGACAGTGTCAGGACACTGATATTACTGTTGCTATTTTACTGCTTTGTATTTGTCTCTTGATGTTTGACTAGTGCTGAAAGAAGGAAAGGGACAATTGAAGTGACGTGACCTCTCACCTCATATGTGCTAAGACAGTCCTCTCTGTGTGCTATGGACCCAATCACTTCCTGGGAAGTATAATTCCAATTGATTTTGGTGGGAGTGTAACTGAGGCAAGTAAGGGCAAAATTTGGTCTTTTGGCTGCTGTGGTTCTGTGCTTGAAGACTGTGAAGGCAAATAAGGGTCTGTGTGATTCCATTCCTTCTGAGTAAACTACTGTTTGAAAAAGACTAAAAAACCAGAAACTTGCTGCAATGTCATTATCAGTTTGAAGCCACAGCTTGTGTCACTGTAAAAAGAAGGGGAACATAAGCCAAGTTTTTGAAAATGTCAAGAATTATCTCTGCTTTGTCAGATTTGAGAGTGGCATCATGGGGCTTAATTAGACATCGTGTAATAGAAAATTCAGGGGTGTTAGTCAGTAGTGAGCGTCTTTCACAGAGATATAAACATTCATGCTGCTACATTATTCGACATCTTTCCAGTGAGCTTGTGAATGACCTAAAATATAAAGAAAGATTATTCTGCTATAGAATGTTGGGCTGATGCTCAAGTATAATTTTTTCTCTATTTGTTTCTAACAGATCTCTCTAAATCTACTAAAAGAATCAGCTACAATGATTAGGGTTTTTAAATATAAAATCTGAAATGCTCTAACTGGTGTTTTGTTATGGGAAACCTTAAAAATCCACTGTAATTCCAGCAACATTTTTTTCCTTTTTTTTGTTTTCTCTCAGAAGCTTTAAATTTGTAGAAGGTTGAAAATATTGCATTCAGAGTTCAGCTGTGCTTTCTTGAAGGTGTATGTGCATGAGCTTCAAAAAAGCCCTGATACAACTGAATACAAAAGTTTTTCAGCCCCTCGAATTCTGGGCACATCTTTTAAGAAACTCAGTTTTAGGGACATGTCATATCTGAAAATGATACAAAATAATAAATTTTTAAAAAGTCAGTAAGTACAAGATAAGCCCTTCTACGAGTCTTTTTATGTATCATTTCAGATCTTTTTTCGACATCCAAATTATTAGATCTTTAAATTATACCAGAAGACTGAAATTTAAATAGTTGTAAAGGAGACATGCATACCTAATCATATATTGTATTGTTTGGCTGTTAATGAAAGGTAACGAGAGATGAACCTTTGCAAAATGCCACCTAAGATTCATGATTGTAATAATACACTTTCCTTTCTGTGATGCTTGAATGGATACTGAACTGTTGTAGAATGAACAGATTATGATTAAATGCATGATGAATGGGCTGTTTATATTTTTTCAGTAGTCATAGCAATAATAATTAATAAAATATTTCCCCTCTGAAGGTGGGATTGTATTGATATGAGACTATGATGTGAAAGAAGTCTTTCATAATACTTGAAAATCTCTATCTTCTTCAGTTGCACTGGTTTACAGAATGGTTTTTTTTCCCTGTGTATCAGAAGTTGCTATTTTCCTTCAGAAATTTCAAGTATTCTTTGTTCAATTTATGAGATTTTTTTTTTTAATTATGCTGCTCCAACCTGAGATTATACTTTTTTATTTAATGGGTTGCTGTAATAAAAATATCTTATATCCTCATTGATATCAAGGGACTAGAACAGTCTTAATACAGTGTAGTTGTCACATTAAAGGGCAGTTACTTTGAACCCTTCATGTTTGATCAGTCTGCCAATGCCCCAGGAAAGCTGAAACCCTCATGCCTGATCAGTCTGTCAGCGTCCCATTATGGGGACTCCACTGAACAGCGCTGAGGGAGGAGGGTGTTTCAACTAACTTGTTCAACAACATGTTCTGACAGCATTTCAGAGTTGAATTCTTTATTATAATTTAGAAAGAGGGACCCCCTCCTGGATCTCCCCACTTTTCTCAAGTATGTTATCCACTGCTGGCAAATGCTAATGCCCTTGAAGGACTCAAGCTAAACACTTTACAGAGTAACACACTTTATTAACAAACCCACTGATAATGTAGAAAATTGTGACAAATTAAAGTTCAAAGATTCTCGTTATAGTGACTGACAGCAAAAATGAATTTGAAGCAATATACAGACAAACTCTAATCACCAACAAAACCTAGTTTGAGATGATCATTTAGTGTGCATAGGGTATAGTTCTCACCCAATAGGCATCCCTATGGGGTAGAAGGCAGGTTCAGACTGTTGACTGATCCCAGAAGTTATGATGGAGTCCTCCCTAACTTCTCCCCATCCCTAACTCACTTTTATACTATTTCTTTACATTTAGGTGAAGCTTGAGTGATTCTAGTCATACATGCTTTTGTTGCTGATTGGTGTAAAATTTTCTTGCTTCACTTTTAAAGATATAGTCAATAAAATAGAGAGTGCATGCCCAGTGAGGGGTGGTCTTGGAACGGCTTGGAGGCAAGTGGCTTTGGGATGGAGGTGTGCGTAATATTACAGTGAGATTATAGTGAACCAAGTTCATTCAAAGAAAGTTATTTCACCATAATCACTGCTGCAAGACATCTCCTATCTCCCTCAGTCAACAGCTGCAATGCGGTTTATTGGCTACATGGTACCAAAAGCTTCCCATCCCTGCAAGGATTACGACAGAGGATGCCCGCAATGTCTTCACTCCACTCCACCCTCCATTTCATCCCTCTTAGTATGTGCTTAAGGTTACAGGCGGAACTACCATGGAGAAGATTCCATGTGTGCCAGCCACATTCAATCCAGGAAGTAGCGATTGCATTTCACCCTATAATTTTTGTGGTTATGACTTATTAGAATGTGAATATAACTTTCCAGTTTTCTTGATTTTACCCCCAGTTGTCTTCCTGCGGTAGTGTTCTGAAGACTGATCAGAGAATGGGGAAATCTTTTGCCCTGGGCCCATGTATTTGCATAATGCATCACTTCATGTATGGAAATCTAAATGGTAGAAATATAAAAATTTATAATGAGAGATACCATTGCAACTGTATGAAGAAATTCATGACAGTATCTGTTATGACATCTGCTTCTGGGTTAGAAAACCCACAATAAATCCTTTTGAAAATCTGAAAAAACACAGTTTAAAGCTGTTTTTTTTTCAATCTATGACCTATCCAATAGTTAATACAATCATGCATTAATAATGCAAATATTCTTGCTAATATAATGTCACATTTTGCCATCAAAACAGCAAGAGCTGTAGATGTATCCATTCAAAGTAGTTGAGCATAGACTTTGTTTGGTTTTATGTCCTATTTTAACAGAAATATACTTTAGCATAGCTGGAGTTTTGCTATGAAGAAAATGGAGAAAGCACCATCACTGCAACATGTACAAGTTTTCTTTTTGCTGGCTTATTAGTGGGCCTGTCTCTAATTGTTTGCACCTTTTAAAGATGTGCTGCATAAGGAGAAATCCCTAGTTCTTATATTAGAGATGAATTATGCTTTTTAAAATAAAAACTGTCCTCTTAGGGTTTTCCTTTTTATAGATTAGAAAAAAAACAACAGGAAGAAAAAAACGAGAAAAACCACACAGAGAGTAAAACAAACGCAAAACAAAAACCAACCAAACAAAAAACCAAAAAACACACAGAAAAACCCAAAAAACATGAATTAAAAAAAAAAACAGAAAAAAAACAAACAAAAAAAGCAAAAAAAGCAAAAACCAAAAAACCAAACCCAACAAACAAACCTGAATATCTGTAACAATCAATTTCATAACAACTGCCTTTTCTCCCCAGTTTTCCAAATAATGTCCTACATTGTAAACTGTCATATTATATTATATCCATCACGTAGCACTATAGCACCTGATTTGACATAAAGGGTTGTGAAGGCGAGTATTAAATATGAAGAGAGGAAAAGGGTTTTATAAATGCCATGGATGCATCTGTGTGTTCGTATATCCACTTATCTTACTATTAATGTGTAAAAGCCACACTTTGCTCACATTGACTTAAACCCCCTATACCAAAGACATTTTGAGCGCAGAAGAAAGCTGTATCCTTAGCTCACCCTGCCACTCTACAACACATTACTGTCTCTGTTATGCAATATCAGTCATTCAAAGACTTGTCTGTTGACATTTAAGTGATTTACAGGTATTTTAATTCTGGAAAGAGAAAAAGGCTCTTTTCCCCACTTTTTGTCATCTAGGCTTCTCTTGTGTGTGTGTGCTTATGAACAGGGTGGTTTTTCAGCTACAAGCAAAGCCTGCAAGTCTTAAAAGCCCTTTTGATTTATTTGCATCCTCCATCATTTGTTATAAGTAATAGTAGACTAACAGAATAATTTGTGTCCAAAAGAATCAAAACTCTGGAGGTCACCTAGCCTAGCCTCTTCAAAGCAGTGTTAAATTCAGAATTAGATATGGTAATATGACCTCTTCCTTTTTCATGTGTGAGCATTGTGTTACCATAGCTGGCAACTGTCACACGGATCATGTAGCAGTATCCAAATTTTTCACTTTATATTGAGTCCTTCCTTTTTTCTAACTTAGGGCCTTGTGTTGTGCAACATAAGCAAATATTGTTCCCAAGTAAATAAGATATTAATAACACGGAGCAATGAAATTATTTAAAAAAAAAAAACACGTGAAAGTAACGAACTGTGTTTTCAAAAAGTAAGACTTTATTTTATGTGTAATAACTAAAAAAGATAATTTTTGTCTTAATGTCAACTTTGAGTCAAATCAAAAATTTGGTTTTGTTCATTAGATTCTGTTGCTTAGAACCTCTTGAGAACTGTTCCCAGTCTAAAGTAAGGCTGAAAGAAAGTGCGTCTGAAAACTAGCCAAATGCTTTTATTTTAGCAGTGCAGGACATGGTGCCCTTGCCTTACTTAAAATGCAGTTTACATAGACAGATAGCTTCAGCATCTGTTTTAGTATTTATTCCTACTGTTCGCTAAGAAACATTACTCATGTTTCCACCAGTAGTTTCTGTGTTGGAAGAGACCTTGGGAGATTGCAGTGAAGTCAAGAAGCAGGACTCTTGAATAGTGACTATGTTAGGTTACTCATGGTTTTCCATAAGTGAGTCTTGAAAATCTCCAAAGATGGAGATTTTGCAACGTCTTTGTATGATCTGATTCAATGCTGTACAAAAGCTTTTCCTAATGCTGAGTAAACATCGCAAGTCACAGCTTGTAGCTGTTCCTCCTTGTTTTATAGTGAGGCACTGACAAGAATTTCACAGTTGCAACTGTAGATGTTCGAGTAGTTGTAGGCTTATTGTCCTCTTAGCATTCTCTTCAGCAGACTGAAAAAAAACAGCTCTCTCAATTTCCTCTGTCAGGCAGGCAACTCACTATCTTGGTTGTCTTCCACTGAGTACTTCACAGTTCCTCAGTGCCTCCCTTGAACTAAGACACAAAACGGAACACATATTCCAGGTGCAGCCTTATTGGGATTGAGTTGAAAGTCATAATTTACCTCTACCAGCTGACCATAGTTTGTCGGACATAGTCCTGTATGTGGTTTGCCACAGTTTGTTTTCCACTTGACCTGCCGTTCACTGTAACATCCTGATCATTTTCAGGCTATCTGGTACTCATCCAACTGCTTCCCAGTCTGTATCAGCTCACAGGTTTATTCTGTTCTAGGTACATAGTTCTGCATTTTGCTGAACTTCATGAGATTTCTGTTAGTCAAATCCTTCAGCCTTGCAGTCAGTTTTATCAGCAAGCTCTTCTAATATCCTCAGCTGAATCCCATCAAGTCTCATGTATTAGGTCTATATTTTTAAGCTCTAGGATATATATAAAAAAACATGAGGATAAATGTAAACACCAAATAAAGGTTTCAGAGTGTGAGTAATACGGCTGCTCTTCTCATCAGTAGGCAGTAGCTCTTCACTCTCCTTGGCCCTGCATATTCCTCCTGTGAGCTACCATCTCAGATTTCATGTTTTGATCCTCATCTGGTACTCATAAATAAAACAGGTCAAGGCAACACTAGTTTCATATATGAACCAGAAGGAAAGTTTCATTCCACAGGATAATGCAAACCCCCAAACAGACAGAAGCATAAGTATTTATGGTTGGGGTTTTTTTTTCCTTTTTTTTATTCTTTCTTTGTACGACTGCTATGGATTAAGAAGACTGGTTCAGATGGTACCTTGGGAAAGAGCCCTTGAAAATAAAAGGGTCCAGGAAGGATGGACATGCTTCAAGAAGGAAGTCTTGAATGCACAAGAGCAGGCTCTCCCAGTGTGCCAAAAGGTGAGCTGGTGGGGAAGATGTCCAGCCTGGCTGAACAGGGAGATTTTGAAGGAAATTAGGGGAAAAAAGAGAGTTTACCGACTGTCGAAAAAAGGGTTGGCTGCTCATGAAGAGTTTAGGAATATAGTTAGGTCATGTAGAAAGAAAATTAGAGAGACAAAGTCACAGTTTGAACTCAATTTAGCCACTTCTGTTAGGGATAACAAGAAGTGCTTGTACAAATACATAAACAGCAAAAGGAGGGACAAGGGAAACCTCCATTCTTTGTCAGACATGGGGGGGAACATAGTCACCAAAGATGAGGAAAAGGCTGAGGTAATTAACACCTTCCTTGCCTCAGTTTTCAACAGTAAGACAGGTTATCCTCAGGACAGCTGGTCTCTGGAGCTGGTGGACAGAGACAGGAAGCCAAATAGCCCCCCTGTAATCCAGGAGGGAACAGTTAGCGACCTACTGAGACACTTGGATCCTCACAGGTCTATGGGACCAGATGGGATCCATCGTAGGGTGATGAGGGAGCTGGTGGAAGAGCCTGCCAAGCTGCTCCCCATCATTTACCAATAGTCCTGGTTCTCTGGGGAGATCCCAGATGACTGGAAGTTCGCGAATATCATACCAATCCACAAAAAGGGCTGCAAGGAGGACCCGGGAAACTACAAGTCTGTCAGCCTGACCTCAGTGCCTGGCAAGGTTATGGAGCAGATCATCCTGAGTGCAATCACATGGCACCTACAGGATGGACAAGGGATCAGAGCCAGCCAGCACGG
>JAYRBT010000001.1:63062817-63087269 GCA_036023395.1 Myiotriccus ornatus | reverse complement strand
CTGGGGTTGTTTAGCCTGGAGAAGAGGAGGCTCAGAGGTGACCTCATCACTCTCTACAACTCCCTGAGAGGAGGTTGGAGGGAGGTGGGTGTCGGTCTCTTCTCCCAGGCAACCAGCAGCAGGGCAAGAGAGCACGGGCTTAAGCTGTGCCAGGGGACGTTTAGGTTGAATATTAGGAAAAAATTTTTTACAGAGAGAGTAATCAGGCATTGGAACGGGCTGCCCAGAGAGGTGGTGGATTCACCATCCTTGGAGGTTTTTATGATGAGGCTGGATGTGGTACTGAGTGCCATGATCTAGTAACCACAGCGGTGTTGGATCAAGGGTGGACTTAATGATCTCAGAGGTCTTTTCCTACCCAGCTGATTCTATGATTCTATGATTCTATGATTCTATGACTTTTCCTGTTTAAAATCCAGAGACAAAACTTTTTCATTTAAAAGGTTTTCAGTAGCCAAGAAATTTCAAAGCATAGAAAGAATAGAAACAGACCACTCTGGAAATACTATCAGATTTACTTATTTTTTATTAGTATGATAATTGAACCTGTAAAAATATTGTTGTTTCAGAAAAAGAAAATAAGTATACATAGTTTCCTATGAATAGGGGGAACATTGTTGAAATTCTTTTTGGTCTGTATTTGTGGTACATATAGCAATGACAGTCAATGCCAAGTTCTAAAATAGATGGTGTATTTTCATTGTATAACAGGAAGAGTCAAAGTCCTACGTAGAGAATAAATTATTACAAGTAAATCATAATCTATAAAATAATAATTATATAATGGTAAGTTGCATAATCACTTTCTATTAATACCAGTTATGACACCAGTATCCATAAACAATACATAAATGAACCTTATGGGTAGCAATAGAGTGAAAATTCAGTTTATTCACTACTAGATAAACAAATCTGTATTTTTGATGTATCACAAATTTTACATTTGTGTGGAAATAAATTTTCTTCCAAGGAACCAATTTTTTATTCACTTACTATCACTCCATTACTTTTTCATGTAATCCTTTTTTTCTGTCTGTAGCATTGAGTCCATCTTTTGTGGAACTTTTTTTTTTTCCCCCTTATTTAACCTCAAATACCACCCGGAAATTCATGGGGAAAAAAGAATGACAAGACTAAGCAGATTTTTCTTCTCAGTGAAACTAGATTTTTTACTTATGGTGCACTATTTTTATCCCTCTAGAAATTTGACTTGGTGAACTTCTGTTAGCAAGACAGATACAAAATTTTAGTGCCAAATGTGATTAGAATAGTTGTGCGTTAATGAATCGTTGTATAATATTTTGATAATTTCTGATGGATGAATTATGGATACTTTTCACTCACTGCCTGATAACTTCAGTAATCTAGAGGAACGTATCAGTGTTTCTATAATTTGATGTACAATTGATTTCCCTATTCCCTCAAGCCATTCCTTTAGGAAAGCATTATGTAAAGTGAGAAAATAGAAAGGAGGAAAGTTTGTTTGTTTTTTTTTCCCTGAAAACTTGGTCATACAAAACATTTATAGAACTTCATAAATATAGTCTTTGGCATTGAAAATTGACTCTTTCTATGGTTTATGTTCAGGAATGTATTCAAGATCAACTACTAATACAACACATAGGGTGTTGAATCAATAACTAAATGCACCACCTAACAACCACTGACTTTTCTCCTATCTGTTTACTGCCTAAAATAGAGGCCATTTACAGTATCATGCTGTTATGATGTTTTGCTTGGACTATGCATTTTTGCTAATGAGAATTGTGGTGGCCATTTCTGAATTATTCTGGTTTTACTTCTACATGTTTTTCTGTCTTTATCACTTGTTTAAAACTAGAAATCGTTATTGTTTTAAGAAAAAAAAGAGCATTAACAAATATTTGAAAGACATTCAGTACTTAATTTCTTTGACAATATGGGATTATAAGTGAAGGACTATTCTGATGACCGAGCAGTAGTCCTTTATCGATAAATTTGGTTTAATTTTTAATGTTGCTAATGTCATTATAACACAGCAATTGTTATTTCTCTGACACATTGTTAAAAGAATTCATTCTACTTGGCAAAGTGAAATATTGTCACAGCTCAAATATTCAATAAAACTTGATGCAAAGAAAAAGTCATGTGCTTTTTTTTTTTTTCTTATGGTAAAACTGCAGCAGTGGGGTTGAGTTCATGTTCTGTATTTGGTCTTTTCACCTTTGTTTTAAATATCCATATTAATAGCCTGAAAATACAGAGTAATGAAGTAGATATTTTTGCAGATGACATATTTCACTTCAAAGAGATGTTCATTCAGGATCAGAGAAATGGGGGCGACGATTAGGTATCCAAAGGAGATGAAACAAATGGCAAATGAAACATAATACAATACACTGGAATTGCAGGAAAAATAGCTTAGAATTTAATTCAATACTATAATTTACAGTCTTTTAAAGTGGATATAACAATTTAAAAAATCCATAACTGTATATGTATAATTTCTAGTGGTACAGAATTTAAGAAGCATTTCAGTTTAACATATAGATGTATTAAGATAAAAAGACTAGTTTTTAGTATGTGTAAGAAAAGGGATAGCAAAGGATAGAAAAGATACCTTAATGCTTTAAATACCTCCTCTAGAACACTATGCAATATTGTCTGTCTTGTATCTTAAAAGATAGAACAAAAAGAGTTTCAGCTATATGTAATGCAGTAATGAAGTAGGTAGAAAAGTTCTAGTGAAAGAAACCAAAACTATTGCAAAAGAGAAGAGAAATGAGGAACATTATAACTGTAGTTTTTCTGATATATGGTATAAATCACATATTTCCACATATCAAATTCTACATGACTGAACACAAGAAAACATGGACAGTAAATTGAAATAAAATGTTGTGACATTCAAAAATACTTGTAGGTTTACTGTTGTGTTCCATGCACATGTAAATGGTTTATGGAGCACGTTAAGGCAAGACATTGTTTAGATCAAAAATTGAGGAGGTTTTTTAAAAAATAAATAGTGACACTGACAACATACTTAAGTTTTAAGAAATTATAAACATTTTTTTTGAGATAAATATTTCAATCTAAAGTTTAAAGTATGCTCTGTATTTTAGACTGAATAACTCTAGATCTGCCTGTTGTAGGTTTCTTATATCTTCCTCTGTCAGAGACAGGATATTGAACTAAACAGCTCTTGGACACCTTCCAAAGTATCAGTTCTTTCTCTGTTCTCAGTACACCATGTGTTTATAGTAAAGCTCTATTAATACTGGTTCTAAATGCAGGTTCCCTGTAGTGATGCACAGTCCTTATTTCCAAAATTGAGAAGGGAAAAGGAGATGGGAACGCAGCCCAAGGACACTGTTGATGAAGGGAAATAGGTGATAGAGTAAATTATGTAGATGTAGGCATGCAGAATATATCAGTATAAGCCCAGGCAGAGGAACAGGATGGGTGATTCAACTTTAACTTGTTCTGAGCTTTAGTCAAATACCTAGTAACTAAAGTAAGACTCTTTCAGCTTTGAGTTATATTTGCTTCTTTCTACATGGAGAAGAGAGGATGTTAAGTTGAAGGCTCAGCTTGTAAAAACTTTAGGTACAAAGCTAATTCCTGGCCCAAAATTTACTTAGCTATACCTGTCATAAGTATTTGCCATTGCATGAAAAGCAGCTTGTTTGAAATCTTTTCCTATTCTTTGTAGTTTTGCCAAAGAAGGTCCCCAAGATCACATTGTTCAACTGGTAGAATTTATCATTCCTAAATAGTTTGTCTGTCAGATATATCTGATAGACCTCTGTGCATTTCTTATATTTTCAGAAGATACTGTATTGGCAGCTTTATAGTTCAAACTGTTCCAGGCCTTTGTTTTTCAGATTCTGGCACAAACTCCCAGTCTGAAAAACTTTCATAAACATTTCTAATAAACCACACTAATTGCATTGCTAATAGCTGCCATTGAATTCAGTCCTCTGAATGTTCAGATTTATTCTGTTGTAAGCTTTCTGGTCACTATCAAGGTAAACAATTAGAAGATTATCTGCCTGTTACTCAGCCATCAGCATGTGCTGAAGTGACACTAGCTTCATAATAAGAGAATGGCTTCATCCTTCATGCACAGTTAAGAACTTGCAGCTGACTTGGCTGCATTTGGGGCTCAGTGGATAAAGAATCCATTATATCATTAACTTTCTTTCTGGATATAATTTTTTAAATAAAAATGTTACAAGCATCAACGGTCAAGAGTATCTGTCCTATTGTTGCTATCCCAATATTGAAACAAATCTATGCCAAAAATTGCTGGATAGAGTCTTCCAATCTTGTAACAGGCCTGACCAGGAAATGCATTCCCACCTTTTTTTTCTAGGATTTTCTTTTCTTCTGAGCAGTCTCCAAATATTTTAATATGAAGAATTTTTTCTTTTAATAGGCAAAATATTTGTCTTTTCCAAGGTGCTAAGACAAGCATCCTTGATATCTCTGACAAAAAGTTGCGAGGCCTGAAAGTAACAAAAATGTGCTGAGGCATAATTTGTTCCATTATTTCAAAACATGTTAGTTACTTGAGCTTAGGGCGAACATATTCTCCCTGTTCTTCATGTCTCTTAGCCTCATCCTTCAGCAAATTCTAAATGCAACTTAGATTAACTGAGATTCCTTTTGTTCTTAAAGATTCTAAACCAGTATTTACCAGGCTACCTAGTAGCTTACCAGTATATCTGGCTAATTTTGTTCCAGATGCACTGCAAGTTTATTCTAATGTTATTATAATGTTAATTCTGTGAATTTCATGAAGTCTGATTTAAACTTTATATGTCTTCATTTTATATTGGGCCACAATGACCTTAGTTCTCTTCCCTAGTACTTCATGTGCCTTAAAAGCATTCTTAATTCACAGAAAAGAAATATGTTATGGTTTTATTAGTTTTTACCTTTCTGGTGCACTGAGAAAGGGAAATCTCCTCTGCTTCTGTTAAGTTCTGATTATTTTTTCAAGACTTTCAAGGACAGGGTAATTTCCTTTTCATTCTGGTATGGAAGACAGAGGATCTGAGAAGAAGATGAAAGAAAATCTACTGTTCCCCCAGCTATGCTTGCATCATAAGCCTCAGTTCTTTTCATTCTTACAGGTGCTCTATTTAATTATTATTTGTTTGATTAACGGTCCCTCTAATTGAAACAGGAGCGGAAAAACACATGGCACTGAGATTCAGTTGTCCTTCTGATTTAATTGACTGCTAGGCAAAGTTTAGGAAAAAGTAGGAGAATTAATTTAACGATTAGTTATTATGGTTTTAAAGGGAAGAAAGGATAGGTCTTTAAAGCAAAATGCAAATATTAAATTAAAAAATGGAAAAAAAAATTTTTCTATTTGGAAAGTATGTGAAGGTCTTGGTCATACCTAATTTATGGAAATATTTATTGAAGTTTAGATAAAAATGTAATTAAAATTAATTTTTTATGTACTTAGTACTTCCATATTTTGACTGACTATACTGTGTTAAAAAACAGGACACAGAACACGAAGACTTGAATACCCTGAATGTGTCCAGTACAATACCCACTACCTATTAAGAGCTATGATTTTTGACTTAGAATGTTACCAATGCAACTAGTGAAATAGGCACCCTGAAATACTGCCATCAAATTATAAGCTCACACATCTCACCAATTCCAGTAGAACCTCTAAGGCTGATTTTGGTAAATGAAGTTGTAACATCATGTTCTTACAAAGAATCCCCTCTGGTTTTACCCAGAATCTTATTGCTGAAATTGTGGAAGTTACCTACTAGGAAGTTATATAGCTGAGCCTTTAACTTAATAAATGATGTGCAATAATCTTAGTTGCCAGACGTCTATAACCAAAGACTCATTAAAACAAGCTAATTAAATAAAAACAGTAAGCCAAATAATTAAGATGGAAGTCATGACCTGTAATGACCTCAAGTCCTGTCTATGACACAGAATTAATCTTTAATCATGCCTAATGGCTGCTTGCATATTTAATACCTGCTACAGTTACTATCCTCCCCAAAGGGAATCTTCAGTTTCTTTCCCTCTTTGCGTAGTTCCTTTGGGAATATATGTTAATTACTCTTACAGAGGAACAATTGTGGAGGTTTTCTGACCTTATCCTTTTCTCTCTCTTTCTTTTTTTTTTTTTTCCCCTTCATGACTATCAGCAGTGTAAGTGTACATAAACTTTTAGTTGGTCTTCAGTGGGATCATATATAAGTAGCCTCAAGAGTTCCAACAGCATAAGTTGAATTTTTTTGGGATGAATGGAAGTAACAGTTTGTTACAGGTTCAGGTCAAATTTAATTGCTTGCTGAAATGACTTGGCCAAACTGACACAGCCATATCAAATGTGGAATGATAATTTAGCAGATGTTTTCCAATAGTCTTAGGAGAAATTAGAAATTTTGTTGCCAGTCTTCTTGTTTTCTCCTGCTCTGAGCAGGAAGAGCTTGGTCATTAGGTTTTGTGTTCATTTTTACATTTATTGAGTTATTTGATTCCATTTAGTTTTAGGAGGGAGAAAGGTGTTTCTCTTAGAGTTTTAGATCCCTGTAAGAATATGCCTTGTCACATTTCATGTGAAATTTCACATTGTCAATGAAATTTCTATTCTAAGCTCACAGAACAATTCTCCCCTTCAATGCTGCAGAGAAAGATAAGTATCATGAACATAGTTTAACTAGACTGCAGCCTTTCCAGTATAATATACATTTAAAGAAACTGTGATAAAGTTGTCCTTTTCTGCAATCAGCTCCACCTTTTGAAGGGCTGTTGGTTCCATAAAAAAGTGCTAGGGAACTAGCAAAAAGAGGTTATCTTTTTTTGCAAAATACAACCCTTTTTTAGAGAAAGAACTTCTATTCTACTTCCAGTTACCAGAAGAAAAAACAAACTTCTGAATAACCATTGTGAAGCACCTGTGGCTATTAACCTTGTTCTGTACTCTCCTGCATATGTAATTTGCCATTCAGTGTTTTATCTTCAGCTCAGTCTCTGAAGGAGCTATGAGGAGATTTCCTTTGTCTGCATGTCTGAAATCAGGTAAGCATACTTTTTACATGTGATGTTGGTTTTTTCCATCAACCTAATTCAGTAAATCACTGAAGCATGTGCTTAGTCTTATGGACTTCACATATCAGATATTCAGCTACTGTAAATTAGCATAATTTCACTCATAACTGAAACCACTTTGATTTACACCAGCTTTAGAATTAGCCTCAGCATCAAGAGCTGCAGGTGGCTCCTGAAGAGATTTAAATTTGTTGCTTATGAAGTGTCAGAGTTCAATACTCTCTGATCAAGTTCTTTTAGATATTCCACATGAAGGTTAATGTTTATATCAAGATTACTTATTTGAAGACAGACGATGTTACATGGCATTTCTGATTTAGTGGAGTGATACAAAATATACTGAAAACACAATATGAATGTAAGTTATGCTTAGCAAAATATGGCAATTGCAATATACAGTTCAATCACAATGACAACGTGATAGCCATTATCAGTCTCCACAGCATGCTCAGTGAAGTGAGGTTTGCATTCTGTGTGAACTCATTTTTCATTTTTTCCTGCATTTTCAAGTTTTCATGTATCTTCAGATATAGGAAGGTGGAATACTTGCACCATTCAAACCTTCGAATCTGGCAACTTCCTAATTTTTATGTTTAGCTATTCTTAGTCATTATATTAACTGTCATAGATGATTTAAATCCAGGAAAAGGAAAAGTTAATTTTTTTACTTTCCAAAGACAGAAACATGAGGTTGTGTCTGAGCCCATTACAGAAGGACTGCATAAGCATAGCACCAGCACAGAATTAAACACGGCATTATGAAGCTAAAATAGAACAGATCAAAAGATTTGCTCATCCTTATGTATAGAAAAAGAAAGAATATGTTCAAAGCACCCCTTGCACTGTTTTAAAGTAGTTACTGGTTTATCTGAGTGACTTTCAGTCCCCCTTCTTTCAGGCAGTGTGGATAAATTGCTGATTGCATGAGCAAGCATCTGATGTGTATGAGGCAAGTCAAACCATTCAGAAATCCAGTGATTGCTCTGTTACTTTGGATGAGTTCCTGAATTCATACCATATAAATATTTTCCTACCTCTAGATGGGAAGATACCCTTCCAAATGACAAGTAATTGCCAAGTGGTAATGATGAGTTATGGTTACAACACATACAGAATGTGGTGCAAGTCCTTACTGTGATCCTGTTATCCAGAGAATACTCATCCCCACACATGGGAAAATAAAGTCTTGTTTCAAGGTTGAATTTGTCTAAATTCAAGTTCAAGCCACTTAGTACTGTTTTTCAGTCTGGAAGACTGAAACTTACTGCTATCTGACCTTTCACTTTGGATGTGCAAGCACTTGCAGACAGTGGCCGAGTCACACACTCAGTTGTCTGGCAGATGAGCTCTGAGCTGGGTCCTATGTTTTCTTGGTATTTACTGATGCGTGCCTGCCTGTATTTTATCATGTTTTTTATCATTGAGTTTTTATAATTTCAAGCAGTGTCAAGTCTGTAAAGTTTAAAATATTTTATCATCCTATAACACTGAGAGTAATAATTCATGTTAATTCTCAACTACTTGTTGAGGTACCAAATGGCTCCCAGGGGTCCATCAGGGCAGAGTGTGGCAGTACCTCTCCCACTGCCCAAGCCAGGGGTAAGGGAAGCCAGGGGACACAGAAGCAGCACCAGGCCTGGGCACCTCCATTGGTATGGGAAGAGGCTGAGGCCAGGCTGTGGATCCACATGTGAGCCCAGCTCAGCAGTGCCATGGCCAGACAGTGCAGGACTCTGGGAAGCTGGAGACTGACCCCACTGTGGAGTTAATGGGGCAGGGGCTGATGGCCCTTGGGGACTGACAGCCCCAGGGTACTGACATGGGGTTCTGGGCCATAGGCAGGGTACAGGGAGGCGTCTGGGGGCCTGGGCAGGGTCAGTGAGCCCTGCGAATGCCCTCAGGGCTCTGAAAATCCTTTTTCTAAGCCACTGCTTTCTTAGTCTCCTAATTTCTAAGTACAGCATTGATAGTTAATTCCCAGGTGCTTTTATTTGCACTATTAAAATGCATCCTGTTCAATGGGGCCTTTGAGCTCAATGATCCACATCATTCTATAAAAGTAACGTGTCCTTAGTATTTATTACTCCATCATTCTTTATGTCATCTGTTAAGCTTCACTAATAAAAATACTAATTTTTTTTTTACTGGATAAAGTAAACTACTGGTAAAATGTACAGAAATGTTGGATTTACAAACCCTCTCTGCGGTACCACAGCAGGACCTGACTCAGTACGCCAGCACTGGCAGCAAGAAAAGTAAGGGGAGAAAAGTAAACCTTTCTCATTCCTATTGTGTTTCCAGTAAGAAATTGTGCTGTGTCCACAGTGAGGGAAGTAATTTGGCCCCAGGGTTCCTGTGTCATTCTTTTCAGGTTTTGAAGCATTAAAGAACATGGGACCCATTGTGTTAAATGGAGACTGAAAGTTCAGTGGTGTAAATGCTGGGTGGTGCCAGTGTGTGGCTATATTTTGATGCAATGCATCAGTACCAGTAAGCTTGTGGGAATGATGAATGATGATGATGATGTTGAAGCAGTGTCAAGGACACTGCAGATTTACTGTTCTGGTTGACTCTGTCTGCAAGGTCAGATTGTGGTATGCTTTAACCATTCTGTATAATGAACTAGGAAATATTTTTTTGAACATTAGCTAGATTTTGTGAACTCCTCTGTCAGATGCCTACCACCTGCTCACTGCAAGTCACTCTGTTTCCAGCACTTTGTAAAACCTGTAGGGGTTTTGAAGGATGATAGGCTTTCCTTTACTATTTTTTTTTTTTAGCTATTAAAGCTGCTTTAAACCACTGGCCTTATTTGATAAGAAGTCCTGCTGTCACATGTTTTTGCCTTTTCTAAATCAAATAGAACACACAGAGATGAGCTGTACTTAGGGACTGAAAGAACAAACAGTTCATCCTGTGAACTAAAATGTCTGCTATGAAAATATGAGCATCTTGAAGACACAATAAAGTGCTACCAGTAGTGGAGCATTAAAATGTATGTGAGTTTATGTAACTGTTTGCCACTGTCTTTTCTTATTCTCTCTCTTTGAAGGTAGATAGGAAAGTAAGCACATAAAAGTGAGCTAAATTAATGAAAAGCATGAGTAGAACATCTGCATTTCTACTCACGTGTCATTGGGATGGAAAGCTTTATTTGAGTGCACCTTTGTCTCTTACCTAGACAACTAGGATAAGTATAATGAGCGTGAGCAGACATTGCTTGTATCTATAAACCCTATCAGTGCCTTTTGTCAGGCAGAAAAATAATGATAAAAAGGAAAGAAGATTAGCCTTTGACAGTGACAATTCTCTATAAAAGACTTAAGAGTCATTGATGGTGTTTAATGTGTAATGTACTGGATAACATTTACCTTTATGATGAGACTTCATAAAGAAACAAAAGCACTGGCTTAATGGGTTTTAGCTGTAGTTGGACATTCTATGCTGCAGAAATCCCAGCAGAGCTTGCTGTTCGAAGAGTTCATTGTTATTCAGTTTGTTAACATGACAATGATCAAAGATATCCAGGCTAAACCACTCATTTATTCTAATTAAAATAACTGTTCCAATCTGTTATAGGTTTTATCCTTATAGTGTGTATATCTAGCAAAAGACTAATTCATAACCTTAACGTCACAGAAAAAGGCATAGTGTGTTCTGCCTCCAGGGGTGCTGTTATTTGATGCAGAAGGACCAGTGTCTTAAAGAGCAGTCCATTTTTTGTTTCGTCTCACTTGTCATTTGGTCATTTACTGAGAGGTGGGCCCGTGGCTGCCAACCAGGTAGCTTGGGACTTTATTTTGTGTTACAGTTGAAAATATGACAGTAAGAAAAGGCACTAAGCAGACTGATATGTATCTACTTTAAGCTGTCTTTCATTTCAGAAAAGCATGCAAAGGCTGGCTTCATGTGATAGTTCCTATTGATTTGTTCAAATCAGAAACAACACTGTGGTAGTTGGAGGAGTAGGCAGTTTGATAGGTGGAGTTACTGAATGCCTTCTTTGCTTCGGTCTTTACTGCTAAGGCCAGTCTCAGGAATCCCAGATCCGGGAGGAGAGAAAATTCTAGAGAAAGTTTGACTTTCCCTTGGTCAAGGAGGATTGGATTAGAGATCAGTTAGGCAAACCTGACACCCACAAATCCTTGGGCCCCAATGGGATGCACCTGTGAGTGCTGATGGAGCTGGCAGATGTTATAGCTAAGCTGCTCTCTATCATCTTTGAAAGGAAGGCCAATGGAATCCTGGACTGCATTAGGAGGAGAGTGGCCAGCACATCAAGTGACATGATTCTGTCCCTCTACTCAGCCCTAGTGAGGCCACATCTCAAGTATTGTGTGGAGTTCTGGGCTCCCCAGTTCAAGAAAGAAAAGTAACTACTGGAGTAAGTGCAGAGGAAAATTTTGAAGATGGTTAGGGGACTGGGGCATCTTTCCAATGAGGAAAGGATAAAGGATCTGGGCATTTAGACTGAGACCATTTAGGAGAAGATACAACTGAGAGGGGATCTCATCAACACATATAAATATTTTAAGGGCAGGTGTCAAGAGGCTGGGGCCAGACTCTTCTCAGTTCTGCCCAGCAACAGAACAAGGGTCACTGGGCACAAACTTAAACACAGGAACTTCCATCTGAATATGAGGAAAAACTTCTTCAACATGCAGATGACAGAGCACTGGAACAGGCTGCCCTGAGACATTGTGGAGTCTCTGATGATATTCACAACCCACCTGGACACAGTCCTTTGCAACCCGATCTATGTTAAACCTGCTTTAGCAGGGTGATTGGATTAGACGATCTCCAAATGCCTTTTCCAACCCCAATCATTCTGAGATTCTGTGATTCTGCATATTGATTCTTGGTACATTTTATTTGCTGTATGTCATGTCCTGCAAATTACTTGTATTTCCTTTAGATTACCTGACCTTTTAGAATTGCAAAATAATTGTCTTCCTTTCTGTGAGAGAGGGGCTGGTGCTGAACTGATCAACTTGCTCAGCAGTTTGAACATCATCAGAACATTCAACCAATTGCTTAAGAATAAAGAACTGATGAATGTGCATATTCTTTTCTGTTTTATAACAGCTCTTACACCACTCTCATCTTAGAACCAACCTCAGAAGCTGTGATTAGTTTTGAAAATAATATGCAATACAGTCTGCCTTCTTTAAGAACCTAATTTAAGTTGTATGATTAAAGTTCTGGTTCTGATCTTAAATCTTTACTTTCGGCTGGGCAAGACTACTGTTTTATCTGCTGTATCTGAATGACAGTTACTGGACAAAGAAAAGGATAAGTTAGGGGGGTGGTTCTTTCAGTGGGAAAGTAACAACTGAAACTACCACTACCATTATGAAAGTGTTCTAGTTTTCTTGCTTTCACTAGCAGGAACCCAGTGTCCTCTAAGAGTCAATGTGACTCTTGCCATCTTAGAGTTAAATTAGTGCTAGTATAGTATTTATGATCAGTTAACAGTGCTGGTTCATGCCTGAGCCTGCATCTCTCCCTAGGTGGGTACATGAATTACTTAGGAATTGCAATTGGGCATCAGGCTCAACTGGGAAGTCATACTTTTAGCTGCCACCTTCAGTGCATGAAGCAAAGCAGGAATACTCATATACTTGGGCTCTGGACTCAGCTGTGAAGCAACAATCACAAGCTGAGGTACCTACAGGCTTGATTTCCAACAGCAGCTGCCTGTAACCTGATTTGTCTACTTGGTGTGTTGGAACTCAGCAGGCTTTCCTTTAAGCCTGGGAAGCCCAGTGAGTATCAAGACATGATACCTGTAGTCTGGAATTAAAATGTTCAGTTGGTGAATTAGGGCACAGAATAGAGACAAAGACTAAGCCATGGCCTATTTCCTGTCCTTGGCTGCATCCGAAAATCAGACATAAATAATACTAGTAATAATTTCAATAACTGTTGTGATAGTTGTTTAAAATAGGAGTGTCACAGTGACTGAATCAGAAGTCTGGATTGTTTCACTGAGCTTTGTTAATGCACTTTTTTTTTTTTTAACAAAAAGTTGATGATTTTCTCTCCTTTCTTCAGGAAGAAAAGACAGGTTTATATGTTACTATTCTGTATTGTCTCTTTTCCAACAATGAATTGTCTAAATACTAAATTATATTTTCTTAGGATTAAAGGGTGGGCTCAGTTCCGCGCACACTGTAACTCACCTAAAAAATCCAATGCGCAGGCTGGAAGGTGTAAAAGACCTTCCCCGGTTCTTCGTTCGCAAAGACTGGCCATTATTTCCACATCTAAAAGATCAAGGTCAAAGCAACCATTTGCTGTTTTTGAAGTAATGAGATTTTTAGAGAAAAGGTGTCTAGCAATTTTAACAGTGTACATTTCCCTTTACTTCTGAAATCCCTCTTATTTTTCATACATCCATTTCCTGCACTCCCCAAACCCACATGGTTTTATAATCACCTTAAGTAAATATTTTTTTTCTTAAGAGCAAAGTATAAATAATACTTGTATTACATACATGGAGTGCCACTGAGGACAACTTGAGTAGATACTAACTATACAAAACTTAGATTTACTACAGTGGGGTCTTATGGCAGAGATAAGCTGAGTTCCTTATTTTAGCTAATATTTTGAAACACGAAAGATTTTCTTTGTGACAGAGACTCTTGTTCCTCAAGCCTTATCTCTCTGTCCATATTCCTGCATAGAACATAGCTGTGAAATAGTATTTATATTCAATTTTCTCCTGCTGTGACCTACCCCTCTCTTGTAGTTTTGTCACAACAGGTGGTAGAAGAAAACCTCAATAAGTATTTAGAGACAAGAAAAGCTTCAAGACCTGAAAATAAACCAGAATAAAAATATAGCAATGTTATTTATTTTTACAGTATACTTGATATAATAAACAGTAAGAACACATGATAGGGATAGGAGAGATATATTAAGTAAGGACAGGAACACTTTAAAAACACTGCTTCTTTCTCTCAGAAGCAAATCTGGCTTACTTTTCCCTGACTTTTTTTATCTTATTTCCCTTTCTTCTGTTTCTCCTTCACCACTTAAGATCTCTACTCCATCGATTAGGCCAACAGCTGAATCAGCTGTTGATAGAGATAAACATTAAGTGAGAGAATGAAACCTAGAAGTGAGTGGGAGCTCAGTGGATGGACACTGAGAGATAAGTAGATACAGTAGCAATCTCTTAAAATGATAATGAGAGATAAAGCGTTTATAAGTCATGAAATGATAATTGGAAGATACTTATGATTTTATGGTTCCTGATGACAGCTTGGTGTTCAGCTCTCTACTTGAAACACATTATGCCAGATTATCTCAGAACTGTCCAGTCTATGGTCTTTTCTTAGCAGTTTCTCTACATTATTTTGCAATGTTACTCTTTCACTGTCAAAAAGAAAGGAGTAAAGTAGTCACAGAAAAGTATAAACTCTGTTTTTCTTATATAACTGACTTGCCACTGCTGAATCAACTCTCTCTCTTACTTCCATTAAGCATATGGGGTACTCAGGATCCTATTTTTTTTTCTAATTAATTAAGAGGGTGGACCAATGCAAATAATGCAAATAAATTCTCAAAGTGTACAGCGTTCATGTGTGAGGTTTTATTCTAGACAGGCTTTATTTTCATCTTTTAGACTAAATGCCTATTAGCGCATTAGAATGCATTAGAAATATGTCTGTGGTAATAAGTAAAGTGGCCCAGTAGAAGCAGATGTATAGAGTGAAACAGGTGGTGTCAAGGACCCTGTGTCCTCACTGAACGTGTTTTGGGGTCTATATGTGTACTCTTGAGAGTAGAACTTGTTTGATGCTGTGGACTGAGTTGATGGTGGACTAACTGTCACATTGCTGGTGTCTTAATTTAATCCAAGAAAAATTCTGCTTGTGTGCTCTAATAATTTTGTGTCGAACCAAAGAGCAGTAAATGGGAAGTTCAAGATATTCCCTTCAAAAATGCACTTCAGATCAAAAGTAAAATGCTAGTATAGATGATCCCTACTTAAAATACCTAATTAGACTGTGTGAATAGATAGTAGTTAAATCTTGACTTACATTGAAAAATACTTAACTTAATAAATAGACCAATTAAAATCAATAATGAGACTGCTTTACAGTGAAGTGCTACCCAGTATGAGTAAGAACATTACAATCTATCTTAAAGTAGTAATAACAGTGTTCAGGATCCATAATTGATGGACTCATTTGCAGACCGGAATTAATAAATGAGCTTTTGCCATACTGAAAAAAGGAAAAATTTAAGCTGTTTCAGTGTGTGCTTTATGGCTTTTATGCGTAGGTTTTCTGGACTGTAAGTGTTTACTTACCTATGGTTAATACAAACTTTAGTAAAAACCAGTCATCCCAGTATTAAATATTCATGAAAGTGGCTGGTTACTGACAGCAGTTAATATAGTGGTGATTAAAGAGCACTTTGAAGATATGTTCTCCAAAGCAGACTGTTTAGGACATTTAAGCTTAAAGGAAATGGCCAATGGCAAATAAAAGATTTGTCTTATAACAGTATTTCTAAAGTCACTAGTCAATGCCAAGCAAGGTTGACAAGAATAATAATATATAATTCCTTTTTAAAAAGTAACCCCAAAACTCAGGTGTTTAATTATTGATCCAAGTAATATTTTCCTTTCAAACTCATCCGGGGGCTAAGAGCCATTAGTTAAAGCATCTGACAGAAACTCTTCCTAAAGGATTAATGAAATGAACTCTTCAGCAGTTTGCAAAAAAGGATTTTTACACTAGTAGATTAAATAAAACAGACATGTAAAGCATACTGAGTCACTTAGAAAGAATAATAATTACACTAAGGTTTCTTCCATTCCTCCTTTTCCTGTACACTGCTTCTGACTGATAAGTGGTACATTCAGCTAATCCAATGGTAATTAATGATGCATGTAAAAACAAAATCATTTTCAGGCCACATCTGCTGCCTTTATTCATACTTTTATTACTTCACCACCCAACATGTCTGTTCATATATATATATAAAATAAAATTGATTAATAAGATATTTCTCATTCTAAGGAAAAATATAATAATTACGAACCTGTTTGTTGCTGTCTTTCTCTTCTGACTGTTAAAACATTTATGAATTATGTGTACAGAGATATTTTACAGTGACTATGAGGCATGTGTAAAGTATGACAGTTCTGTTATGGCTGCCTGAGAAATATCTACCTTTCCGCCCATTCTGTAAAGTCAGCACAGAAGTTTTAAAAAATTAGATACCTTAAATGCTTTCTGAAAATCTAATTTGGTGCCTGTCTGTATTTCTTGAAGCCTAACATCTTTAAAAATTGAGTCCAAAGTGACTTCACCAAGATATTACTGGAAGAGAAAGGACTTTAACACAGATCATAAGTTTATGCCCCAGCCCTTAGATCACTTCTTTACAATACTTTTTTCAGTCTTTCTGCAGTCACAATTCTTATAAATGTCAGTGGGAGCAAAATTACTAATATTGGAGTTATGAGCCAAGAGTGGGGAAAAGCCAACTAAGATAAATTTTATTTTACACTCTTGCAAGCCAATCTTCAATAATCCACTTTATGGTACTCTACACCCTGTTGAACTGTGGGATAAAAAAGTGCAACTGACATAATTCACCACCTTGCATCTAAAGGCAGACTCTCATTTGGAGAGTGGTGAAGTACGAAGGCAAAATTAAATTGGTTTGGTTTAGTTTAAGCCTCAGGAACTGTAATGGCATATGCCATTTCACCTAAACAGGTATTTTTAGTGTTTTGTGTAGATCAAAAGCATACTTCGGAATTCCTATCTATTGTAAAATTAAATAGATACTTTCACTTGGTTGTACACCAGGAGTGAAATTATGGCCCCATTCAATATGATGGAACATTTTGCAATTGACTTCAAGAGGAGCTAGGACTTCGCTCCAGGAATGTACTTTCAGGCTAGCTAACATCTTTTTTTAATGTACCCCCTACGTAGCCTATTAAATATTCTTGTCATTACAGAACACAGAAGAGCCCATTTTCCAATTTGTCACGCTCTGACGGGCACTGTTTCATAGAGCTCCTCTCAACCCCTGTTGTTTCCTACTTACTAGTTAGAGCATGAAAAAGCCACTGGGTCAGAGGTTGCTTCCTCAGGCATCACGTATACCTTCTAGTGGCTAAAGGGGTACGAAGGCTTCCTAACGGGCAACCTGAATTTAGTTACAGGCTTTTCACATACCTGTTCCATCTTTTATTTGAAGATTTTTATTATAGGCATGGTTTAGTAAAAAAACCACACGATTTGAAACACCTATGGAAGTCATAGGGAGAGAAGGCACCATGAGAAAGAACAGAAAAAAAAACATTCTGAGTGTCTCTTATGACACCACATAAGGAAGAAAAAATATACCGAGTGTTAATAACTCATCTTTTGTCACTCCTTACAAAAAACAAAAAAACAAAACAAACAAACAAACAAACAAACAAAAAAAACAAAACCAAAAACAGCTCTAAAGTTTTTAGTGCATTTCAATAACTGAAAACAGATTACCTTGGTCCATTTGTGGAAACACCCTAGGGTCCCTGAGTACTGATGTGTGCAACTACCTCTGCAACAGTGCTGTGGCTGTTGCTGTTCCACAGCACTGCCTACAGCTAAATGGAAGACAGAGCTGAAAGAAAGACCCATAAAACCAGTTATTTTCACCCCAAAATGTTTACTAAGGGACAAAGAAGAGCTGGACTTCATTACAATTAAATCTGAGAGCATAAAATATGACAACTGAAAAAATACTGAAGCTGACTGCATGTTTTTCTTGTGAAGGATCTAAACTGCTGAGAGTTCAGAGAGGTTTACTTTGGATTTGATGGGAAAACTTAGGAGCATCACCTTATGTAGTTAGTTTAGTGAGCATTTATCTTCTATGCAGGTATCTATATTTAAGAACTGTTTTCATTTATTTGTGTGAATCAAAATGTTAATGACAAATTCAGGTTTGCCCAAAATCTGAATTAACTACATGTTTACTTAATTGTAACTGAGAAAATATATGGTATTCTGTTCTTATAATATTCCTATCAGACAAAAAACCCCAAGAACCATATTAATTAACAAAAATACTAATGGTTACAGTTTCATAAGGACACAATTATTTGCTTGATTTTTTATAGACACATTCAGAAATAGAACCCCATGCGACCAAAACCCAGGAACGAGATTTCCTTTCAATAGTTTTTCCTTTTAAAAATATTAATGATTGGCACATTTTCAGCTGTTAAAAATTGTGCAGGTCATAGTTTGAAGGAAAATAAATAGAAAACAATTGTGGGTTTAGATCTCAGAACTTCTACTTTCTTCTAATTTTTTTTTTATTTGCTTTTCAGAACACTGCATTAACCATATATTTTTCTTCAAAATCACTCACAATTTTCTCTGATACAATTGCGTGGAAGTCTGCAGTCTATTTTACTGCTTGTGTAGATTAAAAGCTCTGCTTAGGACTTATCTTCACAGCATTTTACAAAGTGTTCTCCTAACTGTATTCAAGTGTGCAATGATTTTTAGAGCCTGAAGTGATTCTTGCTTAACTTGGGAAGGTTTAGGGACTTTTTTATGCATAAGAGAGATGATTAATATGAAGCACTCATATGGGCTTGATCCACCAAGAGAAAAAAAAAAACCGAGATGACCTGCACATCTAATGCACTTGACAGTTTTTAAGCTGACATACTCAGCATACTGTATTGTTGTTATGGAGGCTCTACATTCCACTGTCTTGACACGACCAATATATGTATGTACAGATAAAGACTGCTATATCCTTACATCAGAGGATTTCATACAGTTTATCTTTTGGGATGTTCTAATCCACTGCTTAAAGCTTATTAATACATATGTACAGTATTCACAGAGAAAATAAAAGCCCTTTTTTTCCCTTCTTTTTTATTCAAGGAACACCAGAAACCTCAAATGCTATTGCATCCCCACTGTGTGAGGGCCTATAAAAATATATAGTAAATTTAGTAAATTTCCTTTTTTCTTTTTTTTTTTAAACACCTTAACCAAAGGGGGCGAAAAAAAAAAAAAAAGAAGTGTTTATATGCCACTTTTACATCCAGGAGTAAGGTTGAGGTACTGGGTCATTCAATCAAATATCATGTTAAAAATCTGTTATCTCATTCTTGTTTACTTTTGTTCCCATATACTACCTAGCTACCAGAAAAGTGAGCTAGTGAACTGGGAGTGTGATTGGGATTTTTAAAGTCTTTTTTTTTTTCTAGACTCCTATCCAGTAGACTCACTGTTACACTTAATTTTATATATATATATATAAAATGTATTTTATATATATATACACAAGTCAACCATATTTATGTTTTGCCTCTAAAATCAAAATCAGAACAAAACCTTTCAGGATGCCTGAGAATAAGATCCTATAAACTTCAGTCTGAGCACTTTTCAAGAACATAATTTTAGCAACTTCAATCCCTTTTGTTTTCATTATTTATCACATTTTAGATAAATTCAAAAGGTGAGATAAATTAAAGATTACATCACAGTGATTTTCCATCCAAAGGGTAGCAGTTGGATACTTGAACTGAAGTACTTTATTGGCAGTGATAACAGGTCAGACTTTGGCTGTATTGGTCTATTTAGTGTCTATGTAGTTAATAAACTGTTTTAACCAGAATTTGAAAGACACAAGACTAATTCTAATGCTGTTGTTGAAGTGAAAGAAAACTGACCATATTGAATATATGGATGAGTGATTATCTCACAGTGCTGAAAAACAGATGGGACCAGGAAAATGCAGGACAATATTTGTAAGCAATGTAAAGCTATCCTTTTGCACTAAGAGCTAAACCAGGGATTAGCTTCTCCAACAGGCAGTCGTTCATCACCTTTTATATAGATTCTTTTTGTACATATCCACATTTTCAAGAGTTAATGTGAGTATACAGAATTGGGTAGGAAAGAGAATGTAACTAGTCTGTTCGTTGGATATGCAAATTGTAGTCATAGATTTAAAAGGACTTTGAATAATTTCCAAGTCTTACACTTACGTTTCAGTGCTACAGAAACATATTTGGAATCAGAGCTTAGGCAGGTCTTAGTTGTGCCACCTTCTCTAGAAGTTATCATTGGTTTAAATCAAATAAAATTATTTTCTGTATAACCTACAGAGCTAGTTTCTTACCTTCCTTTGTTTACCAGTACATTTACTGTGAGCTTTTCAGTATGGATAACTAACTGGTAGAAGTATTAGTTAATGGGGTAAAAACAGTAAAAGAATTGGTTTAAAAATTAGCAACCTCATAGGGATTTTGATATCATCCTACTTAAAAACGTGTGTATGCTTGAGGGATTTCTACTGGTGGCTTAAACTGCAGCCAATCAATTTCTTATTCTCCAAGCATTTCTTGTACACCTTAAGTGCACAAAAATAAAGAGCAAGTATTTTTCATCCATCCCTAGCTCTTTTCAAAGCTAGATTACTTCTGTTGCCCCTTAAAAACCTCTGCAATCATTACAATGTAAAAATGACAAGTAATGAGGCATGTGAACCATGAAGAGTAGGATACTGAGCCTTTCCAGGGAGAAGTTCAATTCCCAGTTTGAAAAATTAGAATATGCTTGCAGGCTTAGAAATATTTTTAGTAGGTTGAGGAATAGGAACTGCAAAAGAATAATTGAATATTCTTATAAAGATTGTAGTTACTTTATATTTAATCAGAATGGTTCATCTACCTTTTTTGCTGTATTGCATTGCTATCTGTCTCTCTAATATGAACATTCAAAGAATGAAAAGAAAACAGGAAGACTAGATCTTGGGTAATGTCAAATGAGGGTTTTTTTCAATCTTTACTGGTATATTATGGGAAAAGAGATGTGTCTCATCATTGTCTTGCTTTTCCAGGGGTAAAATGACTGTATTAACAAAACTATAGAGATGTACAAATTAAAAGATAAGTAATAATCATTATTATTTAAAAAGTACATTTTTGTAGTACTATTGGACATTGAAATATGACAATATCACTGTTTTAGGGATAAAGTGATAGCTTCATACATACGGCATTCAAAATATGCTTATAATTTTTATTCTTGTAATGATTTTCCTGAGAAATGTTTAGCAATGCACATGGACTAAATTGTGTGAGTTAAATATAACGAAAGGTAACATTATAATTAGAATATGCAAGTCTGCAGCCTGTCTTAAGGAAGAGCAACCAATATTTGCATTAGGAAGTAATTTCAATTGTATAAATATATTATATGACCTAATCCACCCCAAATATCATGTGTTACTCTGGATATGTCATTAAAACCTCTTTAGGATCTGAGTGTTAGCATTTAATTGTCATCAACCTCCTGTCATGTACTCCCCTAATATTAAGCTCATCCACCCCCTGCTAAGGTTAGATACCTTTATGCCTCTGGGTGACTGTGCCACTGTCTCTGTCTATATATATTACAGGGTGAAGAGAGGGCTTTATTTCACCAACTTGGGCATCCACTATTTCTGACTATATTGTTTTCTGTAGCGCAGCTGTGTCAAAGTTTGAAAAACACCTCCATAATACTTGAGTTACTATACAGTTTGGGTTGTTCTGTGCTTGGCTGTGGTCATCCTTGGTCAACACAATTACAGAAACATTCTATAGTGCTCAGGATATTAAGGAACTTGGGCTATGGACATATCTGAACATACCTTTGAGCATTTCTGAAGTAAATAGGGCATAAGTCTAGCCTAAAAAGTTGGCATGTATGCTCATCAAACTATTTGCCGGTACCATATGTCTTAGTTCCCCTTCCACAATGCTGTATGATCAAGACAAGAAAGGTAATCAATATTTAGCACTGCAAACAAAAATCATAGATGGGCCCTTCATACTACTTTTACCTAAAACTGTGGGTAAAAAATTTTCTGATTTATTTGCTTTGTCTGAAAAGTGGTTTGGTCCAGACAAAGCATCTGCACTAGACAAGGACAAACAGTGAGAGGAAGCAAAAGTGATAACCGAGGACATTCTGTCTATTATGATATTATACTGAACTGTCAGAAAAAATTAAATCAAAAGGTTGTCTGATCTCAGAGGAGAATCATACAGAACTTTAGCTAACATATATGCTGTTCTACCTTTTTATTTTAATCAACTCTTTTTTCTGTGCTCTCAATTTTTACTGTTATTCAGGATTGACAAATGAGTAATCGTGACACCATTTCAAAGGATGCAAGGCACGCTAAATCTTTTTAGAAGGGGGTATTAGATACCATATTTTGTTCAAGATTGGTTTAATTGCCTTATTCAAAAGAGAAGATAAACATATACAAAGTGAAGGGATAGCAGGCAGAGAGACCTTGACAAGCTTGGGAGGTGGGCCCATGGGAACCTCATGAAGTTTGACAAGGCCAAATACAAGGTCCTGCATGTAAGCTGTGGCAAGCTGAAGCACAGATACAGGCTGGGTGTGGAATGGATTGGGAGCAGTCCTGAGAAGAAAGACTTGAGGATGCTGGTGGATGAGAAGCTTGACATAACCCATCAGTGTGAGCTCACAGCACAGAAAGCCATCCATATTAAATGAAAAGAAGTGTGGCCAGCAGGTGCAGGAGGTGATTTTTTCCCCTCTACTCCACTCTTGTGAGATCCCACCTGGAGTACTGCATCCAGCTCTGGGCCCCCCAACACAAGAAGGAATGAGCCCAGAGGAGGGCCAAAAAGATGATCAGAGGGCTGGAGCACCTCTCCTATGAATACAGCCTGAGAGAGTTAGAGTAGTTCAGCCTGGAGAAGGAAAGGCTCAAGGGAGACCTACCTTACAGCACATTCTGGTATCCAAAGGGGGCCTACAAGAAAGATGGAGAGGGACTTTTGACAAGAGCATGTGTTGATAGTACAAGGGGCAATGTCTTCAAACTGAAACAGGGTAGGTTTAAATTAGATATTAGGAAGAGATTCTGAGGTTTGTGAGGCACTGGAACAGGTTGTTCAGAGAAGCTGTGGATGCCGCATTCCCTGGAAGTGTTGAAGGCCAGGCTGGATGGGTGTCTGAGAAATCTGGTCTAGTGGAAGGTGTTCCTGCCTGTGAAGGGGGACCTGGAAGTCAATGATCTTTAGGCTCCCTTTGACCCAAACCATTCTATGGTGATTCTATGAAATAAAAACTGAACTATTGTCACAGTACAAATATTAATGAAGGAATATTCCAGTACAAAATGCTACTGTGAATTTTTAAATGCTGCATTAATCCAGTAAGGAACACAAAATGTACCTTGGATAGTGTTAGGCATACAGATAGTCTTTCAATAAAATATTGAGTCCTGTCAAACATTGTTGTAGAATTTCAGAAAGACAAAATTTGATAAAGAGTAAATACCTATCTAGGAAGTGATCTACAATAAGTTTTTTAGGTTTAGTAGTGTCAGCAAAGGTGTCCTCTTCTAAGTCAGGAAATTTTGAATGGCTGTTTCAGGATGGAAGAGATGGCACTTGAAAATGTACATGACTGCTTTCTGAGTTTTATGAAACCCTTCTGTGTCTTAAATAACATTTCTATATCTTACCGGTGGTACCATCCTCATTCTGTATTCTCAGTAATGCTGCAATATTATTATGTATTTTGCTGATGTCCGATTGCAAAGAACCATTGCTAATCGGCTTACTCCAGCTTCCATATATAACTTTTAAAGAGCTTATGAAGGTAACCCATTGAGATTAAGGAGGCATAAGGCCTGTTGTTTTCAGGTACCTGACAGAGAGATGGAAATGAACCCACCTTCCCATATAGTGCAGCAAAAGTAGAGCAGCTTTCTATCAGTAATTCTCATTTATCTTTAGTGTGTCAGATTCAGCACTTTATCATCAAACTCACTATCTTATCACTGCATAGTCTTGTAACAGGAATAAAGCAAAAACTGAGTTCAAGAGGTTCAGATGTTTAATATTTGGTTCAATATTGAGCAGTCTGTTTTTTCCATAGTGATTTAAGGTTGTCCTTTATGCGGTTTAAAAAAGACTATTGGCATAATAATAAGTATTTAGAAGACAAGATGACATTAAAAAGATAATTTGGTGTTTCCTTTAGAGACAGTGTAAAAATATTGAAGATGAGTGAGGAGAAAACAAAAAACTCTTCTGCAAATCAGAGTTTCTACTATGATTACACAGATACTTGAAAAGAAACAGTGATTATATTTCAAGTACTTCAGAAAACATGTTTCATACTTTTCTCCTGGTGTAAACTTTTGGATTACAGTGTGTCGTGGTTTTGCCCACCAGCCCGTCCCTGGTGCTGTGAATGGTTTTGCCCAAGTAGATTTCCGGACAAAATCCAATCAAAACTCGTAGTGACGCCTTTGCTAATTACATATTTAAGAAAAACGGAAGAGAAGGTGGATTG
>JAYRBT010000001.1:63048898-63062717 GCA_036023395.1 Myiotriccus ornatus | reverse complement strand
CAAATCCAGTCTCTTTTGTCTGCATAAACCTTCTCTCAACTAATAGTAATTGTGTGGGGGGTGTAAAAGCAAATTAGTCCAAGGCAAAACCACGACACAGTGCAAGAAAACAGCACTGAGATGATACCATTTCACTACCAAAAACACACAAAATCTTTTTGAGGGGTTATTATTGAGAAAAGACTAAAAATGTTTGTAAATTTAACAAAAAGGTAATGTAAAAAATTAAATTACACTTGGTATAGTTTAGAAAACATACATGTTTCTGAAAAACAGACAAATTTCTTAGTTCTTTTTGCTTATTCCAAATTATTTATTTTCTCTGCAAAGGCTAGTAGTTAAAAAGCTAGTATGTCTGTTGCATTCCTTTCCACTTCCTTGGTAGCAAAATATTTTCCCTGAAAAATGTTATAAATATAAAAATGATATGACATTAAGGGGCTTTGATCATATAAATTCATGTAACTGTGTAGATGTCCATCTTCAGTATAATTAAGAAGAAATACTCATTCTCAGAAATTTTAAATTGGCGTATTTGGGGATAAAAAAGGGCTGTTTTGTACAGCTTTTTTTTTTTTTTTCATAAATAGAAATAAAAGCATTCCCCCCCATTCTTTCACTGACACTAATATATTGCCACACTGACTCCCTGTGTTCTTTCTGTGTTTCAGTCTTGTCTATGTGCAATCAAGCTAACTGAAGTGCTAGCCATGTCAGCACAAACCTCAGAGCAAATTCATTTACTTCATTTACCTTCTTCTTTTGAATGTCCTTCCTCTGTCCAAACAATTAACACCAGAGTAAAACATAATTTTTTCCTGCAACCCATGAGGCATTTGAATGCATCAAAGTAGGTTACTCCTGTCTTCTCTGTCCTCTCAACTTTGAGGTGCAGACAGTGACATTCAGGTGCTCTGAAATGATGCCAGAAATTAGAGTTTGAAAGGCCAAATGAACTGTATTCAGAGCTATTTAAAAAAAAAAAAAAAGTAGTTGTTAAAAAGAGGAAAGAGTGATCTCCTTTCTAGCATACAATTATACACCCATATTTCGTATAATGTCCACTGAATGTGCCCATCTGTCTATTCAGCTTGTTGTCCTGATTGGTGTAAACTTTTCAAGTTTAACATCTTTGCTGCAACAACTGTAATAGCACTTGTATCATCCATCATGTATCAACATGTGACGTGTGCCAACAGGTGACATGTGTCACTTGTTTTGCTCTGTTGAAAGGAAATTATGTTTGCTTTACATAAGGAAGTATTTTAGGCTAGCAAAGTTAAACTTTTTGAACAGAATTCAAGGAAACATAGATAGCAGGACTGAAGTTTTAATTTCCGAGTATCTCCAGCTCAGGCGTGCACGTTGATTAAGCCTAAGGAGACAATAAGACATGGCTGCATGAAAGTAATGTTTGATGTCTGATTGTTTCTTAGATGTGATGAAAGATTATTTTTACTCTGTGGAATTTTTTTTGTTGTTATGTAAATAATTGCCTTCCTCTTTATCTGATCAAATCCAATTACCTCAGATCTTCCAATGCCCAAGAGCTTTTTGCTCTTTGTTTTTGAATATTTCTCTGTGTTAAAACATTTTAACTCTTGGGCAAATGTCTCCCGCTTTCTACTTTTTAAAAGTCTTGGCGTTCCACTGCTGAACTAAAATCTTTAATCCAAACTCTTTGAGTCTAAATGTGCTTTATTTCAGGTAGCCAAAGAAACTATAGGTAAGACATTTAAGTTCCCCTTTTTCTCTCTTATGATATTATCTCCCCTAATGTAGCTGGTACCCCCTGCTGAGAAGCATTACCAATAAAGAAAAGAGAGGCACAGACATCCAAATTTAGTTTCTAAGAGTCACTGCAAATGTTGCATTTTTAAAAGCAAAGCCCTGTAGCTATTCAAAATGAAGGTAACTACTCTGGGAACGTCTAAGAAATAAGTGAAAATGTGTATCTCACATTAAACATATTAGGCTTGAGAAGTTCTATACATGTTTAGGCTAAGATTTTCCATTCTGGCTAGTCGTCTCAGGACCATGACTTGAAAAAATACACCAAAATGGTTCAGCTGTTTCCAGCAGCTAGGCTGGAGAAAAATGTGTTGCTTTTTAAAGCTAAATTGTAAGTGACCTTGAAACTTGGCAGAGGAGTGCCATTTGTGTCATGAATGTTTCTTTTGCTATCCTGTGACAATCCAAGCAAATTTAGCCAAGTTGAAAAAGCACATATGTTCAGTAGATGCTTACCAGAAGTTCACTACTGTTACCTCTAAAAAAATTCACTGAGCATGTTTTTATCTCTTACAGTTTCCTATTACTGTCCAGATGATGAGATGCTATGCTCAAATACATCAAAAATACTTCATTCAGATCAGAGCTGCAAGGGTAAAACTAATCACACCTGCTGTGATCTGCTTTCAGCAAAGGCTGGCTAGGAACTCAAACAGGAGCAAGGGAATTTGTCTTTCACCTGCTTTCTCCCTCTCCCAGCCCCTTTTCTCCCCTCCTCGGCAATGTGACTGCGAAAGGTGGCTAGCTCAGGTACATAGCATTTAACAGTCAGAGTGCTACATTGGTAATAGGAGTTTGGGGAGGGTTTCTCTGGGTAAGTAGCAATGGAGAGAGCAGCTGGGGAAAGAGGCAGCAGGTGAACTGAATTAAATTGAATAAGGAATTATGAGACTTAGAAGGACACAGTTGCAGAAGATGTGGAAAGAAAGGAGGGTTAAAAAAAAGAGAAGATTACTTTAAATAACATGTAATATGATATTTGACATAAGAAGCTGCAGCCCTGTGACTTTTTTTTTCCAGAAACTGGTTGCTTTTGGTACAGCGTTTCCTCAAAATCGCTCTTTCTGTTGCTAAGTTAAACTATATAGCTAGAATTTTCCATTTCCCTTAAGCAGGGTATTGGTTTCTTCGAAGAAATGGTGCATTTCAATCCCTCTCGGTCTGTCAGTATCTGAGGAGTTATTAACTGAGTTTACGTTTTCTCTGCCTTTCAAAATCTGACATGGATTTGTCCCATATCTCCCAGAGGCTTCCATGTGCAATTAGCCATTGGATTCACTGAGTAATTACTTCATTTTTCATGTAAAATGTGCTTGATTTATTGTATACTTGGGAGTGGAAGGCAGAGACAGGTCAACAACAGTTAGAGGAGATTAGCAGAGAGATTCTCTGCCGCTGTGGTAGCAATCAATCCCCAGGGAAGCTGGCTGTGCGGGAGCAGTGCCACTCAAGCCTTGGCAGTGGTGCCCCATTTGACTTTGCCACTCCTCGGTGGAATTAATACGAGTGACTGCCAGGCAGATTTTAATCCCTATCTAGCTATAGAAGCCAGCAGATTGTGGAAATGTTGGAGGTGTTTAAAGAATGTGCTTGTAAAAAAAGCAGATACTTTTTTTTTTTTTTCTCAGTGGGAGCTGTGAACTGTTTTAGAAGTTATCTGCCAGGCAGAGAAGTTTCGATGTACTTGGAGGGAAATGTAGACTGCCATATCTCTTCAGACAAGTATTATTTGTACTCACTGTTTTGGGTTAATGGCTTTTTAAATAGTGGTTTTAAAATAGTTAGGCTGTAAAAAATTTGTGGAATAATGTGCCCTTTTTTTCCCTGAAAAACAAAAAGCATGGAGGGACTTTATGAAGAAACATGAGCTGCTGAAATGATATAGATATAGATATATGTGATATATTCTGATAAATAATATAATGTAAATAATTATCTAATGAACTCTCAAAACATTTCAGTTGGTATGGAACACATTATATCTACTGTATTTTTATATCAAAAGTATCAGTGTTGACAATGATTATTCCTGTGTTTTTTCATAAAGTGATTTATTTTTAAATTCTTCTAAGATTCAGGTTTCTAAAACTGAATTTCGGAGGTTAAAGGAAAATTATAAGGAAAATTAAATTACACTTTGGAAGATTAAGTTATTTAACGCTAGGCACAATTTACCAATGAGCATAATGTATTAACCACTCTTTAGAATCTGTGCAGTGTTATTGGAATTAATTTTTTTTTAAATAGTAATTTTACATATAGAAATAGGAAAGAAGAGATTGGTGAATCTCTACTTTTGTATATGAGATCAAATAAGTGACTAAAATAGTACTATTTAGCCTTAAAATTAGTGTGTTTTGGATGATCTTTATCTGCCAAGCTTGTGCTGTCAAGTCTGTCTTTCAGTATTCCTTTTATGAGAAACTAAAATCAGAAATATTAGATTATGGTGGTGGATACTTACAAGCTTTCTGAAGATAACGAAGATAATTTGTAACAGGATTTTATTTTGTCCTACTTTGGAACATACTTAACTTTTAACTTTTATTTTATCAACTTAATTATTCTAATCAATGTAACTATATAAGAAGGTCATTGTGCTGAGGTTTTTTTGCTATCCAATGATATCTGTGATGCATAAAAAGCCTTGGTGTGTACGTATAAATTCAATATTCAACAAAAGCTCTGTGTGAGCATTAAGAAATGAGAAATATATATGTATCTGTAAAAATGCAGTAAGATAATATAATCTTAAAACAGAGAACAGTTCAGCAATGTATGTTCCAGTATTTAACTAGCTTGTACTCCAACAACAAAGGGCAACCTCCTGTCCTCGCTGTCTCTTCCTGAGAAGTAACCAGTAATTGCAGTGTCTGCATAAGTAAAGAGAATGACCAGCTAAATCTCCCATCAACAGCAACTTACAGTACTCTGGGAGTGATGTACAGGAGTACTCTGGGAGACAAGCTGTACAGGATTCAGGGATTTACACAGCAGGACTTTTAAGTAATCATATATTTCCTGAAAGTTTGCCAGTACCGTGAAGGAGTTTTTCATTGGAGGATTTTTTTATAACTGTACGTGTTTATAAATTTTTTTCCCAAGAAATCACAAAATTAAATCTGGTTCTTTTTGTGGTTTTTTTTGGTTTTGTTTTGTTTTTTTTTTTTTAAATTATTTTTCCCTTTATTCTAACTCCAAACTTTAAAAAGAAAAGGAAAAAATAGACCCTGAAATCTAGATCCTATAAATTTCTGTGACACGAAACACTTAAAATATAAGATTATTAAATGATATCAGTGAGAGTCTGTGACTATAATTTTGGATATACTGATGGGGTTTGACTGTCTGATTTATGTGAAGCAAATCCAGACAAGTGATTAAAGTGCAAATGTACCCTTTTCTTCTAATTTTATAACTTTTCATTTTTTCCTGTGCAGTAGAACAGGAACCCGAAAACTAAATTTCTGTGCTAGTAGTGAAAAAACAGCTAAATATTTTCAAACTCCAAACTGTGAATCATGTAAAACAGCTTGTTTGGTTATTGCCATTGTAAGATTTGAAAAAAGCCCATCGGGGGAAAAAAAAAGTTGTCCCTTAAAATAATTTTCAAAATCAGCACTGACTTTCCCATCTGATTATAGTGACCATAATCTGTGGTGTCATTAAAGCAATGTAATTCCATTTTTTAAATATAATTCTTTTTCTCATACTATTGCTTTCATTGAGGAAATGTAAGGTATATGCTGGATGGATATGGAGAGAAGAGAGAAGGGAATAAAAAATCCAAAGTTCAAATAATAGTGAATATTGTAGACCCATTCTTTTTGTCATCTTTAAGTCAGCTTTGCTGGAGGTGTCCTGTCTTCAAATCCACCCTTAACTTTATCCAGGATGTCTTAAAATTGATGCCAGTTTTTTTGACTGATCTTCTGAGTTTGCCCAGTTTGATCTAAATACAATAATCATTTAGATGACCACATGCTCCATTTTATAACAAAAGACTGAATAGTATTCTGGCAGCTAATATAAAATCCTAATAGTAAATGTGTATATCAGAGACAGTACAGGATATTTGTAACTAATATACAGGTTTTATATTAGGCCAGTTTTGAATTATGTGTTTCTAAGGTTCCCTAAGTAATTCAGTAACTGGTAAGATAAATTTAGCCTTAAGTACTTAGTCTTGTAATATTTTTCAGAAATAAGAAGTTAATCAAAAGAGTCCCATGTCTACAAAAAAAAAAAAAAAAAAACCAACTTCTATCTATAAGTGAATTAAGGAACAAAGGAAAACAAAATCCAAACAAACACATCCACCCCACCCCCATTACTTTAGAGTTTAGTTGTATTCCATATTTAATATTTCCTCAATTACATTGTTTGTTTTTATTTCCCCTTTACTGTCACTGGAAAAAAGTGCAGTTTAGGGCGAAAGTAAGATACCAAGTAAATCTGTTTCCTCTCCTTTGTAATTCTTGGCTGGCTTTCTGACGGATAACTGGCTATCCAGTATTTTTAGTGCACATTAGAGGCACCAGAGAACACCTAATGATATTGATTGCAAGGGTGTAGTCAAGTCAGAGGCTTGATCTTAACTACACTGTATTCCTACTTGAGGAACCTAGTGGAGCTGCATTATTGCTAGAGTACGTGAAAATGGGGAAGCCAGCCAAATGTCTTCTAATTTGTCTTTGTTCCATAACCAACGCTGCTGCATGATAATTTAAGAGATGAATCTAAGATTCTCCTATCCTTTGTACTTTCTCAGATTTCCTTCTCTGGAGTTGATTTTTTTTTTTAATTTATTATTGTGCTTGAAACTTGTGTTTCCACTGTACTTGGACAATTTGTGATTATCTTAGGCTGTAAAGTTTGCTATGACTTTCTTTTTACACAGAGTTTCAGAGGCTAAACTCTCTCAACAAGGAGGAGAGAGCAAGATCCATTCTGTGTCTGAGGAGCTTTAAATGACTATTTTCCATTTTCCAGTACAGGTTCCTAAGTATTAGACTCTAAGGATTTTAGACTTGAATTTTACTCAGTACATCTTGCTGCAGACATTCTGCTCAATATGGGAAGTTATTTAAATACTTACAGGACCCAAGAGTGAAAATATTACTTTTGCCTGCTTAGAGCAAAAGTTATTACTTGTGCCTACTTTATCCACGAGATAAACATGCAGCTTTCTGTTTCTCTTCCCATTAATTTTTAATTGTTTATATGGAGTAAATTGACAGAACCTCCCAGAATTGTTTCTGGCATATTCTTTTGTAAAGAAGAAACAAAAAGGGTCACATCTGTTCAGGCAAACAAATAGCTAAACCTGTGTTCTTGTAAGACTGAGCAGTTTCTAACCTTTTTCTTCCTTTTGTCAAACTTGAAAATGCTGTGATTTAAACCTCAATTTATTCTGTGTTTTTGTGTATTTTTTGTTTGTTGGTTTGGTTTTTGTTTTTGTTTTTTTGTTTTGTTCTTTTTAAAGTTCCATATAAATGTTGACTTTTACATGTTTTTAAGATTTTATATCAAAGAATATGAAATGTATTACATGTTTAGGTAGCACAGGCATACACTGCCTGATTTTTTTTCTTTATTTTGTTTTCTACTAACATTCTATTCTTTTATAATCCAGTGTAAAATATCAGCATATCTACAGTTACTAGGGTATCTTACACTGTTTCAAGGTAAGAAATTTGCCAGCTATTTTCAAGGTTGATTACTCACTTTTAGCATCTATTCAGAAGATTAATCTGTGCAATACTTTTTGTGTAGATCACTTTTGATTTCCTAAATATAGCTTTTTGCACTTTTTCTTCAACTGATGTCAAATTGATTAGACACTAATGCCCTAGTATGTCTCTAGACTGTTTTCATCTGAGAAACAGAGACAGCCCTCAGAGATTTCCAGCTGAAATGAGTTAACATCTGAAAGAGCTACTAAAGTGTCCCTACTTTCTATCTACTCTGCTCAGTCATAAGAACTATTAACCTTGGACTAACCTTTCTGTTATCTTTATATTTTGAAATTCCTTATAAGCTCCCATGAGAACTGAAGTTTAATTTCAGCCAGTTCTCACAAAAATTTTCAGGTAAGTAATTTTCAACAGTCTGACTATAAACGTGAGAAAAAAGCTAAGTTCATGGGCCATGCTGGCAAATAAACATTCAGTATAGCTGTATGTAAAAATATAACTAATTAATCCTGTGGATGTTAAATGTATTCATTAAAGTATAATTCAGCATTATCTGAATGTTCTTACTTTCAAGGAAAGTGAATGTATGCAATGCCCAAGCTTCTCAACTGTGTAGACAAATTGAACTTTGCCTCCTCTGAGTAAAGTGACACATAATTTATTTGGTCTTTACTGCAAGTGACATTGGAATTATATTTTGAAGGTGATGTCCTAGTCTATTTGGATAATGTGTACTCCAACTAATGTATTTAATTAGTAATTCACATTTCTACGTTCACTCCTTGTTTAGTATTTTATTACTAAGTCCTTCCTTCCTTCCTTATGCTCACCACTTATTTTATCCTTCCCTTTTTGACAAGTTTCTTTTAATTTTAGTCTAGGGCTGTTCTGATATTCTTTGAAATGCTTTGTTAATCTTATTTACCCCTTATTTTTCTTTCTTTTTTTTTTTCTTGTTGACCTGTCTCTCTAGCTGTTCCACAAAAATTCCTAATATTATGCCTTATTCCTCTTCTCTTCAAATTAATCTGTTCTGACATGTTCTTCTTAGTTCACTTATTTGTTCAATCTTTTTATCTCTTTTCCTTTAGCAGTGTCCCTGGTTTTTTTGGGTTTTTTTTACCTTGTATGTCTCATCTGTGACTCCTCTGGAGACTTGTAGCTGATCTGCCCTTCAGAGCTGACCATTTGTAGACAGAGATGATGAATGGGACAGAGGGTTGGCAAGGAAGTGCCAATTAAAGAAGCACAGCACTTGCTGTTCTTATGGGAACTATACTGGGACATCATGGTAGTTAGAGTAACAAGTGAATAAATGTCTTGAGCTTTCAACTACACTATATGAGAAAAATACTACATTTCTAAAAGCTCTCTGTAATTCTGGGATCAGTCTTGTACAATGGTATATTCTTGACATGCTTGGATAGCAAATGACTCAGAGGAAGCATGAACAAGTAATGAAAATCTGAACTATAATCTGTCTGAGAAAAGGGAATATTTGGGTTTAAAGGAAATTAATAACCATTGTACAACATTGTTGCTTATTAAACTCTGAATCTCTATCACAGACAATTCTTCATTTTCATTTTCCATTACTTTTCATTTATTTGAATATAACAGTAATCTCTCTAACACAGTAATAATGTGAACATGAGCTTTTTAAAAACAAGAACTTACTTATGATTGTCTCCCTATTTATGACTCATATTTCTTGTTTACATAACTAAACAGTGATGGATAAATAAATAACTTATATTAGGTTTTGATGGGCAAACTTAAGTTATGAGTAATAAACATTTCATGTGGTGCATGATATGAAAATACCTTCAGGAAAATTTGTAGGGTCTTCCAGCATGTGGTGTTTATAGAGAAAGCACTCAAAAACTATGTAATACAGAGCCTTTTTTTTTTTCCTTGTTTAGCATTTATGTGCTGAAACTAGACACGTATATGAAAATGATTCATGAAACTAGATATGCAGAAGATTCTGGCACATATAAAATCATGCTATCAAGGTACCAGATACAGTCTCTTGGCTTATCTTGGCTTATCTTTGGTGATGACTACAGATAAATCTTATCTTTCTTTTTTTTTTTTTTTTCTGCAATCATTTAGATATAAATAGGTGAGTTTGGTACAGAAACTCCTAATCTGGTATATCTTGGATCTAGAAGAACCAAAACTATTGCACAGCTCTGTGCCTAACTGATAACTCCTGACAGGAAACTGAACACAGACATACAGTTTCTTTATCCCAAGTCTGCTGATAGGATGAACACAGACATAGTGTTGCAGCTCAGAGGTCCTTTATCCAGTGTGGGTGAGCAAGGCATGTCCCAGGTTCAATTACAGAATCACAGAATTATAGACTATGCTGAGTTGGAAGGGAACCACAAGGATGATCGAGTCCAGTTCCTGGCCCTGCGCAAGACCTTCCCAATCAGGATTATAAAACATTTCTAGTAGTGATGGATATTCTATTGAGATGTCTAATGTCTAGCTAGCAACACCTAAGCAAAAATCTTGGATTTTGATTAATTTCACCGAGATTTCATCTCTTTAACTTGACTTTAAAAATAATTGCATTTTTTAAATAAAATACACGTGTGTAATAACAGTATGATTTTAAAAATCAGTGTAAATAGATTTTACACTAGTATATGGAAATTATCAGAAGTTGATCATATAATAATGATTTTGTCACTTTTGAAGGTTACTGTATTTTGTGTAACATTAGCACATTGTCAATACTCAATGTATTAAATCAGTTCATATATTTTCCACCAACTCAGAAGTGTTTCCTCTTATCTATTTCACAAAACTCAAGAATGTACTTTCAGATAACAGCTGACCTCCACAAGAGGTATCATATTTCACCTAACCACCATCACCTACTTGACCTGTAGTAACTGTACTGTAATACAGTTGTTGTATGTTATAATTTTCACAGGTGTTTTTTAACTTGAATAGGATGCCTTTTGTTGGAAATTTCTTTAGATAGTGTACTTAACCCCACCCCCCCAAACAATGAACAATCAAACTCCTACATTTTACTGTCAACTTTTTATACAAAAGAAGGTACAAAAATCATGGGTGATGTAATGCTGCTTTCCCCCCACTTTGATTTAGTTATATAAAAAAATAAATCTATCAACTCAATATGTCTGCTTTGCTTGAGATAAACTGGAAAGTGAGAAGGAAAAATCCAGTTCTGAATGTCAGAGGGGCACATGATACGACTACTACTCGGTATCAAAATAGCCAGTATCACTGTGATAATTTTTTAATGAATTTACCAAACCCCATTATATTCTTAATCCTATTTACTCTATGTTTCCTTGTACCTTAATTAATCTCAACATGTTTAGAACCTTAGGAGATTTAAATCAGCAAAATTATGTTCTGTGGCTCTTTACCCAAAACAAAGAGCAAGTGAAAACCCCAATTTGATGGTATATATCATTGATTTCTGCATTCATACATGCACAGTAAACTGTGAGTGGACAAAACAATGCATATTCACACCAGCAGGAGGAAATTACACATCAAATCAACGTGTTCTGAAAGTTTTCTTATAGGGTAACTTTTGCATCTTTGGTCTCTTTGGCAGTCTTCGAGGTGTCTTTGAATTCCTGCTTCATGTTTTTCATCTGGAATTAAGAGAAGAGAAAGGGAAAAAGAGGGCAGTTAGGAAATTAGAACAGAAATGTGTAGGAAGTCAGTTTCTGTTAGTTTTGCCATCTGTCCACAAGTGATGGTGTTTAGAATGGTATTCTTAACCTAACACAACTTTACTTAGGCTAATCTAAAACTACTTTGCTACTTACAATATGTAACTATTGCTAACTTAATAGTGTTTGCTGTGTCAGTACTGTACTTAGAAACTGAACTGATACAGAGGTGGAGGTGCAGAGTTACGGACTCTGCACAGACACAAATAAGTTGATATTTCCTGGGCTGCTGAAAAGCCCCTCAATGACACTCCTTCACATTGTTCACTATGGTATTTGTTTCACACTACGGAAAGGCTTTGTCAGTCATTAAAAACTGAGCTTGGTATGAAAATGGTGTGTCAGAGCAGTCATGAGCCTCACAGATCTAATATTTCTGTTCCAGTTTCAAAATGGGATTGTATAGTTTCTAGAAATGAGTGACAGGAAACTTCTGTTTATAGCCTGATGCAGAAGCAGCAAACCTCATCACGGTCCATTTCCTTTCCAATTGTTCAAGAAAATAAAAGCTGAAAAATGTGAAGGAAATGCTAAAGAAGCAATTTTTCACTCTGCTAATAATATTCTACAACACACAAAGCCAAATACTGCATTTTATCTCTGTGAGTGTAAGTCAAATTCAGACTTGTAAAGGGTGTGAGTGAGAATGGTTTAAACATAGGTCTTGGTTTAATTTAGAACTGATTGCTCATTAATCCTTGGAATAGTTATCCTAACTGTCTTCCAACTGCAGGGGAGGCAACTGGCTTCTATCATCAAACCCTGCTGTGCAGTACTCAATTCTTCTCTGGCACAATATTTAGCCTTTTGTTCAATGTTTACATACAAAAAATTATTGAGAAAATATTGCTTAATGAGCTAGTATAGTTGGATCAAAGGAGTTAGGCATTCAGTGTCGGCAAGTCACTAGCCTGTGTGAGTTGTTAGATGTAAAGCATAATTATTTCACACTTTTGATTTGGTGAGGCAGAAACCTCTGACTCCATGGAAACTGAGGGACTGCTTGAGCCAGTTATTCGAAAACAGGAATAAGATGTGCAGTCTAGATTTAATTGTGAATTATTACTTTGTCCTGCTATGAACCCCAATTTGGATTTTTCTCTTCAGCAGGATAAAGAAGCAACACTTTATAACAAGGGACTGAAGAATTCTGTGGGATGTTTAGGTTTGTTTTAGCTTTTGGCTCTTCCTGATGAAGAACTCTGATGTCTCCTTTCCACCAAGCAAAAAAAAATTGACAAGAGTGATTTCCAATCAGGATACACATTGTATGTTTGCTTGAGTAGGTGGAAACCTTTTGATTGGCTCATTTAAAAATATAGGCTATTTGGTAACCAATGTAATTCTTTCTGTGTTGACTGAGGTTCTTCTTTAGTTTGAGTGACAAAGACTGAATTTTTTGAAGGTCATAAAAAGTGTTGAATGATATAATGTTGGTCAGATTAGAAACCAGACCATGAACTGTCCATCTGAGAGAAGAGCTGCTAATTGAGCAGTTCCAGTGGTGACCTTGTTCAATATCACCCTTTTTAGATTAAAAGTATCACACAAGAGCCCAAACTCATCAGCCTTTACCTTCTGAAATGGCAGAGAAATAAAATACAACAGAAAAATAATAGTATAACATGTAGAATAACAACTATTTTTAGATGGGTATTTGAGGTAAAAGAATAGCTCTGCATGTGTGCAAAAATGTCAATATAAAACTGTTGTTAGTGAATTATCAATCAGAATGGTATTTATTTTTGAGAAATAGATGCATTTAAATGTTGGTATTATCATGATTAGAAAACAGCACACTAGTGAAGCCTAAATAAAGAATACATATGAATTTCAGGACTTCTGGCCTCCAAGTAATTTCAAGGAGCCTGAGGACAAGGACTTTTCATGTTATGTAGCTTTTTATATCCCTGTTCTGGCAGCAAAGGACAAACGGAGTAATAGGAAACTCATGCCAGTCAAAAACATTTTATTTAGAGTAATCCCTTGTCAGGCTAATGTAAAAGCATATATCTTATTTTAATGGGACTGCCACTGATATGTCAAATAAAAAAAGTAAGTTGTGTAGCTTAAACATGTTAGTTTTTCTGTTAGAAAGACAGTCAAAGGCAAACCATTGCTGCTTTCTGCAGGCATCTCACCAAAACTTCTGACAGTGGTCTGAGAAATTAAAACAGGTGGTCTATCATGCAATCAAGACAGAATTCAGAAGAATTTTATCTGTTGTGAGCTCAATTATTGTAGAACAAAAAATATAAAAGGAAAGGATATTATATAAGGAGATAAAACAGAATAATCATAACATGCTTTCAACAGATATGTGGAATTTTGGTTATTATTACATAAGCATAGATCTATTAATTCTGTAGAGAGATATTATATTGCATTAGTTGTCTATCTGTCCTATTTGAAATATAACATACTGGTTTGAGAAATAAATAACATATTTGGGTTGCACTCATAAAATATTTAATGCTTTTTTTTCTGCCAATTCTACAAATTTTAAAATTTTCCCTCTGAAAACAGTCAAGCATCATTCTCTGCTCTTTGCTAATAAAGACTGATAGCAAAATTGTACATATGTATGAACCAGAAATTCTG
>JAYRBT010000001.1:63015073-63043484 GCA_036023395.1 Myiotriccus ornatus | reverse complement strand
TAAAACTTACTGATAGAATTAAAACAATGTAATATCATTACTGGAGGACTCCTGGTTTGTTTAAGGACTTGAAGTAACAAAAGCCAGTTAGACACTTATAACCTGTTAGATACTGGATACAGGCAGTAGAGAAAGTATCCTATACCACCAGGTTCTTCATATTAAATCTACAGTGTATTAAATTAAGTCCACATAAGATTAGATACTTTTATTTCATTATGAAGCTTTGAGATAAACTTTTTCTTTGAACTTTATGGGAGGAGAGGTAGATGTACTGACTTTCACAATTTCAAGGACAAAGCAAAGCTTAATCTTTTCAATTTCAGGATATTTTTAAGCTAAAGAGGGTCACATCATTTGTATTCTGACATCCTTCCTATTGTTTTCATTAAAGAAAGAAGAGTAAGAGTCTGAGAAATCTTGAGTTGCACCTGATAAGAAATTTTTAAAAGATGACCCCAACCTGTGGGGAGGATGATTTATGAAATCATAGTTTTCATTATTAGAGTTAGTGCTGACTCTGTTGTTTTTGATTGATATGCCTGGAGCTTATAGGTTTCATTTTTTTTTGTCTAAAGCAGAGAGCAAGGACACTGGAATTTTACTGAAGAACAAAGTTATGTAAAAGACATCAAGGTACCAGAACAAGTATCACTGAAGATAAAAGGGTTCCAGAAAAAAAGTATTCAAGCTTTTTAAATTACAATGTAACATATGTAAAGTTTAAATTTTTAACAAAACCTAAAGGAAAACAACATTGAAAAAGAAGGACAATTTACTTTTCATGCACAATCACTGAATGTAAGATATTCCAGATAATTTGATTCCCATCTGCATGTCTGTCACTAAAATTAAAAAAGTAATAAAAAAATCCCCTTAAAATTTCTCACCACCCCCCCTCCAAAAAAAAAAAAAAATCCCTGCAAAAATTGCAAGAAAAGAAAGTATAGTTATCATATTTACTATATTGGCATATATGTGGTGCCTATATGGACAACACTGTGCATATCTCTTCTATTTGTCTCACAAAAATTTATGACTGCTCTTTAAGATATTTAAGATGTCTAAACTGAGTTGACAGCAAAATATATCCTACATTAAGATGTAGTTAACATTTTGTAGACAGTTCACACATCCCATTGTCAATGTCCACATAAATGATAGTGTAATATTTTCTCATTTTTAAAAGTCCAAACTGTCAGAGTAATTTTTCTTAAAAAAAAAAAAACAAAAACAAAAACAAACAAACCCCAAAAACATCAACAGCAACAAACAAAACACCAAGGTTAGTTTGTTTGGAGGACTAACTGAAAAAATGATTCATGTATTTTTATGAAATTAAATTATTGACTGAGAGCAAAGTGTATTTATGGAAAACAAGATAGGAACATGTACTATAGTAGTATTTTCTATAGTTGTTATTATAATCCTGTTTGCTGAGAGTTCTTGTGCAAGTTATGGAAGAACATATGCTCTGAAAGAAAGATCATATTGCAACTCACTTATCAGGGCCCAAAATCGTAGAATCATAGAATGTCTTGGGTTAGAGGGGACCTTAAAGACCATTCAGTTCCAACCCCTCTGGTCTGGGCAGGGACACCTTCTTCTAGACTGGGTTACTCAGAGCCACATATTTTGCTGTCTTGTAATACTTAGATTAATAAGTACTGATATATATGGTACCTGTTGCTAAACACGATGGAGCTGAGGCAAAGAACTTTGCATCGGAGTCATCTATCTGCATTCACTTTATTACAGAATCCATAGGAAATGAACAATAAGGATAATTAAGCTACATACAGAGTGAAACTACTACTACCACAGCCAGAATATGCATCAGTTTACCTGCATTATCTGTGAGCTAAGAACAAGCAGGTGGTTACTAATCCCATGGATAGGCTGACTCCCTTGATCATATTGCCTCAACCTTAAGTAAGCCCTATTGCACCAGTAAGAGTTAAGGTGCATGTACCCACCTAAGAATGAAAGAAGATGAGGAAGATGTGGAGAGATGAAGAATGGAAAAGATGTTCTTCTGATCAGAGGGTTCTAGTTATCTTCTTTACTTATGCTCTTTACTGCATAGGTGTGAATATCATGTGCATTGAAGCTTTTAGACACCCAAACCATTTATAATTCTCTTATTAACATGTGTCATGAAATATTAGCTTCGTGTTGTAAGTCAAAACCAACAAGCTACAATTCTAGCTACTGATTTCAGAGAAAACATTGTAGACTTTAGTTGCCCTCTACACTGCCTAGTGTCACTTGCATTAATTACAAATTTCAGTATGAATACAACAATCCTGGTGTATTTTTAATATATGCAGACTTTTATACTTTTGAGCAACTCAAGATTTGTCAAATTGGTTTGAGGGAATTGCTGTTCTGAAATGTCACTGATAATAATTAAACTATTGAAGAAATTGCTTTGTAGAACTGTCTCTTTTTAGAATAGATTCTAAATACTGCCCATAATTGCAGTGCTATGCATAGTAGTAAATAGTCATTATGCAGAGTTTTGTGAGTGAGGAATTGGTGAACTTCAAGAAGCTGAAGATATGTTCTTGACACCTCAGTTAAACATCAGAAATTTTCTTAGATCATTAAAATAATGAAATGGGCAATTCTTTTATTGCCTGTTTGTTTTTTTATTTGTTCATTTCTATAAAATAAGCAGATATATTTTTGTTCAGTTCTGTTTGCGTGCATGAATTTTCTTTTGACAGATTAAACAAACAGTCCAGAAAAATTATTTCAATCAAGTTTTGTAATTTTTCTGGTGTGATTTTTGTTAAAGCAGCTATACTGAACTGTATTCAGTATTGGGTACAAGTTTCAACTTTATTGTAATCTAAAGTCTTGCAAATGAATAGTAGTTTTGGGTACCATACTAAGGTAGCTTGCTTGATGGTTAACTATTAATATAAAACTGTCCCTGGACTGGAAGATCACAGAATCACAGAATGGTTTGGGTTGGAAGGGACCTCTGGAGATCATCTAGTCCAACCTCCCTGCAGGTTGCACAGAATTGTGTCCAGGCAGGTTTTGAATATCTCCTGAGAAAGAAATTCCACAGCCTCTCTGGGCAACCTGTGTCACAGTGAAGAAGTTTTTCCTAATATTTAGGTGGAACTGACTGTGATAAAGTTTGTGCCCTGTTATTTGGAACCACTGAGAAGATTCTGACGCTTCTACATTCCTTTTAAAGGGATTGAATAAGCAATTTTTGTAATTTTTAAACAAAATATCTCAAACAATGTTCTTTCTAATACCAAAGTCACAACCCACACATTTGTAAACTGATAACAGTTTGTATGGAAGAATTTAGAGAGACCCATGTATAAGATATCTTATTTCTGTGACAAGAATCTGCTTAGGAAGAAGATGTTTTATTAGCAGGGTTTAGGAAATTTAGATGCTTCATTAATCCCCATCTATTGCTTTTTTGTGTGGAGCTGACTCTTGCTTGTGTTTTCATTAGGCATGTTCATTTCACTACAGTTCAAGAAAGGAAAAGCCTGTTCTTTCCCATTCAAATCACAGCTCTGGACAGTCCTAGTAGAAAAATGTTACTCTTATTGATTTGTCAGGTAATTTTTTTTAAAATTATTTTTCAAGTTCTTATTTGAATACATACACTATTTATTGTAATCCTAAAAGAATTATAAAACCCAATACATAAAACAAACAGTTTTTGTTTTGGACAGTGAGTATAATCCTGAACTAAGGAGTTAATGCATAGCTTCAGTGAGTTCTCATGTAAGTTTCATCTCTGTAGATGATTTCATACCATTTCATAAAAACTTTTTTTAGCCCTTTTTTAAAAACATACTACCAATTTCAATAGTTTAACTGATTTCAGTGATGTTCTTTTTCTTGAGGTAAAACAGTGACATTTTTGTACAAGCAAAGGAGGTTGCACTTATTTGTCATTAGTTTTCTATTCAGTATTTTAGAAGATTACATACCAGGCTCTGCTGGAAATTTATACTTTTTTAGTCACGTTTATGACATCTGGTAAGAAAATATACCACATTAAGAAAATTGCTTTATAGACCCTGGGATAGGTTGATCTTCATTAAGGTAGATTTCTAGTAGGTGTCATCCATGGAAGAAGACATACTCTGCCATATTTGTATGAAGTGAAAAAAAATATGAGCCATGACTCTTCCTATCTGTTAGATAAGTATTTAGGACACCTCTGTACTCTGATTCTCCACATTGATTTTAAAGGACACTGATATGGCTACTTCACACTTAAATATGTAACTTTTAAGTGTTCTAAATTTAAATGAGATGATTCTCTCTGCAAATTGTACATTATAACTTTAAACTAATAAAAGTTTTGTAACACATCTGAGAAATATACATTCATGAACATAATTTTTGATTAACTGAGTCATAAAATGTCAGCATTATGTATTAATTTTCCCTCATAGAAAAAGTATTTCTCAATTTATTCTGAAAATTAATTATACCAAGAGATAAAATACAACCATAGTGTTGATATTAACCTCAAAAAAAAAAAAAAAAATCCCTTCTTTTTCCTGCTGTTTTGGAAAGGACTTTTCAAAACCTTCAAAATTTAATTTAGGTTTGTTGTAGATACAGTAAACATACGCTGATAATGTAATTGAGAAAAGTCTGTCCATTAGGAAAGACTATCTGTGAAATTCCAACACTCTGAATAATTTTATCCTTTACGAAATTCTTTTGTAATTCCTTCCCTCCCCCACTTCTCTCATGATAAAGTAGGATCCAGTGCTGAATCTCTCCAAATCAACTAGAGGCAAATTATAAGTAATGGCATGATAAAAAGGTAATCTTTCTTCCAAGTACCTATCTTTAGATACTTTAGGCTTAGCTCCAGAATAAGAGAATTAATTTGTTTGGCATGTGAAATGGACATTTAATAGCTAGATGTTGTTGCTTTTATTATTGCACCTTGGAGATGAAAAATATTTTGGGATTTCAGGTACATGCAGAGTTTAAGAGAATGTACTAATGATTTAGGGAACAAAGCCTTAGCCGTTACTCAGGGACAAGTCATGATGCCAGGGGATGAAGAATTCAATCACATTACTGACACTTGTATCCTCTTCCAATAGTTTCCCTTTATTTTAAGTAGGAATTTTGATCCATGAGGAACAACAAGCAATTTCTTTGTTCTTGTTATGCGTATAAATTAATGGGGGGAAGGGAGGGAAGTCCCTCTAATGACAGATAAGTTTCAGTATTGCATTCTCTGCTTTGACAGCGTTGTCTAAAATTTCTTTCATCCCTGGAATATTATAGGGTTTTTATATACTTCTAGTAAACATAATTAAACAATAATTAAATATTTCTGGCTGTGGTGTTCATCAAAAAGAAGCAGAGATAAAACATGTTTTCTGCAATTAGTAATTTAAGTTAGTCCTTTCATAATTTGGTTCTTACACCTGCTTAGACAGAAGCCAAGTTTAATCTAGAAGTAATTTTCCTGCACAGTATTTTGCACTGAGAGGAAAAACATGAAGCCAAGACCTTCTTTCATAAAAATGAGAAGCCTAGGGAAAGACATATTGTTACATAATACAAGGAAGATAAGCATGGATGTCATAGATTTAAACACAAGCCTGTTTCACATTTCAAAATTTTAGAAAAATAGAACTTGTATGTACAATACAGATCAAAGACAAAGCAGAACATTAATTTAATAGAATTTGGAAATTCCTGTAAAAATGGGAATGCAATCTAGAAGAAAAGTCTTGCTCATTAAATGCTATGTAATCGTACTAAGTCCTTCCTTAAAAAATGAATTAAAATTCCTTTATATGTGACAAGTTGACCCAAAGATTCCTAGGCTAGGCTTCAGTACTTTTCTTAGCCTACTTGACCAAACAAGAAAACCTGAAACCCCACACTTTATTAGAATAAATCTCTCATTGCTTAAGTCAGAAGTTCCAAAACAAGGGTTAGAATTTGTGCTTGAATCAGGGTATTCACTGGTATGTTCTTTTTCTTTTTTAATTGAAATTGGCATTTTACTCCAGAGAGAAAAGGGACGGTACTAACTAAAGGCAACATCTATCCATTGTAGCCAGTGGTTCTCATTCCAGTACCAGCCTGATCCTTGAATATTTGTCATATAATTTGCTGTTTTTTTTCAAAAAATATGTATCTACTTCTTTTGTTGTTCTAATGGCAATTATTTTATATCCCACCTCAACCTTTACAGATCATCTGTAATAAAGCAAGGAGGAATCCAATAAAATATGTTCATAAGTATCTTTAACACAAAGTTATCTTAATCAGAGAGAAAGAAATACTGTACTAATGAATTTTAAGAAGGAAAGCCCTCCTACACATAGAAAGTTGGGCATCTGAGATGGTTGTAATTTTTTAGACAAACATATGAATATATAAACATTTGCACTTTTATTTGCTTTTTGTGTCACATACATTTTTTAAAATATTTTCTGATTCTGTGATTGCATTTGCTCATTATTATTTTGACTGCATGATAGTAGTGGTGCAAGGAGGGAAGATATTAAATATTCTCATATATTTCTCAATGTCATTTGACAGCGGTCATGGGAGAACAACCATGAACTACGTTCTCCCAAATCCTTCTGTCTCCCCTCTGTTCTTGCTGCCTGGGTAGGCTGAATCTGTCTCGAACTTAGAGCTTCCTAAGTTTCTCATGGCTTTGCCTGTGCTGATGCCTGCGGTATCTGGCTCACTCTTTTGCTGTGGGATGCTCCTAAAATATAATGTATCTCTGAGTAGAATTTAGTAATATGGCATTTAAAATTACCAATTCCTATGCTAGATTCCCAGTGTTAGACTGAGAACAGTGAGAATAAAACAAGAAAATTCCAAGTAAGATGGTGTTTTCCCCATTGAACTCTGTAAAGGAACTAGTTTTCAAGTCTGTGGGCCATTTTCAATTAATTTCTCTGCAGCTGCCTAAAAAAAGAATTTCCCTTGTGAGGAAGAATCCTTTGCTTCTGCGTTCTGGATCGGTGAATTTTATCACTTTTGGTATTCAGAGGAAATCTTGTCTAAGGGGACTCTAGTATTTTATCTTTATTTGCTCAGACCTTTTGGGTTCCATAGTGGGTAAAACCTGAAGTGAATCTATAAATTGGAAGTTGAGGTAACTCTCAAGACATTACATCCATCTAAAGATTTAACTAGACTTATGTGATTACTGTAATTACCTTCATTTCAAAGACTGCTACGTGCAGAAATGCTCACCAATGTAAACAAGTTCAGATGGTCCAAACTTAGGCCCTTCCACCACTTATTGTCATTTTATCTGAATACGTTGAAGGGATCAGTCTGGATGCTGGCGAAGTAACTTACCTAGCCTTAATAATTGAAATTACGCTGCAAACCAGGGAAAAGAGTATCTGTATACAGAAGCTCCAGATAAGTGATTATTTGACTGTCCAGCCCTGATAAATAGACATCTTGAATCTTTAAAACTGAAAAAAATCTTCTATGACTTTAGTGCATTTTGCCTTGAGGAACTTCAGTCAGTTTGAACCTGAAATGCAGTCTAGGGATGAATATTTAATTTCACTTTCCTTATAAGTGAGTCGAATCACTTCTACAAGTCTGTGGGTGACAGTTTCAAATTTCAGCTCAGGCAGACAATCATCAGAGAATAACATTACAGCAGAACAAAAAGTTGGCAACTCAGTAATGACATTTTAATATTACAGAGCAGTAGTAAAGAAATCTGCAGTCCCTTGTGAAAGCTTCTGTTGACTTACTAATCAATATCATCATAACAAGCAGCATATGTAAAATTACACCAAGAGTCAATGCTTGAGGATAAGAGAGAAATGCATTCTTCATGTTTTCTTGGCTTTTCAGTTTATGACTTTTTCCTCTATAAATGATTCAAAGCAGTACTATTTCAACCTGCAATCCAGATATGATCACTGAGGGCTCATGATCCACTCTTAGGACTTTCACACTTGTGGTCAGAATTAATCACATTTATCTCAGATTTAGTTATCTTTGGGCTATCTTCTTACCTCTTCTAGGACTAGGGTCAGATCAGAACTTAGTTGACCAGTTTTTTCAGTTAGTATAGTGGAACCTGCTAGACAAGCACTGGTCATCACTGCTGTCTTCACAGGCTGAACCTTCATTAAGCACATCTGCATCGATGGTCAAGAAAAGAGTTTGGGGCAAAGGAAAGGGCCCTGTTACTCTGGCCAGAAAAAAAAAAAAAAAGGATAAATTACATCGAGTTGAAACAGAGCAAGAATAGACTCATGGAGTTATAGAATCACAGAATGTTTTGGTTGGGAAGGGACTTTAAAAATCAACTAGTCCAACCCCCTCTGCAGTGACCAGGAACATTTTCAGGGATCAGTTTGCTCAATGCCTCATTCAACTTATCTATCTTCTTTTAGTTTAAAACCATTATCCCTTGTCCTATCACAACAGTCTGTAGGAAAAAAGTCTGTCCCCATCTTTCTTTCTTATAAGCCTGTTCAAGTACTGAAAGGCTGCAATGAGGTGTCCCCAGAACCTTTTCTCCAGGCTGAACTAGCCCAGCATTCTCAGCCTTTCTTCACAGGAGAGGTGCTCCTGTCCTCTGATCATCTTTGTGGCTCTCATCTAGACCCCATCTAACAGGTCCATGTCTTTCTCAAGCTGAAGACCACAAAACTGGAAGCAGAACTCCAGGTGGGGTCTCCCTGGAGCAGAGGAGAGGGACAGAATCACCTCCCTTGGCCTGCTGGCCACAGGTTTTTTGATGTAGTGTGGTCTGCAAGCACACATTACTGGCTCATGTCCTGCTTTTCATCCACCAGCTCCCCCAAGTCTTTCTCTGCAGAGCTGCTCTCAAACCATTCACTGCCCAGCCTGTATTTCTGCTTGGGATGTCCCCTACCCAGGTAGTGCACCTTGCATTTGGCCTTACTGAACCTCATGAAATTCTCATAGGCCCACTTCTTAAGCTTGTCCAGGTCCCTCTGGATGGTATCCCATACCTCGGGCATTTTAATTGCACCACACAGCTTGGTGTCATCTGCAAACTTGCTGAGGGTGCAATCAATCCTGCTGTCTATGTCATTGATGAAGACATTAAACTGTACTTGTGCCAGTACAGACCCCTGAGGGACACCACTTTTCACTGTAATTTTAAAACCTGAATGGTTTTACAATATTTCATTGTGATATAACACAAAAAAGAGACACAACTGAGTCCTGGTGGTGTAATATCATAGCATAAATCTGGCACTGACAAGTTGTTATGGCACGATAATTATATGATCTCTGAGTTATTCATCTGCAATGTTGCACTGTGTCCTGAACAATCACAAAAGTGAATAAATAAATTATTATTTGTGTTTAATAAAATGAATTTTGAATTGTTAAAAATCATATTCCTATCTAAAACAATAAAAACTCAATAAACTATATTTTTAAATTGATTTAGAAATGCGTCTTTGAATAGTTTCAGATTATTGCTTATTCCCTGCTTGGTTCCATTTGGTTTCATACAAGGTATGTTTTCTGTATACAGAAATTTTTATTTTTGTATTTGTCTATTGGGAGGTAAGCTTGTGTGCCATTTCTTTAATGTTTTTTAGGGGGATAGTTTGCCTAGTTTTCCTGTAAGATTTCTAATAAGATGAATGAAAAGTAGTAAAATATGCTATTTTTTTCAAGTGGATTCTAATAGATTGATTTCTGTAACTTAATGAGATCAGTGGATATCCTTATATATTCCAAACCTAACTATTAAGTGCTTTGCTGGATATAGTCCTAATCACTTAGCAGAATCTCTGTGGTTATAGACCCAGATCTTTGATTGAAATCAGCAGTTGGGGCTGAGTGGAAACCCTCCCCCCCCAAAAACCCAAAACCAACAAAAAAACCTCAAACCAACGAACAAACAAAAACAAACAACAAAAAAATCAAGTCTCTCCTCTCACCCCCCAATAATTGTCTTAGTGATTTTAAAATAATTTAAAAATTATTTTTGGTTTTGACATAAATCTATAAAAAAATACTCATTTTGAAAAGACTTCTAATGCATGGAGTAAAAGAATGTTTGCTGGCTCACCCAGTGATCAGATGGCTTCCTAATTAACATACCAAATGTAGATGACTGTCAATACATTAGACCTGTGTGCTTCTCAATAAGGGAAAATGTATGTAACCCAAAAGGGAAATGGAGCAGAAATGAAATGCTGGTGTTAATTTTAATACATTTTAACAAACTTAGGTCTATAACATCCTTTGCAGATTTCAAAAGAAGTTTTAACATAGCATTAGTTTTAACTCTAGCATAAAGGTGAATACATAAGTAAATCTAGGGAGGCTTTTAAATATTATCATTGATGTGATTTATAATTCCTTCTTATATTTCTTAAATTCCTTTTTATATTTCTTGCCAAATTCCGTTGGTCAATTCTGTACTTCAAAAAGTCAATTTTCCTCATAATAAATGTATTGAGATCATGCTCTGTGTTACATCTTTGAAGGGTAAGTGCCTAAATAAAGAAAAAAAAATGGAATATTGTTTTTGCCAAAAGGATGAAGGAAGGCAGAGGCTTCTTGATGTGATAATAATTAATCAGTCACCAAAGGGTGAATAGTATTTGCACTGAAGTGAATATATTAAAATATTGGTAATATATCCTTGAAACATGTACTTTATGGTATTGATAAAATGTAATTTTAGAATTAACAATAAAGAAGATTAATTATTTAGACTTTTGATCTTCAGTACATTTCTACACATGTTCTTCTACTGAGATATAACCAAGAAGAGCTTCAAACAATATTCTTTACCTTCAAAAACCTTTTGTTCCCAGAGACTTTTATTAATATTGACATTTACTGGGACTGTGCTGTCGCGACTGGAAATTCATAATCTAGTGTCCTTTGCCTTCAGGTGAAAAAGTATATGCTATTAGGCTCTTTATAATTTTTTTTTTCTTTTTTACTTTGTTTTACTTTGCCACTTTATTTCTTTTTATTTTCTAGTCAGATATCTGTTATTTTTCCACAGAATCTGTTTTCAGCAGCATAGAAATCTTTTGGCATTTCCCTCTTATGTTTTGTTGGATTGCTGGAAAATGGCTGTTTGAGCTTCTGCCGTGAAGTATTTGGGAATCAAGTCCAGGTTGTATGTCAGATAAAATCTCTACCGTTTCAGAGGCTGTGAGTTTGTAGGTGACTGGTGAACTGCTGCATGTGAGGTTTTTTTAGCTTAATGATTGTGGTTGTCTGTCTTCTGAAGATTTTAGCCTTTACTAATAGAATGCCGTTGTACCCCAATGACTGCTACAGATTTATGTTGGGTTAGAAACTGGAATATCTGAGCATTTAAAAAAAATAAATTAATAGTTCAAATATGCAGATCATGATCTCATTCCTTTAAAACTATTAATGTAATTCTTATTCATATTTTTGCACAAGACAGGACAGACTAGTATGAAACAGGCAAACCTTTTACATAAAAAAGACAAAAAAGCAGAAAGAATAAGCTTATGTAATGGGAGTATTGCCGGAAAACAGTATTTTATTCCTAACTAGTCTCTTTAATGCAGTTTTATTTTCCCACCCAAGAGCAGTAAATGGAGAGCTACATATTAGATGTTTGCATTATATCAGCATATATAAATGTGTATCTATCTCAGCTGTAACTTATTGGTTTGTGCTTCCACAAAATCCCTGAGTACACCCATCATTACCTTGAATATTTTCTCTAATCTGGAACGTACTGCCATCTAGTACAACTTTGAAAAAAGATCTTGATGTAAAAATAATGTTACCTCTGTTCCTCATGGTGCAGAAGTCTATAGCATATCACTGTCAGTATTCAGGATATGTCTTAAAACATACTAAATTCGATTTTTATTTTTATTTAAGCAAGAAATATACACTTCCTCACTAAAACTGGAAGCAAGAAAAATCAGTACCACCTTATGCTAAATAATGTTCTTAAGTTCACATAAAAAGTGTAGGAAAAAATAATGATTCAAAAGCTTAGGTAATGATTCTGGATAAATTTGTATGGTTTTCTGTAGGAGAGTCTCAGTCCATGCTTTGTGTTAATTTAGGAATTTTAGCTGTAGTCAGATATCAGTAACAATATAGAGCACATGCAAAATAAATATTCAGTAGATTTACATTTCTCGTCTAGAATGTCACATTTCTTGTCAGAATGAGAAAGCTGTGTATCTGCTCTGCAAAGCTGTGGATTATGTCTGTAAACCAGCTATAAACAAATTCAAAACAGGTTCAACCCCATTTTTCTTGATTTAAAAACAATTTTGAAGTTTTAAGTAACCGGTCTGGTCATGTAGTTGCCTTGAGATTTTCATTTCTCTAAGGGCCAAACTAAATAAAAACCTCGTAGAAAGCATTGTAGCATCTGTAGCAACTAGGTTTGACTTTATGGCTGACCAGTTATATTGGGAAAAGCAAGGAAAATGAAAAACGATTGTGCACTATGGGAGGTGAACAGCTCGTTTACATAATATCTTGACCTCCTGATCTGATCTTGTGCTTTCAGCCTTTTCAGAGCAATTTATGTTTTCAAGGCATTTGCATAGCTGTCCTCCTGCAGAGCCACTATCCCTGTTTTCTGATCTGGATGTGTTCTGCTAGTTTGAGCACTAAACATTTTAAAAATTACGAATTCTGACAAGCAACTGGTGACATTATGATAGAAAGTATATTTTTAAAGCTATTAAATACTTACTGTGTATATATTCTATATTTCACTTATCTTTTGACAGCAAATTGCAAAATGAACATTTAGATTCGATTGAGGAGACCACAAGCTGGAACAGCTGTGGGTGGGAAGAAAGACAGCCTTGGTTGTACATGCTTTGCAGTATGTCACAATAAATAAATTAAGTTTGTCATGCTGGCAGAATGCACAAGGTAGAAATGGTACTTTCTTGGTAAATCCTCATGCCTGACCTTTTACAGCACTTGCTATATAAGAGGTTAATTCCTGAGTCTTGGGCGAGTTAAATCACCTTTTGGAGTGTCAGTTTGAATATGTGCTATTCACTGACTATTGAGTAGCCTGCATCATAGCCCTACCCTACATCTTTTAATTTAGTTTCTGAAATTGTTATTAGATGGCTTACTTAAGCACAAGCTTAAGTATTTCGCTGGATCAGCAGCACTCATATTTATCGATTGTATTTCATTGTATTGTATAATAGAATTTTCACAAATATTTATGAAAAATATTTGCTGCATGTGAACAATATTTGCTTCATTTACTAGCTGTTCTGAATACATGTGTGTTATATGCCCAGTTTTATTTTCAGAAAAACGTGGTCAGGAATGTTGTTGGGAGTGTACCAAAAAAAAAAAAAAATTCTGAACAGTCCTTTGAGTTTCCCAGAAAAGAAGATGCAAAAACGTCTATGAACAGTTAATCTCAAGCGTGTTTTTAGCTTGAATATTAGGGTTTGTGCAAAATATTTCTAAATTCAAATGTTTTAGAATTACTGTAACCCAAATATAGATGTATGCCTTAAGTATTTATTACCTAAATGTAAATTTCATTGTTTTGCCAGTTTTAGTGTCAAATATAAACTCAAAAGCATTGCTTCTTTTAATTTTGGGTCTGACTAGTTAAACTCCTTTCAATGATGTGCGCTATTTGCTTCATTAATGTAATTTCATCATTATTCTGTATTATCTTCAATACCAGGCTGTTTTCCAGCAACAATTGCTATACAAGTCATAGTAATTCATACAGTTTCACTGGCCTAATGTTCCACCGAGATACTACTTTAATTAAAACATGACCATATTTTTCATAACTAAATGTGAAGCATAACCTTTTATCCTCAAGGAGTGTCATCAAAGGTTGCATCTCAGTTCTGCATCAGATCAATGACTGTCATGCAGGGTGAAGCTCTTATCGTCTGTGAATGGCACCTGATGGTAATTTATAACAGTACCTGCCAACTCATCGATCTTTAGAGACACACTGCAGTCATTCTCAACCTGCTTTAGATACTTTCATTTAGCACTGCCTACCCATCACTCCCCGATGATAGTCAGGAGGCAATTCATAAAATCAGAGTGAATTACAATGTTTATATGTGTCTTAGTATGAAAAGCAGTAAGCAAGTCTCTGGAGGCTGAAATAAGTTTGTATATGCTGTACCATCAATTTATTTTGTTATTGTACCTGGAGGGAAAAGACTTTTCTTTTAAAAGGTGAGCAGTTCTGCTTCAGAGTTAGGGAACTGTGAAGCAAAGCTGAATAGTTGGACCTATTGCAAGGGAAGAGTGAATGGAACACCCTGCAATAAAAATAGTTAGCCTCAGGTCAGCATAAAAATTCATTGCCATGGCAATTGAGTAAACTGTAAGAAAAATAAGTAACAAAATAACCAAACAAAGTGCGTACTGGCCTATATGGATGTTCAGTAAGCAATTTTTCCCCTAATAAAAGAGACTTTTGCAAGAGTTAAAGCTGTCAACTGGAAACCCCTACACTGTCTGTAAAGGATATCAATATCTGCATCATTATACGTGATACATTCAACAGCTAGTTCCGTAACTATGGAACTTTCCTTATGCCCTGACCTGCATGCAGCTCTTTGAGCTACTGTTCTTCCTTCAACCTTGGCATTTGATGGGTTACGTTGGGGTAGAAGAAATAAGAGTGATGGAAGAGTAAGTTGGATATCTGTAGAGGGAAGTATTTTCTTTTTCTTTTCTGTCACAGCCAAGCTAAAACCAAAAATGCCTTTCTTGAGCTAATATTAAAAGAAGTTAATTTAATTAAATAATTTTGTTTGCTTGTTTTGCTCATTGTTTAGTACCAATTGATTACTCTCATAACTTTTAATAGGACCAGGTCTAATCAGAAGGTCAACTGACAATTACTGTTGCTCTCTGGTACTGTTTAACTCAGATGACAGAATACACGCACCTACAGAGGCAAACATTTCAGTAACCATTTGCATCTCTGAAGGTATTTTAAATTTTTTTTCCATTACTCACCATTTCTGTGAGGTCTATCTAGAATAAGATGGTACATTGCTTTTTTTTTGTAGCATATTGAAATAATATTATGGAAACTTTGGATCTATAAATTTTCCAGGTAATAAAGTTTTAATAATAGAGAAATATTTGTATAATTAGAAGGCTTAGTAAATTGCATGTTGTAGAATAACTAAAACATCTTTAAATTGACTAAAAATTGACTTTAAATTGACTAGAGAAAAATAATAATAACAACAAGCAAATAGATTAAAGAAATAAATACGCTAATAAAAAAACTGGGTTTCTATTACAAATTAATTTTTAAAAAAAGCATGAATTTTACAATCAAGCTTCAAAAATCACTATGAAAGAAACATTACATTACAAATAATTAAAAATAGTAATAAATAAAATCTATCCATCTCAGAAAAAGGAAAACAATCCAATTCAAACCAGTAACTTACACCATATGTGTTATACCAGCTGTGCAAGAATTTATTTCCAAATTCTTCCAACATAATTCTCCATTTCCCTTCTGCTGCTAAGTTTTTCAAAGTTCAGTCACTGTTTCTTCATTTCTTACATAGCTTCCCACTGCTGAAAAGCGTACAATTGTATTAGTAAAGCGTCACTCCCTAATAAAAAAAAACTAATGAAAACAAAAATGAAGCCCTACATAGATAGACATTGATAAAAGGATAAATTGTGTATTGCAATAATTAGTATTTTCATTTTACAGTTTATTAATACTTTGTTGAACTCTTTTCACAAGAGTTAAAAACAAAAAAAAGGTTATTTCTTCTGTGAGTATGATCTGCGGATTAGTGTTGCACACCATAACACTAAACTTTTGTCCTTGTCTATCTTAGTTTTATTTTAATCCCTGAAACATAACTTACCTGGAGTGTTTCACATTCCTTTTATTGAATCTGTTTCATACTAGTCTTCCAGTTAAGAAGGAAAGCAATTTTTCTTCCTTCAAGGCAGAAGGTTTTCTAAATCTTAGCAGTATGTCATTTTGACAATGTACTACAGAATGGAAAAGAAAAATAGTAATAAAGCATGTTCATGTCCTAAAAACTGCCTTTTAAACTTCTGTGCCAAATTCCATTGGTGTTTTTTAGTCAACTCATTAATGTTACCTAATTTCTAAGTGAAAATGTGTATATATTTCTTTATTTTGTGGCCTTGAATGATCAGTTTGAGCTTTAATTTCACAGGTGAAGATGCCATATTCTAACATTAACCTAGGGTTTCATACTTGTCTGGAGTCCTTGAGAGTTCTACAGTAAAATAGTCAAGTAGAATAATAGATATCTACTAAAGGAAGCTAAGCCTCCAGTCCACCAGGATTTACAGATCCTATTCAGCTGAGCTGCTTCCAAGCCAGTCTTTCTGTTCCAGCACAGGGGATTCTACCTTTTCACATGCATGTCTGTGACTTTGCAATTTTTCAATTCCCTGACAATCCTAGAAGCCCATTCTTCCAGCCTTCTGAATGGTAGTCGTGTCCTCCAACATATTGATTGCTCCCCCTCAGTTTGATGTCATTCACAAACTAGATGGAAATGCATAACATACTTGTTTGGACTTAATCTTGTTTACCTGTAACAAATAAGATTATTTCATAGGATCATGGACTGGTTTGGATTGGAGGGGACCTTTTAAATCATCTGTTTTAAACCCCCCTTGCCATAGGTGAGGACATCTTCCACTAGAACAGGTTGCTCAGAGCTCCATCCTGGCCTTGAACACTTCCAGGGATGGGGCATCCACAGCTTCTCTAGGAAACCTGTTCCAACGCCTTGCTACCCTTGCAGTGAAGAATTTCTTTCTAATATCTAATCTAAATCTATCCCACTTCAGTTTAAAGCTTGTCCTGTCACCACATGCCCTTGAGAAAAATACCTCTCCAGCTTTCTTGTAGGCCCCCTTTAGATAATCGAATGCTGCTGTAAGGTCTCAAAAAAAGCAACATCTAGAGTGGAATGTGTATGTTTGTGGTTTTAGAACTCCTTGGTTGTTTGAGGTAACTGCATCAAGCATAATACATTTGCAACCTTAATTTTATTACATTTTTTTCCTCAGTGATTTTTAGAAAACGTAACAATCATGCAACTTCCAACATATATTTTTCAAGTTGAAGTCATACACTGTAATGCAGTTTTTTCACTTATGCAGCAGAAATCAGCTATCCTTTTGCTACACTAAGTTGTTGGTTTATTATAAATACTAACTAGTGCCTTATATAAGCTGTTTGTTTGATTGTTTGTTAAAACATGAATCTATGAACAAGCAAAATGTTTTTCTTCTGAGTTACCAGAGAACTCAGGGAGGGTAATACCCATTTTTTTAATATAAAGAAATTCTGGGGGTTGTGTTTGGCTTTTTTTTTCACTAAATCCTGCCTAAATACAGTATATAAGTGATTTTAGCATTCTACTCTTGCAAATCTTCCCACCAGGTCTCAGTAATACAGGCTAGATCATAAAAGAGCAATTCCAATTTCAATTTCTCTTTTTTATTATCCAGGCTTCTAGCATTCATATATAGGCAACTAAAGTATTTCTGTTCAAGCTTCTTGGTGCCTTGATTAATTTTATTCTTGACATCTTGATTTCGCACTAAATGAATGTTCATTTGTTTCTCCTTTACACCCTCCTTGGTAGTTGTTAGTTTAATGTCTTTAACTGGCTGAGTCAGCTGATTTCCCACAAGTTCGTAGATTCATTCAGATGGATAAACAGCAGTTGTGCTAAAATGGACCATCACCAATAAATTCTTGGGCAGTGACTGGAAATATATGAATAATCTTGTATTTATGCTGTGAACAATATTTATTTTAGTAATGTAAGTCAGGCATCTGGTCTAAGCTCCATAGACTTTCTCTATAGTCAGTGTAGAAGGATTCTCTAAATTCAAGAACGCTCTTAAAATTAAATGAATGATCATCCAGAATCTCTCTGCTGATGGAAGAAACAGCCTAGATAAAGTCATCTCAACTGGAATACCATCTCTCATGTTCAGGGATAGAACTCATTTAATGATTAGCTGAGTCATCTGGAAATGGTTATTTCTTTTCATTCACTAAACATTACAGCACACTGCTGACATTCCTAATTGAAGACGATTGAATTCTGCCCAATGCAAAAAAAAAAAAAAAATCCATCCTATTATCTGTCTGTTAGTGCAGGATACTCTTTCTATCCTCAGTAATGAGTCCTTGAAATAAATATTTTTTCCTTTTTTCCAACTCATTAAATTCTTTATGTTTGTGAGTAGCCATGGTTATCCTGCAAGACTAGCCAAACAACTGTTTTCAGCTATTTTCTCTACCTTTCAATGAAATAGAATTAATTTTCTATAAAAGGACCTTCTCTGCATGTGGAATTTTCCATGGACCTGTAAGCATGTGTTCTTGTCACGTTCATTCTCATCCCTCTCCTGTCATTTAGAATATTTCCGTATCTTTTAACCTGTAGGAATAAGTTGGCACCCTCTTCCTCTGGTTTCCAGTATGTTTCCAGTTTGTTCAGTATCAAGTGAGTATAAATCTGAAATCAGATTATCAAATTATCAAATTCTCCTCCTTTGTGCTTTTTTATTAGAAGATATGTACTAACCCTAATGTCTGAAACCACACATCTTTATTTTGCAACATAGCCCCCTCTTTGTACAAAGAAAAGTCCTTTCGGCTTTAGAAAAGAACTAAAAGGGAACACCAAAGCCTCTTGCAGGACATCTCCTCTATTTCATTGCTGACCACTGCAGTTTGAAGCAAATTATGATACCTACAAAATGTCATCTTATGTTAGACATTTTGTTTGCCTGTTTTTAATAGAAATTGTTCTGCATCTCAGATTTCTGTCATTTCTGTAACCACTTGCCAGCTTCAAAGCTTAAATAAGTTTGCAAACCCATGCTATTGTGCACCATGTTTATTCTGATTTTACATTTACATCACAAAACTTTTTTTTCTGGTCTCTACTGCTTTGTAGCATTTCTTTTAGGACCAAGAGGGCAGGGAGAGAGGGGTGTATATTGTGATTAAATTAAAACTTGTGATGTGATTAAAAAAGTGGTTATTACTGCCTTATGTCATAGTAAGGAAAAATACCTGGGACTCCATTTCAGTGACTGTACTGGCTGACTTCATTTTGTCTATTTTAAAAATGTTTAAGAAAAAAAAAATTAGGTTTTAAATGCCCTGGAACAAGACATTTAAAATAGATTTTGTTGTTCTCTACCAGTTAGTCAGCTGACACCATACTGAGAAGAAACCATGTTGAGTCAGCACCTGTTACATGCCTTTGTAACACTTTTGTTTCAATTGAATGGTAAGAGTCTCCTGGAATAAAGAATTTATGAAGAAGCAAAACTTAATAACCTGTTTTGCAAACATTGAAATCCAGTCTTTAGGTTCCTTCAATGCCTCAGTTTCTCCATCTATAAACCAAAAATAATTATCTCTCCATTTAAAATTTACTGAATTATGTTGATAACAGAATGCTATAGAAGAACCAAGCATTATTAACTTCCCTATTACTTTTACATTTATAGACAATAATCTGCATAGTGACTCATGATACAAAAGCAGTTATGTAGGACTCTGTGACTGAAAGTACAATATGATATTTAAGACAAACATATACAATTATAGATTGCCAGCACATCAGAAAAATAAAAAACCAAACCACAACAAAAAAAAAAAATCCGAAAAAACCCAAACAATGACAAAAAAAAAAATCACTCACCAAACCCCAGAAAAGTCCTTTCTTTGTAGATAATATATGACTGGATGTCTTCATTTCTTCTGATAGCTCAGTGATGGGGCTTTACCAGTCTCCAGGAGAAATCAAGATCTGCATTTAAATAAAGATATTAATAACTAAATCTAGGTTTTATTTTGCAAGGATGGTAAGTGTTGTAAGGTACTTAGTATAAGAGAGCATGTGAAATGAGTACTGAATGACATTCCAAATATTCTGAAGAGTTCATCTTGTGTCATCTATCACATCTTGTAGAGTAAATTATGGTTTATATTGTAGGTAGTCTAATAAATGCATTATTCAGGAATTATTGGTGGGATTCTGTTAAAGCAATTCAAGTTTAACTTCAGTGTGTATTGCTAAGAGTTCTCATACGCTAAGAGGCAGCATATGTTCATTAAGGCTTGTCACTATTACACAAGAGAGAAACAGAAAAAAAAAAGACCCCACTCAAAAACCAGAACAAAACAAGAAAACAAGGACTAAAGAAAATAAACACAGAGTAAAACAACTTTATTGTTGGAAGCAAACAGCTGTGTAATTTAGTTTTGGAATAAATGTTTAATGTGAAATGAGAGTAACAGTGTTCTGAAGATTATGTAAAGGTTTGGTTAAGGAGACTTTTGGGTATTATGCAAACAAAACTCTGGTTCCATACCTTTTAGTTTGAGAGACAAGAAGCAGAGATACAGGGCTATAGGGTGCTGAGCAGTGGTCAGGTGCCTGAACCACATTAACAAGTCCATGATTCACTTGTTTAGTGGGAAATTCTCCAGAACTGTGACATCTTTAAGGGTATTAATAGAATGCATTAAGTTTTAATGGGATGCATTGGGAGAATGAAAAACTGCCCACTGTAGGAGATAAGGTTTGAGATCACCTCAAGAACCTGAAGGTGTGCAAGTCCATGGGATCTGATCAGATGCGTCTGAGGGTCATGAGACAACTGCCAGGTGAAGTGGCCAAGCCACTATCCATTGTATTTGAGAAGTTGTGGCAATATGGTGAAGTTCCTGTGGATTGGAAAAGCAGAAGCATAACCCACATTTTTAGAAAGGGAAAAAAAGAGGACTCAGGGGACTACAGGCTGATCAGTCTCACTTCAGTGCTCAGCAAGATCCTGGAGTAGATCCTCCTAGAAACTGTGCTAAGGCACGTAGGAAACAATAAAGTTATTGGTGACACCCAACATGGCTTTACTAAGCTCAAGTCACGTCCAACAAATCTGGTGGCCTTCTACAATGGAGTTACAGCGTTAGTGTAAGGAAAGAACAACTGCCATCTACCTATCTTTGCTATATACAAAGCATTTGGCACTGTCTTGCATGACATCTTTGTCCCTAAGCTGAAGAGACATGGGTTTGACAGATGGATCACTTGGTGGGTAAGGATTTGGCTGGATAATTGTGCTCAAAGAGCTACAGTCGACAGCCTGGCATCCAAATAGACACCAGTGATGAATGGCATTCTTTAGGAGTTGGTATTGGGACTGGCACTGTTTAACATCTCTATGGGTGACACGAACAGTAGGATTGAGTGGACCTTCAGCAAATCAAGCTGTATGGTGTTGTTGAAATGCTGGAGAGAAGGAACGTCATCCAGAGGGGCCTTGACAGGCTTGAGAGGTGGGCATGATCGCACTTCATGAAGTTCAACAAAGCCAAGTGTAGACACACACTTTGTGGGTGGAGAATTGTTTGAGAGCAGCTCTGTGGAGAAATACTTGGGGGTGTTGGTTTGCAAAAAGCTCAATATGACCTGGTAATGTGCACTTGTAGCCCAAATAACTGACCTGGGCTGCATCAAAGAAGGTGTGACCAGCAGGTCAAGGAAAATGATTGTAGTTCTCTGTTCTGCTCTTGTGAGACCCCACCTGGAGTACTCTGTCCAGCTATGGCAACCTAAAAGAAGGACATGCTGGAGTGTGTCCAGAGGAGGGCCACAAAGAGGATCAGAGGGCTGGAGCACCTTCCCTGTGAAGATAGGCTGAGAGAGCTGGGGTAGTTCAGCCTGGAGAAGAGAAGGCTGTGAGGAGGCCTTATAGCAGCCTTCCAGTACCTAAAGGGAGCCAATAAGGGAAGCCATAGAGGGACTTTTTGCAAGGACATGTAGTGATATGAAAAGGGGAGGGCTTTGAGCTGAAAGAGGATAGGTCTAGAGATATCATAAAGAAGTTATAAGGCTGGTTAAGGTACTGAAACAGATTATCCAGTGAAACTGGAAGTGTCCAAGGCCACGTTGGATGGGTCACTGAGCAACCTGGTCTAATGGAAAGTGACCTCACCAATAGCAGTGGGGATTGAAACTAAATGATCTTAAAAATCCCCTCAATCACAAATCATTCTATGAAAGTTTCCATCTTTATATCTAATCTCTATCTCCTCACCTAATAGTGTAAAACATTATGCTGCACTTGGGCCTTGTCACAAGTTAACAACTTAAAGAACCAAAGTCCTCTTTACTTTTCACTTAATTTTGTGTCGTACTTCATTGCTGACAGTTTTGAAATTCCTATGCCTCTTTACCCTTCTGGAACTATAAGTTGGTGGGTTTTTTTGAAATAATGCTTTGAAATCATTGTTTTTTAAGGTGGCCATGAAAGATGCATTTCTACTTTCAGACGGTATAACTCTCCTGCCCAGCAAAAAGTATTGCTAGGGATTTAATTCTCAACATGACACAGTCAGCATATTTCCTCCTAATTTTGCTTACAAATAGTATTTCCATCTGTGTGGACTGGGAAACTGAGAACTGGGAATGATTCAAAATCAAATTGCTTATATTCTGTCAACTTACTATATATTTTGATTTTTCATTGTTTAAGTTGTATAAATCTTTTCAAAGCTTTGCTTTTTAAGATTGATTTCTCAAGACAGTGTCCAGCAGTGCAATTATACTGAGATGATCATGTTTCATGCTGTTTTTAATCTGCTTTAGGAAATAAAAAAAAATAAATTATTGAAATAGCTGACTCGGCTGCTCACTAAATTCCTCTGGCTCTAGCTGGACTGGCTTGGGGTCAGCGACAGTCCTTTTTCAACGAATCGAGCTACCTCACTGTTATTTTCACCACCATATAGTCGTTGCTGCTCATCAGTTGAAGGACTAAGCAGATGACGGTCTTTGCCTGTGACTTTCCTCTTCTAGCTGCAGAGGTGGATGGAGAAGCAAGTGGTTCCCTTCCTCCTCAGTACCACTACTACTTGTTTCAGCTGTGAGAGTTTGACCTAGAGGAATAAAATGGTGCAAATGTACCTGTACTTCAGCTTCAATTCCCATGTGCCGTACCAGAAATATTTGGAAACTATTAGAAAAATAAAACATAATTTTTTAATATTGAAAGCAGGGATTTATATCACAAAGTAGGAAACAGATTATGTGAAAAATTTTTTTTTTTAAATAAGAAATAAAATTTCTCAGGATCTCCAGGATTAATTAATCAAGGATATTGATTAATTGGTGGGTTTTTTCCATAGAAGTAGAAATGGTGATATCCATAAACTAAAACAGACACTAATACACTTTAGTAGATAGTATATCTGGTTTCAGCTGAGTTTATCTTATCTGCCATTCATGTTTCTCAATGAAATACTACTCCAGCATATACTAACTGCAGCCATGATGAATTCCTAGGCTTGTGTGAGATGTCAATATGTGCAGAAATAGGCCTTGTCTTTGGCCTGCCCTTGTTCTGGTAGACTTGCCTGTACTGGAACGTCACTGCAGGCAGCAATTGTTTGGGGTTTATTAATTCTCTATTATGTTGCCTCTATTAAAATTGTGACAAAAATGAATTGAAGAATACTGTCACTTTAATGGTTAAAATAATAGCTGAAAGTATATTAATGCTTATTCATTCACACATGAGGGGGAGGAACTGCTGAATGTACCTGAAATTTTGTGGGTTTTAAGTTAGGATCCTTTGCTTCTCTAGTGAACCTGTAAATAAGTGAGTACCATGCTCCAGCAACCTGTGATGTGTAATAATCATTAATAAAATGACACTAGAAAAAAGATCTTTGTCATATTTTCTCTTTATATTATTATACTCTCAATAGTTGTTTCTACAGCACTTTCACTGTGAGACAACATAATGTGCTTTTGTCAAAGTACAATGTTTCTTTGTGCTGAAAACAGGTATATTGTTGTCTGCATTAAAATAAATTAAATTGTCAGCTACAACTATATCTCTAATTGTTTAATTGGCTGGCTTTTTCTAAAGGGACGTAGTGAATTGAAATTATATATAAATCTGAATGAAATTCTGCTTTCGAGTTTTTCAGTATTTGATATATACTGATGTATGTCCAGGTAAAGACAGTATTTTCTTGGCTTTATTTTTCTCTCTTTGTTACAGCAAAGATTCTTGAGGTCAGACTCTTTGCCTGCAGAAATCAAAAGAACTCAGCTTGCTCTAAGGCACCAGCTTAATTTCATTAGGACTTTTTCCAGTTTTTCCAGCCTAACTTTTTCCATTAAAAGACCAAACATTTCCTTTCTTTTCTTTTTCTTTTTTTTTTTTTTCCCCCTTCTTATTATGTAGCTAAAAGTGCTCAACAACCAATAATAAAAATAAAAAGTTAAGGAGCAGGTTGGAGGAAAGCAATAAGAAAAATAGAAAAATAGGAGGAAAATGTTTAATGGAGAAAAATATTCTGAAACACAAATACTGAATAGCTTGGAACCGAGTAAGAAGTAAAGATGTACCATTTCTATAGTGATAAGCTACACTGGGACAGCAGTTTATCAGCTGAGATCTGGCCCAGTGTGGTCTGCTCTCAAGCCCAATGTTTTGTTTTCTAGTATACAGCTGGGACTGTAAAAATTGATTTTTCAAGAAAGAGGGTGGTGGTTTTTTGTTAGAAAAATCAAATTCAGCAAAGCGTTTAGATACATGCCAGTTCCAGTGAATATTGTCCAGATAAATATTTCCCACATCTATCAGTCATTTTTAGAAAAGGGAGAGGAAAGACCTACTCTGCAGTATTTGGTAACTGGCATTCACTGACGCACTGACGTATAGAGAACAGTTCACGCTCCTGTTTTACCTCATTAGTATAAGGAACTACAATATAGTACTGCTGAGGGATGCACAGCTCCAGTCCTTGCTGGCCTCCTCTCTCCCATTGTTTCTTAATCTGCAATGGACATAGCTCTATTCTGACTCTTGAGAAACTTTGTTTCTTCAATTATGGTATAATAAAGTTTATAAAAACTTACAGAGTAAATCTTGATGGGAAAATGATTTCCCAGGCAGCACTATTTGTGGTCAGGACTGGTTTACTGCCATGTCTAACAGTATATCTCTATCTCAGATCAGTTTGTTCCCAGTAAGTGACTGATAAGCCTCAGATTCTTCAGAGAAGAAGTTTAGAGTTTTGGATATAGTATGAAAAATATTTCCCTCTATTGTTACTTTGGGCAATTTTGTGATGTTCTGCTAAATGCAAACTGCTCCTCATTACATTATTTTGGTGGTTTGTTTTTGAATGCTCATTCACTTATTTATTTATAAAGACATTGCTACATATGATGGCAATTACAATCTCAGTAAGAATAATAATCAAGCAAAGCAAAGCCAATAATCATTGAAGAAATATATAGGAAAAGCTAAATTAATACCAGGAAAGTGTAGTCACACTACAGTGAAAAAATACCCACTTTGGATACTGTGTTTATGATGAAGTCTCTAAAGCATTAATAACTACATGCTTGCGAAAAGAAAATTTGATAGTTGAAGGAAAGGAAGTACTAAATACCTGTTATTACAACAACGCATATTATTAATGAACACAATAAAATATGTGAATTAGTAGTACAAAGCAAAATAATGTATGAGAAAAACTCAATGCTTATAGTCTTGCAGGGGAGGAGGTGGAAGCCCCATTGCTTGAGTTATTTAAAATGGAAGAAAATTCAGCATTTTAAAGAAATAAACTGGTTTTTGCACCAGACTGAATGCTACACTGTTCTTGCAAAATCAGACAGAAGTGGATACTGAATTTGGCAGATGATGATGACAGTGTGAATCTGGTGCTGAGTGCATAGTATCACATAGGTAAGCTGATCTTTTGAGAATATCATCAATAAGTCCCAAAGGAACTGCCATCCAGAAGATCTTTTCTATTTTACTTAATCAGTGCTAATGACCAGACAGTGAAGAAAGACAAGCCTTTTCAGTGACTGTACCCATTTCAATTTTGAAATGCCCTTAAGGTGATTCTTTTGCTCCAATGACTTTACAGAGAAGGCAGAGCAACTTAGATGCATTTCTTTAAAATTATCTAAGTTCTTTATGTATCCAGTGTTATTTGGAATTTGGAAGTGATTGGAGGCCCTTATAAATCTCAGTGGCTTGACAAAGGGGGAAAGAGACAGTACCTGCGAAGGCAGATGAACTGTGCTTCAGTTGCTATGTGGGAATAACACAAGAAAGAAAATAGTGCATCAGATTGCATGGGTTTACAACATACATTTTCTCTCCTTTCATGTGATAACATATTTGATATTATTTCCTAGGGAAAAGTCGTATAGAATATTAATTTTTCACAGGTTCTCAGGGAGTATAATGAATAGCATTAGATGGGGCTTGCAGACTCAAATATATGCTTACTTTGTAATATAGTCAATTTGTATTAAATTACTAGTTTTCAAAACAATTTTGTTTCAGCTTGAACTGACATTTTCAGAGTCAAGGCAATTTAAATTTAGCAACTTGACTGCACTTCTTAATTCAAGTGCACATTTGAAAAGATTGAAAAAGCTGTTACAATAGCTTAACTCTAGCTCAACAATTTGAGAGCCACGAGTAGTGGAGAGTTGAAGTTATTCCTCTCTCAGCATAGGCTGCTAAAATAATCTGAGGATTAAATCTAGCATTTTGAAAGTACACCAAAAAATATAGAGCTGATACTTTTGCTGCCCATCCAGGTCTTCAGTGAGACAACTAGACTTCCAGGCTCTTCTAATAAAAAATTAACTCTTAATACTTCTGCAGGAAAACTGTGGGTAGTTTTGGGTTGTTTGGTTGTTGTTTTTGATGTGGGTTTTTTCATTTGTTTGTGGGGTTTTATTGTTGTTTTCTTATTTGGTTTAGTTTGGGTTTTTTGTTTGTTTGTGTTTTTTTGTTGGTGGTGTTTTTTTTTCTGAATTTAATCAGGAGAAAGAGTAAAAAACAGAATTAAAAATTTCAAATTTTCTCTTACCTCCATACTTTTCTGGACTGCCCTGATCACATTCTGATGGAATTTTTGTGAAGAACGTTGAGAAGAGATATATTTGAAATTGCTGTAGCTCTGCATTGTAGCAACATTAGATGTCTGCAGATTTCTAGATGCAAAAAAATCGTCTGGGAATGGGTTGGATAGAATACTAGACTCAGGCAAAATCTATCAGATTCATTTTGCAGGCTGTACTTGCATGCTCTGATCTGTTCAGCAGTGTTCTCAGTCACAGAATCACAGAATCATTAAGGTTGGAAAAGACCTTGAAGAGTGGGGTCCAACCTTTGATCAATCACCACTTTGTCAACTACACTGGAGCACTAAGTGCCATGTCCAGTCCTTCCATCCAGGGACAGTGATCACGCCACCTCCCTGGGAAGTCCATTCCAATGTTCAGCAACCCTTTCAGTGAAGAAATTCTTCCTGTTGATCAGCCTAAATCTCCCCTGGTGCAGCTTGAGGCTATGTCCTCCTGTCCTGTCACTGGTTGCCTCGGAGAAGAGACTGACCTCCACCAGGCTACAACTTCCTTTCTGCTCTGAAGAGAGTGATAAGGTTCTCCCTGAGCCTCCTTTTCCCCAGGCTAAACATCTCCGGCTCCCTCAGCTGCTTGTCATAGGACTTATTCACTAGACTATTCACCAGGTTTGTTGCACTTCTCTGAACATGCTTCAGCACCTCAATGTCTTTCTTGAAGTGAGGGGCCCAAAGCTGAACGCAATACTCAAGGTTTGGCCTCACCAGTGACACATACATAGGGACAATCACTTCACTGGTCTATGGTAGACAAAGAATATCTTGTCTTTAATATAGTTCAAGCTCACTGAATATTGATCAAATAAAGTGGGGCACAAGCGAAAGAACATAATTTGATGTTGTAGATTCTTCTTACAGAATGTCATTTCCCATGGATCTGCCAAGGCAGGGGACTATAGCTTTAAGATTGATTATAGTCTATTCTCTTCACTTTCACGGGTTGTAAAGTCTACCTATGTCAATTATTTTCTTTTTTAATTAAAATTTTAAATATTTTTCCAATTTTAAAAAATGAAATGATGGGTTCTTTTTCAAAGTTTCTGCTTGATGATTTCAAAAGTCTATTTCAACACAAATAAAGGTGAGGTATACTGATAAATGAACTGTGAGTGACTTCATAGTGAATTATTCATTGATATACATGAAGTAAGATGCCATTACTACTTTTCAGAATTCTGGCTCTTGCGTCAAGATCAAAGCAAACATAATTGGAACCATGCTAACAATGCTATAAAATATAGAAAATTGAGAGATGGAGAGCCCATTCCCTTCAGGTTGTAGCAGAACAAATCTTGAAAAACAAGTGTTTCACAGCTACCTGAAAATCAAATAGAGAAAGCTCTGTGGAATATTTTGACAGTCTGTTTATCAGAAATTCACTGTGTCTGGGAGGAA
>JAYRBT010000001.1:62994439-63010789 GCA_036023395.1 Myiotriccus ornatus | reverse complement strand
AGGCTGGAAGGTGTAAAGACCTTCCCCGGTTCTTCGTTCGCGAAGTCTGGCCATTATTATTTATTATGGGCATCACTCTTAAATGAAACATCATGGATTTTACTCACTTCAGTCAACCACAAAATTATTGATGTGGACAATTAAATGTTTTGTAAGTAATGGTAACTTCTGGTTTTTGTAATGATCATAAACTCTATAGCAGGCTGGCTTAAAGTGCAACTTATCACTGTGCAGCTGTAAAGTGACTGGTGCTTACAGAATGCTTTTAATCTACATATAGTAAGCTGGAAGGAAGATACAGTGAATTTTACTTTCTAGTTTGATATTGCTTATTCCTTCATTCTGCTCAGAATGTATATTTATTACCAGTGGAAACGGGGAGGGTGGAACACCCTCTCTTTTACTTCTTTTCCATTTTCTAGGTTTGATAGCCTTTCTATTTAATTAAAGAAAGGTGAGTGCCTTCATTGCATTATAGATGTGCAGCTGTAACTTTTACCAGTTTTAATACAAAGCATAAATGTACAGATATACATGTGCATTGCAGTACCACACTGAAACATGGAAATATACTGTTGGAAATATTAGTAGTTATAAGTCTAGCTCTATAAAGAGAGAATTCTTCAGTTAAAGAATCCTTATGTTTCAAGAATCTAAATTTTCTTTGGAAGTTTGTTGCATTATGTATGCCCCAGAAGGAAGAAGGAGTAGTTTTTAGAGACTGTGATTCACAAGAACTTAAATATATGGGGGGTTTAAATTTATTTAGTAGTTTATTTTCCACTTGGCATTTTCTACTGAGTAGTTCAAGTGTACGGATTTACTTGGGTAAAGAGGAGAGAGGAAAAAAAAACCAGACTTCTATTTAGGTTGGGGTTCCAACGAACACTGAGAGGAGTGTCATTTCAGCCTCACCTTTATAAGAGTATTCTCTTTCTCATTGGATTCATGGGTGAACATGTCCTGGAAATGTAGTTTAAGGACAATCTCTTCACACAAAATACAGGATAACAAGGTTCTGTACATTTTTTTCTAACATTTCACTGACTAAGGAAACATTCAATGTATGAGTAACTTTTCTCCAGATCCTTTTAGTGTTTGATGAAAAATTAATGCATGTTTCATAAAAGATTGCATCAAGTGCTGGGTTCTAGGTGTATATTCTGCATAAAGACTTTCTAAATGACTTTTCTTCTTTCTCTGCTGTGCTTATATGATCAATTTAAATATTTGTGGAAGTAGAAAACAAAAAAAATTAGTCAGGCTCTTATTTCATAAACTGAAAAGGATTAAAGTTTATTTCAGTACAAATTTATTTATTTTTAATAATTAAATCCTAGTTTTTTTCATAAACTGAGAAGATCCACAAAGATGGGATACATAGTTTACAATATTTTTCTCCTGAAAATCCATAGACAGAAATAATTAGAAATGCAGAAGAACTAGAAAGATGACACAACTTTAAAATGTAGTTCCAGGACAAGCTCCCAGGACTGGATTTCTAAAGCAAATTATTTTCATATAAAACACATAAACATTTCTGGAGGTTGTGACAAAAATATTAAACATTCTGTATAGAACAGCAAATTCTGTCAAGCCATTTATCCTGCCTGTGATGACAGACAGCCTTTGAAACCAGAATTTCATCTTCCCCTGCTGAACCATGGCTACCTTCTATCCCTTTTGGGCCTTTCATTATTCCTTCAGGCCTAGTCACATAGCAGAGGCATTTATAGCAGACCTTCAGCCCTTTTTTTCAATTTATTCCCTCTGCAATCCACAAAAAATTATAACATTCTTTGTGGAAATGGCTTTATTTGGTGTTTATGCTGAATGTGGTAGATACCTCTAAATCTGATGAAAGAGAAGCTGTGAAAGAGGTCACAAATAAAATATGGTCTTTTGATCTGCTTTCAGATTTGAAGAAGCTATTTTTTTTCTACGGTGGTGAATTAATGTGTGCAGTGGACAGGCTTCTGCATATCTTGTGAGACACCGTTTTCAATGCCTGGAGGTAGCCTGGCTAAATTTTCAGTTTAATGTTCTGATGGGTTTTGGCCTCAGCAGTAGTATTGGGACACCCTATACAATTCCTGTGGGCATTGCTGACACTCCAAGACAGGCTTTGGCATAGGCTTCCATGATTTAAAAGTGTAAGGCAGGGCTAAATCAACAGGAGATATTCCCTGGCACAGCCTCCTACTTCTGCACTAGTTTAGGTGTTCAGAGTCCGAAGGAGAGGTGTTGATGTAAGGTGGGTGCTTCCAGGATTGGATAACCAAAGGTGTTTTCAAAATACTGTCTTCAGCACCAAAGTAAGGAGATCCTCATCTCTTCCCTGAGACTTACTTTGAATATAGTTTGTTATTCTTTTATAGCTGATGGAACTATTCTCTTTTACGCCAGCTGAAGATCTGTGTTAAGTATGCACTTAGTTTGGACCACTGCATGCTTTCCTACCTGAGCTATTTTGCACACTATGGCTCATGGAAAAATATGGGCCTTGTCATTAATTACTTATCATTAAAAGATTTTATTAACAATTGCACTAACTATGAGTGTAATTGTATGAAAGTGACAGCTGTACCTCTCTAGCTGCTGTATTATTTTGGGCTGAACTTGATCAGTAAAGCAGATCATAATGAAAGAACAGTGCATTTACAGGTTGCTCCCGCATGCCTTGAGGGCCACCACTCAAGCAAACAGAATATTGAGGTTTGTAACTCTGGCAATAGAACAAGTTTTAAATGGAATGGAAATGATGACATGAGAATAGGAGCTTCCAGGAGGGTTATGTTGTGGTTGGAGTGCAGAGAGAAAATTAGGGTTGAATCAGCAGGTGATGCTGGCTTTACTTTCTAAGCCGGCAGCACTTCAGATAACAAATGTACTCTGAGAATTTCTCATTCTGATCTCAGCTTAACTATCAGCATTGAAATTCTCCTCTTCCTGAACTAGTTTTTCTAACTCTGCCCACCATCATCTCTTACAATCACTATTTCAGAATTGTAGTCTTGCCAATCAATATGTATTGGAAAACTATAGTCTTCTGTATAGTTTCAGTGGGTTGGAATCACTTCAGGTAAGTAAAGCCTTTCAGGTGTTCCTACCAGTTAGAAAAAACTGCTTTATAACTTGCTACTATAATTAATTTTTATAGCCATGTGGCCATTCACCCTTCCCTGTCTCTGTCTCCATGTTGCATGCAGTTCCCTTATTTAGGCTTAAGGACAACTTAGATTTTTCTTGCTAATTATTAAATCCAGTTTTTGGGATTTTTTTTTCCTTGTTTGTTTATTTCTCTGCCATTTTTTTTTAACGATATCGATCTCCATTACAAATATTAAAAAAATGTTTGATTTTTTTTGTGTGATGCCTACAGTATGTGTTTCACTAAGTTTCAAAAAATTGAGAATTTATGCATAGGAAGAAAAATAGTCAACAAAACCCACTGAAGTGATGTAGATTTTAAAACTCTAATATACTTATATGCATGCATGTACTTATTCTATTAGGTAGAATGGTAGTTTTTTCTTTTGTTTTACTGAGCTTATTCCTGACTGTTATACTGAGGAGAGCAGCTGTCACAACAACAATATCTGAACAAAGTCCTAGATTTTTCTTACTTTTAAAAAAAAAAAAATACAGTTTTTGATCATGTCATAGTCTATCAGTATGAACACCTATGGAGGTATCACCAAAAAGCCACGTATTTTATTTTCAAGTCATAGAAAATACCATTAATTATTTTATTTGCCTTTTCATCCATTCCTCTTTGCTCTTATGTACTTGCTGACAGCTGTACTTAGTGGCATGACACACAACCTTCCCTGGAGCAGAGCCCTTTGAGCATGTGCATTATTGTGTTGCTCAGCTGGATGGAATCTATTGCCCTAGGTTAGCCCATCCATGCAGGCAGCCACTTAAAGGAGAATCATTCACTTCTACCCAGAATGTGTAGCAGGACCCTAAATTTGTGCTGGTAGCTTTGTCTGTACAAAGCAGAGAAAAATCTCCAGTAAAAGAAAAAGTGTGAAGATCAGGATTCCTGCTTCTGGCAAATCACAGTTTATTCAGTGCAAATGGTCTTCAGATAATGATACAGAGGGAATCAAAGCTTTGCCATGTTTTTATATTGACATGGTTTTATTGTGTTGAACTGACTTTTCAGATCAAATGAGGTAAGTACTCACCCATTTGTCTCTTACCTCCTCTTCACCAGGAGGGTAGCCAAACCACTGGAATTAGGAGTATGTTTTCTATTGCAATTTATAAACACATAAATCAGAGTCTATCAAGAATGAATAATCTTATTTTTATGCTTACATCTTTTCTTCAGTGGCAGGAAAGCAGGCTAATAAGCAAGGATTGTCTCTTTATGTGATATTATAGTTTAATTATCTTGTTGCTGCTTAGTAATGCAATGAATAACATTTTGAACAAGCCATCATTAAATCTGTTTCGTTTTCCGTGTGGTAAGCTATAGGAAGAGAGCTAATAAAGTTGCAAGAACAAGATAAAACCTGATTACTTGCCTGCAACATCAGTTTTCTGTAAAATCTTATCAGAATGGTAGGAAGATGTCCGAGATGATGTGTTCATTCTGTAGTTCCTGCTCCTTGCCAAGACTAGGGAAAAAATTACTCTTCTTGGTCTCAGTACAAAAAAGTGACTCTCCTTCATCTGAGTACTTTTTAAAAGACATACTTTAATTTAGAATGCTAGATAATCTGGAATTCCTACATCTTCCTCTGTGCCATAAAAAACAAAACACAATAGTCTTAAGAAGCCAAACATCATAAACTAGTCAGAAACTTATTAAAAAATGTATACTTTTGCAGTTGTACTAAATGAAGACAAAATAGAAAAGCTTCAAGAAGTTTATGCTGTGTACTCTGTAGACTTCCAACAAAATGGTATTTTAAAATGGATAAATGCCATAAATGTGTATTTTCAGATTTCTGTGGCTCTGGCAGATGAGCACAAATTAATTTATGCCATAAGCATGCAAGCTTCTGAACCCTTCACTGAATTTCACCAAGGGCAAATAACTGCTATGAAAGTATTTTCATGCTTCTGTAGCTGTGCAACTAAACAGAACTCTTTTACAATATTAGCCAATGCAAATCAAAATTGTCAATATTCTGTAAGTAGAAGAAAAAGGTCTGTTTTTGAGTGAATCCATGTGTGAGGCAGTGTTGCAAAGGCATTTGATTTTCTTAATCAAGCTTGTGTTTTCTTTCAGTAAGTCAATGACTTCACCAATCTATGCAATAATCTGAAATTTTAGAATGATCAGTTTCTTTTCATATGCCTGGCTATTTACATTGGATTTATTGCTTCTTTATCAACAGGCAAATGGAGTTTGTGAACACCTCAGTTTTCCATAACAGTCAATGCTTCCTCTTGATCCTGTAGTCCTTGCTGAAACAAAACACCCACTCTCAGTAGGATAAGGGTTACAGAGCCTTCTGTCCTTGCTACAAGTTTTATCCAGTGAATAGGACTGGTTGCACAATGTAAAACCTATGAACTATGACTAAGAAATCTTGATTTCCCTTAATAAATCTACCACTGACTATTATAGGACTTACAACAATTCATATGACCTCTGTTTCCATCTGTCTTTCCGTTCTTTCTCTGTTTCGTGTATGAAGATAATATTAGTCAATGGCTTGTCTCCTCAAAAGTCTGCAAAAAAAATTTTGGGTACCTGGTCTCAGTCAAGAACTCTGGAGGATGCTATCATACAAAGAAATAATAGATAAAATCAACAGGAGGCTTGAAAAGTGACAATCATTTATTTTTGGTGTGTTAAATAAATTAGACTTACAGTCCACTTGGAGAAGTCTGCATCAAAAAAAAGAAGCTTTTGCCTGTCAGCTCCTTGTCTTTAATTTCTGCTCAATTTTTTTTAAAATTTATTTTTCTGCTTAAGAAAGACAAGGATTTTATCCACTCATTCCCACCTTCAATTGCAGAGACATTGAGGCAAAGTTGCTTAATGCTGCACTTAAATATACTTCCAGCAACACATATCCTTTAAGACCTGTGTTTACTGACAACACAGCAAGTAAATGCTGTGAAGGTTAAGCAGAGAAGTTAAACAAAAAGTAATCCTCATACATATTCTTCCAAGGGCACTGCCTGCAGATTATTAGGACAGGAGAATGGGAGTCTGACATTGTGAAAGTAAGTGTTCTCTGGTTCAGTCAAACTAAAAGATACAAAAAAAAAATTTTTTTTCTTTCTTCCTTAGCATGCCCAGACTTTTCATTGGCATTTTGCATATGGTAGTTATTTCTCTCTAACAAACAATTCTTATGGTTTTTTATCTCTATGGAGAACAACTACTGATCCAATCATGTTTTAAGACATAGTATATTTACTTCTGATGCTAATCAGAGGGGAAAAATACAATCCTTTTATACATATTCAAGATCATGAAATCATAGGATTAATTAGCCAGAAAACCCATGCAGTATTCATTCTTTCATTCACCAAATTCTTTAGCAGCATAAGGCACTGTTTCTTAGTAATATCATGGTGTGAAAATTCAGTTACAGAAGCTCGTAATGGAATATGACTGAGTATATTTTGAGGAAAATTAACAACTTGTGTTTGTAGTTTGGTCTTAGCTCATTAAAATACTTATGTCTAAATTGCTTTTGTAAAAATAAAGAACTGTGCAAAAGACAAGAAGAAAATTTGTAAAGGAAGGAATATATGTTGCAGTTATCCATTTCACTACTAGTATTTTTGGTGAATATTTACACCAAGTGACCTGCTACCTTAAGGATGCTACTTATGTAAAGTGTCTGCATTAAAAAGACTTATTAACATACTTAGTCCTTATTAGTAAACTTTTGCTAAGGACTGCACTGCAAAACAATAGGACCTTCAGCTAAAGTTATTCATAATAGCTAACAGAGACAGAACACTTTGTTTCTAGGAAGTTAGTAAGCTGTTGTTAACCTAGGAAGAGGACATTTTTTCATCAGCTAGGGAAACTGTAGCACTCTGCCTCTGAATCCCAAAGGAATGAATCCAGATATATTAGTAAAATTATTCATTTTTAAGTCAGCTGCAGCAACATATGAAAACTCATTAACAGAGAGGAAGGTAAAAGGGGATTGAATACCTTAACAGTTATTTAATTTCTAAATAGGTTTTTTCCTTACAAATTATTATTTACAAGGGCTTGCACTGATGCCTTTTGAATCTCTTTTCCTAACACTAATAGCTTGCATCTTTAATTACTATCCAACTCAGTCCAGTGCTTACATGTGAAACTTAGGTTAACTCAGCTCTTTTATAGAAGTAAAATGTTCATATGTTTGCATTTATTTAAAAAAATATTTTTAAACTACTATTTTTAAAAGAAAAGGGTCCCATTAACTTTGTGATAAATCTCTGTGTAAGTAGTAATTAAGATACTATATAGTGTTAAGGAAGCATGTTGATATTCACATCTATTAGAATGAATTTAGTATTCCTGAGTCTCATTTTGGAGTAGATGCTCATCTTTCTTTATGCAAAGCCTACACAAGTGAGCTGTGAGAGAGAAGGATATAGAAAATAAAATCATCATCATCATATCTTTTTTTTTTTTTTAATAAGATTATCTTTCCCTTGATTCAAAGAATTACAATAGTGTTATTCAATAAACCTTTCCTCACTGGCAGTTCTATTGCATTTAACGGGGGTTTCAGCTAGGCAACACATTTTTCTGTAATACTATTTTGTGTCATCACCATATTATCTCATGCAAGAGTGGGTAATGGAAATTAATATTGTAGTGATACACAGTGACACTAATTGGACTACCTTACTTCATTATTATGGAGGAAGGAGGATTGTCTAAAATGTGGTTAGAGGACTTGCAGGAGAAACAAATACAATGCCTCATGAATGCATCTGTCTAAGCTACTAATAATTTACTTGGTTTTGCAGAACGTTATTAAAATACCTAAGTATATGGTGCATAAAATTGCGTTTTGTATAGAATTAAAGAGAAATAATAATTAAAAAAAAAAAGACAAAGGAGTAATAAGACAGGCTTAAAAGTGGAGGTGTAAGAAGATAAGTGTATGATAAACACATCAGGAAAAAAAATCCACACCAGCTCGAGTGACATGCATTTAAAAGTTTCTTCTTTGTAATCGCTTCTTGAAAATGCTTGCCAATTTACAGAATATTTACTGGTTATATTTCTATTTGTCTTTGGCATTTATTTTAGTAAAAAATAAAATAATCCTCCCTGTATACAGCTAAAGGGATCACCTAATAAGATACTAGATAGACCATTTTATTCACTAATGATTATATTGTAGGCTAAATCATGCCTGAAGATAATTCAGCTGAATTAGAGTTTTTTTAAAGTAAACATATCTTCAGCCACTGATATCCATGTGGTCATTTAAGTGGGCTTCTGGGACCTGAAATGGCATTTATGGTAATATACTTCTTTTAAATACATATGTACCTACCGTGTATTCAGGTTTAGTCTCAAGTTGTTAATATGATCTTTTATTCATTCATAGACTTTTCAGAATAAAAAAGCGCTATTATGCATTTGTTACAAGACGGGTGCTGGGAATACTTGTATATGTAATGGCATATAGTATTATTTTTTCATAAGGTATGAGTGAAATAGCTCCAGGCTTTTTTTACCCAGAGGTCTCTTCTCAAGGTACAGAAGCTATTTCATTTCTCACTGAGATTATAGTAGTGTTAATGGGGAGTGGGATATCCCCCATCCCCCAATCTCCCAAACAAGTATTTGGTTTTTGAATTTAGTGCCTTTCAGCAAATATTTGGAAGAAAGGCTGTAGGCTGAGTCTCAGAATCCCAGTGGCTCAGAGGAGCCAAATTATGTCTATTTCCAAGTCACACAATTTTTTGATTTGTTTTTTTGGATTAGTTCCTGACTCTCCTGATTTTGTTTTCTTTTAATGACTTTTTGACTCTTCCATCCTTTTTCTGTAGTAACTGAGCTTTGTGAAAGTTAGTATTTTATTTTGTTCTGAGTTTATGCTTCAACTAAAGAGGATGCGAGATTGTTCATGTATCCACTCCAGTGCACAGCCCCTAGGAAACTTGGATAAAAGTAAAGATACTGGAACTTGGAGTAAATCAAAAATCAGAAAACCAGATTAACCTCGTGTGACTGCTAAGCCTCAGGGAACCAGGTCATAAAGAGGCAGAGCTATTATAATTGAAGTAATGGTGTTACATACTATAAACAGACCAATACAACCATAAAAATGGTTGTCCACTCAAAATACTCCCTGTATTGTATACCCTGCAACTGTGAGGAGGTTAGATGTAGACTTTCCTTTTGATATGACTGTGTGAATATATGTACAGCGTGATTGGAGTTGATCAAATTGAGCACAAAAGATGATTCATAGTTCATAGTTCATGCATGTTGGAATTTTTATGTGTGAAAAAGAAAGCTGCCTCTTTCTAAATGTTAAGCATACAAACAAGGTCTCAGTGCACTGGGACTCAATGCATTTTGGGAAACAGTAGCTGGAAACATCTGCTTTGTGTCTCTTGGAATGAGAATGCCACAAGCCAGTCTTGCACTGTCAGTGCTCAGACTCTCACACTGTATAGAGCTAAAAGACCATGCTGTGGCAGAAAGGATGATAGACACCAAAAAAACCCACATGTGCATTATCTTTTGAACTTAATGATTTCTTGTCAATGAACTCACATGTCATGGATTTGGAACTGCTTTTAGAATGAGTTCATATGCTTATCAGAGTTGACGAAGAGACGGGGGAAGAAAAATAATTCCATGCTGTTTCCTTGATTTGCTTTCCTATCCCTTGCCTTAAGATTTCATGGGATCAACTTGGAAATATGTCTTTGAGACTTCAAACTAATCAACAGACACTGAAAGAAAGATAACGATTGCTTTCAGTAAAATACTTTATTTCTTTTAAAGAAATAATGAACAACTTAATTTACTTTTAGTACCAGTTAGTTTTAAGATTTTTTATGCTCTTAATTCTGCAGAAGTTATACTCCTAACCTGGTAACCTATCAAGCATGTTGTATTGGATGATTGACTTGCTGCAAATATGTGTTACATGAATATTGCAAATTCCTCCTATCACTGTTGAAATTAGTGTAAAGAGATAGAATTATTGTTAAGAGCTGTCTTGGGACAACTGTCTCAAAATTAAAGAATTGTCCTCTGGAAATACCCCACTGGATATAGAGTGGATCTGAGGTGATAGTTTATAGAAGATACACAGCTTTCGGGTGGATAAAGCTAATGGAGGTGCATCTCACTCTTGGTTTTCTCACACAAAAAAGTCACAGCAACCGTAGTGTGAACAAAAAAACCCAACCCAACTAAACCAAATAAAAATAAAACCCAAACCCCAAACAAACAAAGTTGCCTCTTCTTTATAGCATGCTGATAGCTCAAAACTATCAAATTTGACATGCTTAGCTGATAAGTGGTAAGTCAAGACAAAGTTATTATCTTTCATCTTGGTTTTTTCCTTTTCTTTCCTTCCCTTTGCTTCTCTCACATCTTGATAAAAAGATTGCTGTGTCTCTCACCCCTCAATCCTTTCCCTGTTACAAAAAATTCCAAACAAACCAAACAAAAAATATTGGCCAGATTCTGCTGCTCCAGTAAATTCAGCAGCGTCCCTCTGGTTGGGTGCTGGAACAGGCTGCCAGGGAAGTGGTCACAGCACCAAGCCTGACAGAGTTCAAGAAGCATTTGGATCATATTCTCAGGCACACGGTGCAACTCTTGGGAATGGTCTTGTGCAGGACCAGGAGTTGGGCTCAATGATGTTAGTGAGTCCCTTCCAATTCAGCATATTCTGTGATTCTGTGGTCTATCAGTCTTGCCTATCTGATAAGGTCCCTTATCAGATGTAGGTACATTTCAGACTTTCAAGTGGGTTTTAAGTGTGAAACAGATACTGAAATACTCAGATTAAGTAAAGTAGTCTCTGGAGTTGCCCCTGGGTCTATGCAATAGCAGAATTTGAGGCAGCTATATGCTTTCTTGGCAACACCTACCAGTATGTGGACACTAATCAGATTCCTTTGTTCTTCCTAATCAGATTTCTTGTGCTCTTCTATGCACAATTTGTTTAGTCTGTCTTTGCTTGCATTTCCTACCTTTTGAAATGCTTAATTACTAAAGCAGATATTGCAAGGCTAAAATTATTAAAAACTATATAGCTGTCTGGATCTATGGTGACAGAGGTCAGCTATTTATTAGCTTGTAATATCTGGTTAAAAGAAAGCATTTGTATTTTACTCTGATGTCTTAGCGGCATGAAAGGAAAACTCTGCATGTGACCCACAGATACTTTCTCTGAGTGACATAACTGAAGAATACTGAAATAAAGGCTGAAGTTTCTGCAGAAACAATTACAAATACAATATTTTCATTGATTCTGTACCTTTCCAATAATAAAAATGTTATTTGTTGAGTTTTTTTGAGGAGAGGAGGCCAGTTCTTCATGAACTCCTTTGCAGTTTATGCTGCTGTTTCACCAAAGCTATGCCCTAGTTGATATTTATGAGCTAGTGGTTTCAGGAAAGACTGCAGTGATAAACCATGCACAAGTACTTTTGCACTGAACTTGTTTGCTGGGCATAGAAATGTTTGTTCCTATAAGCTTGTATTTAGAACATAAAGAGCCTACAAAGTAGGTCTACAAACAAGAAATTATATTCAGTATTAGCAAGCAGAAGTAAAATATAGTGATATACGTAACAATTACTGAGAGCAAAAGAGTACAAACCAAATTATACTGGAGATGCGGTTCTTGAAACAAAGGGAAAGAGAGAGAAGGCAAGAGATAAGGAAACAAAGTGTAGCTGCCTAGGATAGAGCTAATTTTCTTCATAGCAACTCATATGGTGCTGTGTTTTATATTTCTGACCAAAACAATACTTGAACAATACTTGGTAAGACACTTATGTGCTAGCATCAAGGCCTTCTCTGTTTCTCACTGTGATGCACAGTTTTGTGACACAATTTGTTGAGAAATAGGTCAGGAAAAAGTCGTGCAGATAATCCGAACTGACTAGAGATACTCCATACCATCTAATGTATTATAAAAAGGAAAGGAGGAGGTTTTAGTAATGTTTCTTTTGCTGGGGAACTTACTGTAAGTTGGTGAATGATTGACTTTGCATCACTTTTTTTGTTCTGTTTTCGTATTTTTTTTTCACTTTTCCTTCACTTATTAAACTTTATTTTTTTATCTAGAAACCCAAGTTTTCTTGCTTTTATTCTTCCTTTCCCACTGGGGGATGGAACAGAAGGAAGTGAGTGAGCATCTGTGGGGTGCTTAGTTATCCACAGGGATTTACCCACAACAGAAGGGAATGGTAAAGAGTAGGAAAAAATTCATGCTAATTTCTGATGCTCATTATTTTAGGGTATATGGATTTTTCATTTGTAGCAGATTAATTAAATTGTGAGAAAGAAAAATATAAAAGGGTAGTGAATTACTCTAGTTGATAGCAGGTACTTCAAGATTACAGTTTCAAGGAAGAAAGAAGTCCTAGTATAGCTTTGTACTTGGAGTTGTACAGAACTATATTAATTGAAACTGTAACTGTTCCATTGTGTAAAGGATTGAATTATCAAACTGCTTTTACAAGCCTTACTATTTTCAGGTTCTTTTAACTACTTAATAGCACCAGAAAGCAGTGGTTTTTTTTGAAATTATTGAGCTCCATGGCTATCCATGTAGTCATTCTTAGAAAAGCAGACCATATTCCTATTCAGATGCTTATTGTCCCTTTTTGTATGTAAACTAAACTCAGGAAGTTTCACAGAGAGGAACAGATGCTTGTGCAGTTAATCCCTAATATATGAACACATACTTTTTTCTGAACTGCATTAAAGAGATTGTCTTCACAGTTTAATTTTCTTATATTAGGCTCCTGTCCTCTGACAGGAAGCTGAATAGATGACAGGAACTGAAAATAGGCTTCTATGATAGACTACACAACAAGTGTCACCTTCAGTGGCAGCCTGCAAGGTGAGATTTTTCAAGTATTTTTCTTTAAGCAGTGTTACCTTACTGTACTTCTAGATGAAATCTGTTAGACTATTTGCAATGGACAAGTACTTTAAAAGAAAATTACATAAGAACTAGTACTTTCTAATACATTACTGTTCCCACAAATAGCCCTTGTTGTGCACCTATCTGCTACTTCCTTAAATAACTATCTTTTACCAACTGAGCTAAGCACTTTTGTGCCTCTTTAACTCGTTTCTTTGTAGTGCCCTTATCAGAACTAAATATGAACTTTTCTACATTTCTGAGAGCCAGAAAAATATTTTTTTTCTTTTTATTTAACTTTAAGGTTCTTAAACTTTCTACATAACTCTCTGTAACCCAGGGACTGACCTGACAAGGATTTCATCTTGCAGTATTACTTCTGCTGGATATTGTAAATGATGAAAACCTTCATGGCTTTCTCTGCCTTCAGAAGCAAAAGAGTACCTAATAAGAGCAAGATATATTCACAGGAAGCTGAACTTTATTGGCTGGAAAGAACCACTGGAGATCCTCTGATCCTCTATTGCATTTTAAATGTCTTGATATCCCTGTGGAGATCCCACAGTCCCCCGGGTAATGTCTTTCACTGTCATGATAAAAAGAAATCCCCATGCCCATTGGATGATCTCCCATTCTCCAATTTGTGTCCATTGACACCAGACTAATCACCACGGACCTCCAAGAAGACTGGGTCCATCTTCTTTGTGCCTTCCCACCAGGTATGGGAAGGCAGCAATGAGGTCTACCCTGAGCCTTCTCTACTTCAGCCTCTCCTTGCACATCATGTGTTCCATTCCTCTCACCTCACCACCTTGATGACCTTTGCTGGATTCACTCAGTATACCAGTGTCATTCTTGTGCTGGGGAGCCCAAAACTGGACACAGAACTTGAGATGTAGCCTCACAGCTACAGAGAAGGATTGTTTTCCTGGACCTGGTGACTATGCTTCTGCTGATGCATCCTAGTTTGTAGTTTTTGGCTTTGCTTCAAGTGTGTGCTGATGATTTAACTTTCAACTTACCCATCAGAACCTTCAATACATTTCTGTCAAGCTGCTTTTTACCCAGCCAGTCACCAGCCTATAGGATTACATGGGGTTATTCCCTCCCAGATGCAGGATTTTACACGTTGCTAACTTCATGATGTTGCTTGTCAGCCCATTCCTCACACCTGTCCAGGTCCCTCCAAATAACAGTCCTGCCCTGAAGCATATCATCTGTTCCTTCCAATTTTGTATCATCTGTAAATATGCTGAGAGTGTCCTCTCTCACCTGCCAGGTTGTTAATAGTCTTTGAACAATATTTGCCCCAGAAATACTGTAAGTTGGATTTTTTGACTGCCAATCACAGTTCTTTAAGACCAACAACAGTGCAGCCTATTTCTGTCCCACTTCATTGTCTACTTATCTGGTCCATAGCTTGTGAATTTGACTGTAAGAATACAGTGAAAGACTGTGACAGATGCCTTGCTAAAGTCAAACTGTGCCCCATCCACCATTCTCTTTTCATGCATACAGCCAGTTCTCTCATTGTAGAAGGCAGTCAGGTTTGTCAGGCACAATTTGCCCATAAGGGGAACTCAGTAATTAGCATGCTTCCTGTCATGATGCAAGTAACTCTTCTGAGGTTGACTTTTTGCAGCCTAAATTGTGGGAAGGAGTATTCTTTTGCACAAGGAGCAGAGAGATGAAAGAAGCTTTTGGTGCCCAACATTTTCTCTGTGAATATAAAGACATAGAAGGATCTTTTGTCAAGTCTCAATCTATTTTATGTTTGAGATAGGTCATGATGAAGGCTTACATTAATTGAAGTCTTCTGTCCCCACTCAAAGATTTTCAGTAGTGATTAGCCAACCCTATGAAAGATTAGTGCTTCTACTCTAAACCAAGTGATGTAGTTTGCCTTTCCCTCCACCCCTGTTATGCATCTTGTGAGATCCATCTCACCTAACGTTACCTAGATTACCTCTTTAGGTCCTGAAAAGAAGTAGGCTTTTCTAGGATATGATTCAACTAATTTATTACTAACAGCTACCTGGTAATGAAAGGAGATCATACACTAAAAATACTAGTTCTTTTTGCTGTGTGCAAAGAATTCTGTCTTAGTTGTAGATTTAGACAGATAATTCTCACACAAAAACATTTCTTTTGAATTTCCTCAGGATATTTCTATTACATTTCGGTTTTTATTAAGTGGATAGGAGAATGTATAAATCTAGATTTACCTCACTTCCAAAATATTCAGAAGTCTTTGAATATTTTGCATAGCTTATGGTACATTCTATCTCACACTAATAAATACATGATTGAGTTTCCTTCTGGTGCTATTAGTTGTGTTTTGTTTGCAAAGTCTGAACAATCCATTTCCTTTTGCTACTGCTAACATGCATTGTTTAGGCATTTTGGAAACATGTCAGATTTTTAAGGGATTCAATCTTGCCTGAGTCAAAAATAATGGAGTTTTGCTATTGCCTTCGATAAATGCAGAATCAGGTCTTCAGTCTTCCCACTCTAATGTGATTCTAATTATGTTACACTTTTGTCCTTCTTCTGTGCTTTCCCTTGCAACATTAAACTTAATTTGTTAATTACCCAGCATTTGCAAATTACAAGGCAAATCCGGAACTCATTTCCTTTGCTGTGCTTGCTCTGTGTCCTCCCTCTTAAAAAAAAATGAAGCGATAAGCACATGAATATTTTTTCTAAACTTTGTGTCCTATATTAAAATCATAGAATCATAGAATCATAGATCATCAAGTCCAACCCTTGATCTAACACTGCTGTGGTTACTAGACCATGGCACTCAGTGCCACATCCAGTCTCATCATAAAAACCTCCAAGGATGGTGAATCCACCACCTCCCTGGGCAGCCCATTCCAATGTCTGATTACTCTCTCTGTAAAAAATTTCTTCCTAATATTCAACCTAAACCTTCCCTGGCACAGCTAAAGACCGTACCCTTTTGACTTACTGCTGGTTACCTGGGAGAAGAGACTGACCCCCACCTGGCTACAAGCTCCTCTCAGGGAGTTGTAGAGAGTGATGAGGTCACCTCTGAGCCTCCTCTTCTCCAGGCTAAACAATCCCACCAGCTCCCTCAGCCTCTCCTCACAGGACTTGTGCTTGAGTCCCAGCACCAATCTGGTTGCTCTTCTCTGGACCTGCTCCAGCACCTCAATATCCTTCCTGAACTGAGGGGCCCAGAACTAGACACAGCACTCCAGGTGTGGCCTCACCAGGGCTGAGTACAGGGGAAGGATCACTTCCCTGCTCCTGCTGGCCACAC
>JAYRBT010000001.1:62959175-62992051 GCA_036023395.1 Myiotriccus ornatus | reverse complement strand
TCCTCTGAGACTTCCTTGCAGCTCTGTTGCATCTTTCTCCATTCTCTGTAGGCTTCTGCTGGCCCACCTCCGACAGATTTGCAATGTTTCAACATTTTTCTTCTGTTCTTCTGTCCTTTTACTTCTACAGTCATTACTGCAATAAAAAGTTACATTATCATTCTCTTTTGTAATTTCCCATTATTGACTACATGCCTTACTGCACGGTCGTAGTTTCAAAGATGAATGTCTGATTTTGGCTATGTACAGCTATAGTTGTTCATGTAATAAAAATACTTGCAGTCAACTGTGTACACAAGGCCTATGGGCTGAAAATTCAGATTTGAGCCAAAGCTGCCAAATTAGTCATCCTACAGACTCATCAAATATGCATTCTTTCCCTCCATTCAACCTTATCCCATGTCTTTCTCACCTGCAAAATAAACCCCATGTAATGAGCTCTTACTTATTCCCTTTCTTTTTCCCCCTTTCTCTCACTCTTCAGTCTATCTAGAGCTTCCAGGAATACTTACTGTAAATGTACCACCATCCTTTCAATTAATCTGTGCTGTGGTAAATGTAGGCATATATGGTAATTTTCAGCTACCTTCTTTTCAAGTTTAATTCATATTCTAAACATGCAATCAAACTCTTGAGTTTGCCACTAAAATAAGGATTAAGTATTCATTTGGCATGCTTATCAGACACTGGCTACTGCTATGCCAAGGGAGCCAGCTGGAAGAAAAAATCTCGTACTGGATTTTTCCAAGGACTTTTTTTCTAAAGAAAAAACCTGAAAAATCAGTAAGGAAATAATAATAACAATACAAAGCTTTACAGCATGACTTGGAAAAGGTGTTTGTCCTTGCTGCTGGATTCAACTATCCTCACATTTAAACCTACCGTTTTTGAAGATGTATGATTTATTCTGACATGAAATTCCTGAGACCTGCAGCAGTTTAGTTGCTCCCATTAGCACATGAAACTGACTAAAAGTCTCAGTGTTATACAGCAGGGGCATCTTAACTGTTGTTCATCATATTTAGTTTCTTTTATAAAAATCCTCTAATTCCCAACACTCTTACTTGAAAAAAAAAGAAACCTACCAGCCAACCAAAAGAAAAAAAAACCTCCATCTCAAAACACCCGCAAAAGCCCCAGCTATTAGAAGAGGTCACTACAATTTCTTTACTTCTGGAAGGTTTCCAATAGTTAAAACTGTCTTCTTTTTATGCCTCTGAGCTACTGTATGCAGAAGTCAGCTCTACTAAGATATAATTAGAAGTGTAGGATAATTCTAATGCTGTTTTACAACTGATGAAATCTGCTTCAGCTCTGTCTACCACCTGATTACCATGGAAACCACTGCTGGCCGGCAGAGTAATTCTGATCAAAAGGAATTATTATTAATCTTCCCAGTCAAGGGTGGATGGAGATTTGGACAGCTTACGTTAAATTTTCTGGTACAGTCTGAAAGGTTCAGTAGGGGTAAATATTAATTCTTAGTCTGTTAGAGAGCAAGAGTGTTTTGTTACAAGACAAGTACAACTGGCTGTCCAAAAATCAGACATTAGGAGATTGCAATATGAGCCACATAGCATTCAGGAATTGGACATAAATAAAGGTAGTTTTCTAGAAGGTAAGGAGCTACAAGAAAAACTGACATGAGGAAATTACCTGTCTGTTTCAAGGATAGTCAAATGATACTTTAAATCCAAATGCTGGAAGGAAAAACTAGTAAGAATGTTGCACACAGCTTAGTATTTAGACAGGTAAATAGCTATTTTTGCCAAAATACACTCGGTTAGAAGAGATGCTTTTGTTTTTCTTTAAAAAAAAAAAAACAGAGAGAAAAGAAAAATGTTTGCTATACAGAGACAATAGCCATGTTTTGCAATAAACATTGAAATCTACTTATTTTACAGACATTTGAGAGGAGGGTATAGAAGCCTATTTCAAACGTCTGCTATTTGAACAAACAACATTTGTTGTTTATAGTAAGAGTGTGAAAGCAGAAGAGGGGCCACCATTCTCCAGGAGTTCCCTGTCTCTTGAAACTTGTGCAAATTGATCAGCATTTGGTGTTTCTGGATTGAGAAATTTTTGAGTTCACAAATTGATATTTATAGCAGACAACAATCATATAATCATGGAATGGTTGGTCTCAAAAGGACTTTTAAAGGTCATCTAGTCCACCATCCTGTAATAAGCAGGGATATCTTCAACTAAGTCAGGTTGCTGAGCCCATTCCAACATGACCATGAGTGTTTCCAGGGAAGGGACATCCACCACCTCTGTGGGCAACTGGTGCCAATGTTTCACCACTCTCATTAGGAAAAAACTTCCTTATATCTAATGTAAATTGACCAATGCTATCAAAAACATGATACTTGTACATCAAAACTGTAGAATTTCAATTGTCCTGTGGTCCATATTCAAAAAGGCTAAAAAGAAAAGATCCAAAAAGACAGAAAACATCACAAACTTAGACTGAGGAAAGAATGAACGAGGAATCTATACTGAAAATAATTACAATAATTTTGTTTTGCTGTATGTAGAATGAAAAGTTATTTTTACCTTCTAGTCAGTAAAAAAGGGTTATTTTACCTCTTTTCTCTGTTGTTTAGTGGAGGAAAGACAATTACACACTTAGTTCCCAGTGAACTCAGTTACAATTAAATACATAGCTAATTAGCAATTATTTGTCTTAGTCAAGCTATTCTTCTAGGCTCTTTTTTGTATACAATGGATTTAGGTACCTTAAGACAATGATTTAACTCCATTTCAAAATGGTGTTACTAACCTAGATTTCTGACTGACTTTTTGTTTCCTTTAACTATCAAGGCAGCGTGGATAATATGTTCAGTTTACTTTTAGAAGTACCCTTAAGTGTATGGGAAGGTGAATGAATCTGGCACTTGAGAAAAATCTTCCAAAATGACTGAGTTACTTGATAGTTAACCACTTGTTTTCTTTGTCTAATCCTGCACCAGTGACTTTTAAAAAAGCACAGGCAACATTGGTGTAAGTATTCAACTCCTTGTAGTTTTCTCTGTAGAACAGATCGGACGATTAATACAAGTCTGGGATGGAAAGCTGTTGGGAGTGAATAGATCATTGTTAGTATAGCAACATACTAAAGCTATGGTGACAGGAGGGTTGGTTTGTGTTTGCATTTTGCTTTTATTTTATGTGTGTGTGATTGGATTAATATTGACTATCTAAACATAGATATTCTCATAGATTTACATAAATAAAAAATGAAAAAGTAAACGTTTTTCCTAGTCTAATGATTTGGAAGATGAAAGTAGGTACTGATACATTGGAAGCCAAAAACATAGAGGGACTCTGTACCTCATTATTGTATTTTCTAATATCAGACTTTCAGTTTCCCAATGGGAAATAAAACAGGACTTTTTTCTTACTGTCTTCACCCTTGGTGGCCAATTAAAAGCTTTTTTGGTTCCAGATGAAGATTTGGCAGGTCTACTGTTTTGGCCACAATGTGATGAGGAGTATAATGAAAGTTAAAGTTAAATTAGAGTTCAACACCTGTGGCTGGCTTGGCTCTGTGTTCACATTTGACACCAAGCCAAGGCAAAGCTAGAATGAGAATTTTCTAATGTTGTTTCTTGGCAGTCAAAGTCACCTTAAATATCAGTTAATACATTTATCTTTTCTCATTTATATAGTTCGCTCTAGTACTTTGACTTTCATCTTGCTCAAAGGGACAAACTAAGACCTTGGCATGTTTCCATTACCACAGGTTTGGCTGAAGGATTTATTCAAACTGAAGAGAAATTTACTTTCTAAATGGCAAAGATGAACCCATAGCAGTTATTGAAATTTATTGTGAGGCACACTGTTTCTTAAAATCTTTTTTGAACTCCTAATTTAAATGGGTGTTTGTTTAATCCCCAGCGGTAACTAAGTCCCACAGAGCCACTTGCTCACTTTCCCCTCAGTAGGATGGGGGAGAGATTTGAAAGAGTAAAAGTGAGAAAATTCATTAATTGAGATAAAGGCACTTTAATAAGTAATGCAAAAGCTTTAATAAGTAATGCACACGCAAAGCAAAACGAGGAATTAATTCACTAGTTCCCATGGGCAGGCAGGTGTTTAGCCATCTCCAGGAAAGCAGGGCTCCATCATGCACAACAGTTACTTGGGAAGACAGAAGCCATCAATGCCCCCATTTCCTTCTTCCCCCACCTTTATATACTGAGCATGATGCCACATGGTATGGAATATCCCTTTGGCCAGTTGGGGTCAGCTGTCCCAGCTGTGGCCCCTCTCAGCTCCTTGTGCACCCCCAGCCTCCTCGGTGGTGGGATGAAAAAGCCTTGGCTCTGTGTAAGTGCTGCTCAGTGGTAACACACTCCCTGCATTACCAACACTGTTTTCAGCACAGATTCAAAACACAGCCCTGTACCATCTACTATGAAGAAAATTAACTCTATCTAAGCCAAAACCAGCACATTGGGAAATTATTTTTCTATTCTGTGAAGTCTTTTAGGATTTTTGAAATTTTCTGGTTTGTATTTAATACAACTAAGAGTTTTGAAAGTCTTCAAGAGAAAAGCAAGACCTATTTACCACAAAATAGCCATTTTTCCCAGGGCTACTTTACTTTCAGAGAATGGATAATAAGCTGTTTTTCAAAATTGCCATGAAGGAAGCCAAGCAGGCACTTGGAGCTGGCTCTCTAAAGTAAAACACATCTATTTATTGACTCTTTTGGGTTAGGTTTCTCTCAGTCTCATTGTGGTTGTCATTCTTTGAACTTTTTATTAAACAGACGCTGGAACAGAGTCTTTGTTCTTTGTCAGGAGCAAGTACTCTAAATCTTCCCTTTTATGTAAATCAATATGTCAAAAAATAGAGTAGGTACACTTAGAGAGCAAAAAGAAATGGTATTTACCTTACAGGCAGCATCCACGTGCAAACTACCTATATAGACTCTGATTACAGTCTACAGAAGAGAAAGGTACTCCTAGGCATAATTCATCTTAACCTAGAGGAGATATCTAAGAGATCAAATAAATTTCATGCTAACAGCATCTATTTCTCTCCATTGATTCTAAAGGAGACTAGACTGATTAGTTCTGTGCCTACATTGTAGTTTTGCTTCAATTAGATAAGATTAATTATGCCCATGTTGTCTCTACGGTCTAATGTTTTGATGATTCATCTGGAAACAGGTGGGAAGACTCAGACCCCTTAGAAATACTATAATGGGTCCATAAAATGTTGCTGGTACTTCACAGAGAGATTAGACTAACAGTAGAAAATGACTGGGGTAGGTAAGTATTCTAACTTGAGCAATACGAGATACTGAAGGCAAATGTTCAGACTATGTTTAGGAAAACATAATACCTTTAATTTTCTATCAGTGAAATACATGTGATTCTGAAGACATTTCTAAATCTAAAACTATGCCATTTAGTTACTTAGTATCTTAACTATTACTCTTAGTTTCTTAACAAATTTGTGTATATATAAGGTCTATTAAAAATGAAGTTTGTTAAATTTTTGTTCTTTCTATACCTCTATTGCTTTCAATGTTAATGATTATTACATTACAGAAATCATATGTGAGCTATTATATTGTCCTTTGACCATATCAATATAAACCTCTAGTATTAGTGGACTACATGCATATAAGTATTTATGAATGCACATATGCAACCATGTAATACATAGGTAAATGCATTCTTAGGTAGGCATGGGTATGTGTTTTCATAGCTGTTATCTGGCCTTCTTAGAAATGAAACCTTTAGTCAAAACAAGTGTTCCCATATCACGGTAGAAAGATTACAGGTTACATGCTCATTTTTCATGATTATATAATCTTAATTTCCATCTCAATCTCTTTATAGATGCATCTCAATAATATATATTGGGAAGTTGCTTATTTTATTTCTATTTGCTTTTTTGGTGTTGTGGTTTTGTTGTCTACTGGAATTTTGGTAGGGGATTTTGCATTATGTTTTTTTTTAATCCCCTGATTTCCAGCTTACTGCTAAGAAATAATATATAATGTCTGTTGCATTTCTTACTTCAAGGCATTTTTCTTAGGAAAATAAATGTTAAACCCAAAGTAACAAACCCGATCTAACTGGAGGAAAACCAAAAGCATTTTAAGCTTTTTTAAATAGGAAATCTGGGACACTGTAAGGTAAGTCATGCTTAAAATATGTGTTAAGATACAGTTCTGCTTTCATTCATATGCAAATATTATGTATTTGAAGGGGAGAGATTCATAAGTGGTTTATTACCTATCAAGATTTATCTGGCCTATTATAGCTTCAGTCCAGAGGGTGGAATGCTACAGAGAGGATCTATTAACACAACTGACTAAAAAAAGAAATTTAGAACTGAATCTTCAGATAATGGGTCACTGCCACAGTTTTCAAGACTATAGTTCAACCTGCAACACTGTACTTCTACTACAGCTTCTAATAAAAAAATACTGCAGCGAAATTTTTCCTCTAGAAAAACAAGGTGCAATTCTTGCTCTGCAGGAGTAGAGACAAGACCAGATTGTGCTTTAGAAAACCATAACTGTCATTTTTTCTACCCTTGTTTCTAAAGGAAAGTAAACTGTGCTAGTTGTGAATATCTGACTCATTGCTTCTTTCTGCAGTAACTCTTCTGTGCTAGCCATTTCAGGGTGACAGCTGAGTAAAAGGTATCTCTATCTATGTGTTTCCATCTCTCCCAGATTTTGAGAAGAAGTTTCAGCCCACAGACAACAGCTAATAATAAATGCCTTTGGGTTAATTTTATCCTCTTCTGACCAGCATGCTAGTGCCGATAATAGCAGATAGCAATCATGTCTGCAGATTCAAAAGGACTGCAGATCATTCCATTCATACAGTCATAGGTAAAGGGGTATCCATGCTGAGCTTATGTTTAGCTAAAAAAAATTGGTGTACACACTAGTTGCAATAGGTGTTCTACAGATAATTTTTATGTGGACACATGCTATCCCTTGTGAAACTTGTGTTGACTAAGGAAATGCACGTTATGAAGCAGCAGGAACTTGCTGATTGTTTAATCAATACTTGAACTCTCCAGTTAAATAAAACCAAGGCCTGTCTGAGTTCAAGAAGCATTTGGACAATGCTCTCAGGCACATGGTATGATTCTTTGGGCCAGGAGTTGAACTTGATGATGCTGATGGGTCCCTTCTAACTCAGCATATACTATGATTGTATGATTCTATTAGTGAGATTGCAGTGATGATAGCACTTATAGACAGTTTTATTAAAATACTTCTAATTCCCAGTAACAAAACACTGATGCATATGAATATCTCATATCCATCTGCTTTTGCTAAAGTTATGGTCACCTTCCCGATGCTCTGCAGGATCCCAAGGTAAACAGCACTGCATTCGCTCAAGGAAAGTGGAAGACCATTTGCATTATGCACCATTTGCATTACAGAATGACATAATGCATCCTTCATTAGTTATGAGAACTCCCGTTTCAGTAATTTCCCCTTAACTTTCTTAATTCTTAATGTACAGACGTGTTTGCGTGGGGACGTTTGGCACCTTCTTTTCAAAAATGTTGTTTCCTTTTAAGTTTGTGTTAATTCAACTTGGTATGTTTCTCTAATCCAAATGAATAAACCACATCTCTAAAGACATGTTTTTATCCTTTGCCAGTGATTATATCAGCTGCAACACATTCCTTAATTTAAATACCATGCTAGTATGGTGGTCTGTTATTAGAGAGTAAAAACTGGAAACACAGGAAAAGGACTGAGGACATCATTGCCCCTTGATGCAATAGTCATACATCAACAAATGCATTCCAGGTACCTGAGTTATTACTGTGGCTGCACTGTGAAGAGAGGATGCTAAGACTGCATTTTGTTTGACTACCATATGAAATGTAATCATCTATGATATGAGGGACATATTGCCAGTAGAAGTGCCTTCTGTGATCTCATGTAATAAAATGTAAGCCTGCATACTTAGGAATTTACTTAAACAGTGAGACTTTTATCCTTGGCCTGCCTCTTGTCTTAATGATTTCATTTAAGCTAACGTAATATGAAAGGTACTTGACAGTGTATGATCTGAGCACTTGTGAAAAAGGAAGAAGCTAATCTTGTGAAAGTTGTTAATAAGTCTTAAAGTATTATCAATGTTTTAACATATTATTCACTGTTGTATGGTATTAGGGAGAGGGAATTTGGCTAATGTGATAAGAAACCAATTAATATGATACAGAAGCAAGCATATGATAAGACCTTTGTTCAGAATATTGCTGGCTTTGATAAAACCTCCCACACAGTCATTCAATAGCTTCTTCATTGCAATCGTGACAGGTTTTTTTCTAATGTCCACCAGAGAAGAACATAGGGATTTGTTTGTTGCTATTTATACATCTTGTAGCATTATCAGCAATGAAGTAACTACTTGGAAAACATTACAGTTCCTCTTTGGAAAACATTTCTATTATCAGCCCACAGCTAAAACTCATGGGTAACTGACATTTCTTAATTGTATCTGAAATATTTAACTCAAATGTTATTCCTTCCATTATGTGATCATTTGGAATATTACAATTATCATCCTCCTAAAATACAGATAATTTATTATTTAACCTGGAGTGAAAGAAATGTCTGATTGCATACTTCTCTTACGAACCTCAGGATAATCTTGTTTTTGAGAGATGTGGAACTCAAGTGGTTTAAATAATACACCTATTTATAGGCAGTAAGTATGCTTCAGTAAACACAAAAACATGAAGACATATTTTAAATACAAATCCTAAAAAATGTTGTATGTTCTACATGTTCTTATATGCATATTCAGCTGTCTATACTTTCCCAAATGTTTCAATAAATAAGAACAAAACCAATGAAATAAGTTTCCTTTTTATTGATGCACTTATCCTATGCAGTAGGGTGTTTCAATGATTTCTAAGTGCCTAATCAATACACCTATTAGAGTTTAACAGTGGTGAAATTTAAAAGGTTACATTGCTAGATTTTCCTTTATTTTTTAGTCTCTTTCATGTGCTGCTGCTGAACATTTTTATATATATAATGGTTAACTTCTCCTTACTACAAATGTTGGTTTACTTGTATATTATTAAGTCATATTGGAGTCCTATATCTTTAAGCCATGCAATAAATCCTATGTTGAAGCAATGCTGAAATTATTTTGACAGGCATTTGTAATTTTGGATTGTGATTTGCCTGGGATCTGTAGAAGTTTGTCATGTTGTGTCACTATAAACTATAATATGTAAGGCAATGTATACTTCCAGTAAGGCAAGTCTGTTAATGGCTTAAAAAGAAAAAGAAAAAAAAGAAATATTTTTAAAAAGAGATAGTTAAAGAGGAAACAAGCAGTGTAGAGCAGGTGAATAAGGAAGCTTAATTCTTTCTATCTCATAACACAGTCAGGACATTAAAAGAAATGAACAGTGGAAAATCTAAAGCTAAGGAAAGAAAGTGAAAATTACTCTTTCCATGCACAAAGTCCATTTTCTTTAATTTCTTTCTGATGATAAGTTTGGCACTCTGTGCTGGAAAACAGTAGGTCTAGCAGATGTTGCCTTCTAAGACATGTTCAAATATGTTCTCATCTTGAATTCAGAAGACACAGCTGACTTCATTTTAAAACTGGGGTAAAAAGAAGAATGTAAGTTTTAAAATCTGGGTGACAGCAGCTAAAGGAAGGTAACCATGTTTTTAGTTAAAAATTTTTGGAACTGGTTGCCAAAAGGAAGTTGTTAAACACTCATTTGCTTTTTCAAAATGAAGAATTAAAGCCTCCACCAACGTGCTTCTTTTCTTACTTCCCCTCTCCCAATGTGTAAGATGAAGTTGTCCTTTGTGAAATAGATGTTGAACTCAAGAATCTTTGAGATTAAAGCATTACTATGTGTATTTCACTTCTATTTTAATTACTCTACCTTAAATATTCTCTTTTAAATTTTTCCTTTGCATTTTGCATTTTCAGTGTACTACGTTCTATTCTAAACATCACTGAGCTTGTAATTGTTTGAGGCACAAATAATAGAAGCTAATTCGTTGACATTCCCTGAAACACCAAGGAATCCAGTCGAGACTGAATGGATTTCTCTATCCCTTCCTTAAGAGGCAGTTTCTAGTTTAATTCCTTCTCTGGCAAAGTATGTTTCACTGATGCGTAAATTCAGGGATCTAAAGGTTATGAATATAGCTCTTTGCCGTCCTATTTATTCATCTGGGGTCATGAAAGCTCAGCCTGAGATACCAATCCTTTCGTAAGACAAAAATAGAGGATACAGTAAACAGAATGAATTATTTTCTCTATGTAAATAGCAAACACATTCACTAATGTTATTCACTACTGTTAAAATTTTGATAGATACTACAAGTAGGGCCTCTCAAATAATCAAAATACCTGACTATTGTCAGATTAAATCTGTGAAATGTGAAAAGCATTATGGAATGAACTTCTTCCCCTGTTTTCCAAACAACTGTATCTTTCTGAGGTTGTTGATCAGATATTCCTTTTTAAAAAAGTTTCTTTCATAAATGCATACATTAATACTTAATACTCTTTATACTGTTATCCAACAACATAATTGCTGTTTCTGATTGATATAATGATATTTCACCCTGGATTGTCTCAAAGCCATTTACTTATTATAGTTATTATGTTTAATAATGCTCTAATTTTCTAAGCATGAAGTGGATTGAAAAAAAGAAAAGGTGTCTACTTGGGCCTGATATAAGTGTAAGAGAAAACTGTAAGAGGAAATAAGAATGCCTTAGTAAATTATCTTTAAATCCTTTCAGTCACTGACACTGTAACTATCACTATGATCTTTTTTGACTCCTAGGAAATTTGTTAATTTTATATTAAATTGAAAAATTACTATTTTTACCTGTGATTAATGCTCCTCTGTTATGTCTTAATGTAAAAAGTGATAGTAAAGAACATTCTGGATAGAAATGATGATTTTGGTGTTTCTAAGGGAACAATCTTAATGTTGTTGTTCTTAAAAGTTATGACCAAGACCTGGATTGCTGAAATCAGTCAAGGAGTGAGGATTTTGTAAAATTCTCAATTCCCATGTTGCTGCTGCCAGCAGAACTCAGGAAAAAGATTTGAGGGGTGTTACGCCTTGGTCCCAAAGCCACATGCTTGCCTAGGCATTTACTTATATTTAGACTCCTAATAGTTTGCCCATGCGAAACTTTGATGGAGTCTTAGTTCTCTGATACCTTGAATTCATGTCCGGAGAAAACAATGCCACCCTTTCTCTAAGAGAATTTCTTTTAATTTAGTGAGAAAATGGGTTTTTCAGCAAAAGGTCTACAGGAGCAACATAATAACCAAGGAAAAGATGCCACAAAAGCATTGCACTTAATAGCAGGCTACTAGGGGCAAAAGATCTTCCCTGCTTCCCTCCAAACAGCACTCTTAGCACTGCTTCTACACCCTTTTGAGGGGTTTACCAACCAGCAGACATCACTGTGGAGTAGGGAATCTACTTTGCACCCAGCAAACACTAACTCCTTACAATTTAGGTGAAATACCATTCAATTGGTTTTAAATTACCTATGAGAGGAAGAAAAGAGTAAAGGAAGAGAGATTAAGAGAAGAAAGAATAAAGAGAGGAGAGAGAAATAGTTACTGCCAAGAGGTCACGTTGGTGGGTTCCAGGAGACAAGGCCAGACAAAATGGAGCCCATGTGTGCCTCTTTTATAGAGTTTGGCTACTGTGGCCACTCCTGCCATGTGGGATATCTGGTTCACGGACCCCTCAGTGTCCCTCTAGCCCCAGTGAGCGGTGCTGCAGCCGATCAGAGGCTCTGGAGGGTGTGGTGAGGTCTGACAGCCCAGCCATGTGGCTCTCGGTGCTGCCATGTGCTCTCTGTGCAATCCGCCGTGTTGGCTGCAAGCCTTACACGTGATACTGATACTGCCACGAGGTTGCAGACCCGACCATGGCCCCTGCCCTGACACACACACCCACACCCACCCCCACACACACACACAGAAGATGGTGGTTCCGACTCATCAATCAAACAACCCGGTGAATTACAAATCCAGACTCTAACAAGAGGGAAACCTAAAGAATGCAAATAGAAACCCTTAGGGGTATGTATACATAAAGAAAAAACACAAAGTACTTTAAATTTGGTGCCCACATCTGAGAGAGATGTGAAAACTCCTGTTATAGTCAGTGAAGATCCAGACACAGTAACTAAGCACCTAAGGCTTGATTTAGCTGCTTACACAAAAGTACATGATATTATTTATGATAAAAATCTGTGTAGGTTGTGTTAGACATATAGCTCTGCCACCTCTGATGGAAACTTTCTTGATGAATTCTACTAAAATAAAAAATTTTAAAATCACATTTTGTTAGTTTATTCATTGCTTAATACTGTTCTGCTTAGCAGTAATCAATTTCCACACTGACATAAAGCCTTTGGCTTTAACTCCCTAATTTATCCCCTTGGGAGCCACATAAGTGCCCTGCAAAGCTAAAAGTTCATTTCATCTTTCTTTAATTGCACATTAATTTCATGTAACTTTTACATGAACATCATTGAAAAGTAAGATAATTTGACCTATTCTTTTACAATTAAAGAACTACAAATGCAGAAAAAAAAGTTGCTGAAATTCTCCTTATATTAATGAATTAGGCTTTTAATCGATTATACATTTAACTTGTCATTTAAAACTATGTTAATTATAGGTTATCTTTTTGATTTAGTTGTTAATCCATTCATTCTCATTTAATAAATTTAATAATTAAAATATATAGTGCTTTATCTTCACTTCTGTGTGACAGCTATCAACCTAAGTTGATAATTTATGCAATGCAACATCAGAGAGCACTCACAACAATTTTATCATCCCCTATATAGTTTAGAGTCATCAGAAAAGGAGGCTAGCAGGTATAATTGCTGAGATTATAATATTAAATTGCAGTTCTTTTTGTAATTTATAAATCTGTAAAAATGTAACCTAAAATCTTATTTTTACTTGCTACAGTTGGTCTGTCTCCAAGGCTTTTCTTTGCCTACCCACCTCCTTAAAATTTGAAGGAAGATGGCAAATTTATGAAATATAGCCTTGAAACTCTGATTTAAAACAGAAAGTGTGGTGATGTTAAAGAGGAATACCCAATAAAATGTTGTGCTTGAAGTTAATTTATCTGTTAGTAACTTTGTGTATTATGAATGTATAGTGGACCTGGGTAGTTAATTTTCTTCACAGCAGCTCATATGAAGCTATGCTTTAGATTTCTGACCAAAACAATAATGATAAGCCACTAATACCTTATCTTTTGCTGAATACTATTTGCATAGAATCAAGGCCACCTCTGCTTTTCAGTCTGTGCCCCCACAGTGAATAGACTGGTTGGTGCACTGTAGGCTGGGAGGTGAAACACTTGTACGGATCACCTGAACTAAACAAAGAGATACTCCATACCATGTCACATCATGCTCAGTAACAAAAGAGGATAGAAGAAGTTTTAGGAGGGTTAGCCATCTTTTTCTATGGAACTGGCTGAGCATCTGTTTACCCTTGGGAGGTGGCGAGTGCTTGCCTTTGCGTGATTTTTGTTTACCTCTTTTCTTCCACTTATGTAATAATTCCTTCTATAATCTTTTTATATATGCTAAAACTTATTTATTATTTTTAAATCTTGATACCAAGTGTTGGGTTTTTTCCTTTTTTTTTTTTTTTCCTTTCTTCTTCCTCTATTTCGCTGAAGGTTTGATGTGGGAAGTGAGTGAATAGGTGTGTGGTGCTCAGCTGCCTATCGTGTGGTGCTTAGCTGCCCACCAGAGTTAGCCTACAGCAGTATAACACCTTTTTTTTTTTTTAATGAGGAAAAATAACTCATGGCTATATGTGCACCTCTACTCGGATCACCATGATTAAAAGGAGAGAAGAAATACAATATGTATTAATTCCATTATGACTTTTACAGTGAATGGGGAAAAAAAATCTGTCCAACTCATTTGTGATCAGTTTTTTAGAGAAAATTTGAGACACTTCCTTGATTAAATTATGGGAAATGGATTATATATATGTGGAATTGTCCAGATTTGCTCTAATCAGGGTAAGTATTGCCAATACTCCAGAGTCTTGGCGTTTCCAAGGTTCTATGAACTTTTGTCATACTGTTCCTGGTTATTGTTTGCATCCTTATCTAATTCATTATTCTTCCTCTTCTATGACTCTTTAAGCTTTTTATCTTCCCAAACTGTCTATTTCCGTTTGCAACAGTGCCCCGCTTTTTCCATCACTTCAACAAATTTATTGTTGCAATTTATTAAAAGAACTTTTTGAGTTTGAACCTTTTTACATTTAGTACTTAGATGCAGTAGCCACAGTGTGTCCTTTGAACTATTAAGTTCACGTGAAAGCTGATGGACTATAGACTCTCTTGTCTAGTATCCTTGTGTCGTGTAATCTCTTTGGTGTACATCTGTCCGAGATGCTCAGCACTGTGAATAACTTTCACTACTGCTTTTCTCCAGTGGTAGTGGGAGCTGTGCATATGCTGGAGTAAGAATCAGACTACATAGCACAGGTAAGAGATGATAGAAGCCAATTTGAGCCCTTTATATTGAAAGCAGAAAAAACACATGCTGTAGAATATCTGCTGTATGCAATTATGTTTTTATTCTGGAAGCTGTACCTGAAAACAAAACCAGAACCAACCAAGCAACAAAACAAAACCAAAAAAACCCACATTCTAAATTAATCACTATCTAGAATCACCAATCCTAATTCACTTTTCCAGTGCACATTCGTTTTAAGGTAAGCCCCCACCATGGAATGGAAACGAGAACACTTAGTAATATTACTTTTCAATAGGATTTTTAATTTCACAGAATTATCAATCTTGTTTATATCCAGCATACATTGCTTATTTTCAATATTGAGGTGCCATACGCTTTTGTTAACACTTATTACATTTATAAGATGTATTTAGCAAAAGAGATTTTAACAAAGGCTTTCTATGACCCAGAGTTAATGTTTTATATCGTAACAAAGTTTCTGGATCATATAGAGACACAAATATTGAAACCTGATGCAAGATTAAAGAGTATGACACTTGTTTGCAAGATATACACAGAGAATGTAAGAAAATTAGTTTAGTTTTAGTAAACAGCAGTTAGTGTAATGACTTCTAAAGCAAAAGGTTTGGAGACTATTATTTTCCAAGTCTCCCTACATGACCTTGCTGCTGAGAAGTGATCATAATATATCATTTCAAAGAAGCAAAAATTGGTTCTTGCTATATTCTGGTCACTGCACAATGAGAGAAGTGGTGAGGAAAATATTACTTTGAAGGCAGAGTAACTCTACATGTTTAGTAGAAAGAAAGCAAACCTCATCTATCATCTTTGCGGAAAGTCCCCAAATATGGTCTTCTTCAATGATCCTCCCAACAATCCAGTGATCAAAATGATCAAAAACCCAGTGGCATTGCAATATTGTACGATTAGTTATTACCAGGTACCAGGCTTTTACAGGCTCTGGAGTCTGTAAATAAGCTTTGCTCTCATACTAACACAACACGGTTATAGTCCAGGCAGTTGTGTTACCTTTGTAGTTATGTAATAATGGCTTGGCATATGGACACATTCATTTGATCCCAATTCCATGTGCTTTCCTATCACTGTAACCACAAAAATGCATTTGAAATTACACTTTCTTCCTTCAAAAAAAGCCACAGTACCTATATGTTGGTTAGATCTGTTTAATAGCCCATCAGACATAATTTAGTTGTTACTAGGAGCATAAATTCATAGTATTACATGATCTGTTTTTTGTTTATTTAATCCTATCATTTTAATCTGTACTCTTATGGGAGAGTGAAATTATCCATGAAATGTAATGAAATCCTGATCTTGCTAATGTCAAAGGAATTTTGTGATTGTCTTTTTTAAAATAAGAAATTCACGTATTCAGGACTTCAGTGGATTCAGATTTTCCTCCCTTTTGTTTCATTCAAAAAATTATTGCTTAATTAATGGCTGATCTACAAAGTTTTATTCACAGATTAAGAAAATTGCTTCCTCCTTAATGCCTGCTCTTTAGCAGTTTATACTTCTATGGGAATTCTTTTCCACTTCTCTCAAAAACATTTGAAAACAAACAAAACAACAACAACAATTCCAAAGATATCTTCCAAGAAAGTTACTTTTAAGACATGAGAATTGTGATTATCATCTAGCTGGTGTTGATAAATAGTTCAGCTCTTATGCATAAGAAGTTGGTGTAAAATTGGAGTCTTGGCAGTATTTCAACAAAATGCTAAAAATATAAGTTAATTCTTAAGATGTTCAAAACAAGTATCTGGTCATTGAAGTTAATAGTGTCTCTCCCATCTCTGGTCCTTTTTAGTCTTATGTTACAAAAAAATGTGAAACCTAGGTATGAGTAAGCTGTATCTATGATATTATTTGTTGCAATAATAATGCTAAAAAATTCAAACTGGGCAGCTACTTGGCCCCCTGCAGAACTGTGTCACATAATTGCAACTAATGATTTATCTAGCCTTTGCTATAGCATCTGCAGTGATAGTGCCTTGACCAAATACCCTTAAGGAGCTTATTTCTGCAACAAATTGATCTTTAAGTTAATACCTTTTTTCTTATTTACAGGCACCACTTTTCTGTTCTTTGCTTTTGGACAATGCCCCCTCCTTATCATTTTCTAGACTAAATAAATCCCTTCTTTCCTTTATGTACTATTACCCTGGAGGTACTTGAAGAGACTGATCATGTCCCTAGCGTTTCCAGTTTGGTAGATGGCACTCGATCATTTAGTGTACCTTCATATGGTTTACTTTCTGGTTGTTGTGTTTCATTTTGTTATCGATCCTTGTATTCCTGTAGTTTGTTCTGTCTGACTCATTATCTGTGAGAAATAGCATTGCAGACGTGAAGCAACAGGCTCGTGGTGAGGACATGCAACTACCCTGTCCGAAGTGGAGCAGCAAAAGTGCTTTTGTTAATGCAGGGTGTTGTTGCTGTCCTGGGGGAGCTGACATCACAGGAGATGGATCCTTTGGGTATGCCACGTACTGCAGTCCTTAATGATGTAAGAAGCACAAAACTAAGTAACACTTGAGGCTCCATGTAGAATTTGAGAATTGTTTTGTGAGCTTTACTGTGGTCTACAGTGGGTAATGAAATGAAAGCTATCCCATAGATGGCACAGAGGTACTGAGGAACTGCAAGGGAAAGGTTCAGTCAGGATGCTCGTACTACAAAATGCCAGGTACTTTTTGTTTGCAGATTCAGACTGGTATTCGACACATACACTCTGTAATATTTCATCTTTTTTTTAATTCTGTGTTGATACTCTTCCATTACAGCTAACTATGCATCTAATTGTATACATATTCTTATGGTAAATCAGGGTAATAATTTCTAGCCGGGCTGCTTCTGAGGGTATAAATTTGTGCCTCTTCACAGCATGTCATGTTTTAGCATTCTTTCAGTGATGAGGCCTTTGCCGCTCCTAAAAGTGAATGGGCCTGGAGAAACCAGGCCTGATATACTTCATACCTATCTCAGCTGATAGCTTTATAGATACCTTGAGGAACATATTGATAAGTTTACACCTTCTCTGTGCATGTATGTGCTTATTGACATACTCTCCTCACATATCATTGGATTATAGTGGTGAAATTATTTTATTTCCAACATTTCTTAGAAATCTCAGACTCAGTGCGTGCAGCTGAGGTGTTGACTACAATGATGTTGAGTACAAGTGTGAATATTTACATCTAAACAGAAAATAATTTCCAGAATTTCAAGGGATATGTAAGACTTTTAATGGTAGCATTACAAAGAGAGTAGGTAGCAGAAATCTTGTATCAGCTGCCACACTTTGTAGCGCTGCTTTCACCTTGTATTCATTTCTAGCCGTTTGCTGCACCTGCACTCACCCCAAGGGGCTGATCCCACACCAAGTAGTGAGAATGGCTCATGTGCAGGGCATCACTCACGGCTGACTCCTCTCAGACCAGACTTGCTGTATGCATGCTACGTAGCACACAGTCTTGGCTCTCTGTAATGTCTATGTCACCATAAGACAAAGCAATCATTTTTTTCATGCTATCTCAGTTCAGGGTGTCTGAAATACTGTAAACAGTGTACTGCAGTCCTCGGCATGAGAATTTTAAAGCTTAAAAGAGGGTGTGAGGGAGGCCTTTCATTTGATGGGGCCTGAGGACAGACAGGAATGTTTGCAGGTACACAACTTGCGGAAAGTATGTTAGAGCACTGCCAGATGTAGTCACACCTATACAAATGATCCCTGGACCAAGCTCTCCTCAGAGAGATACCTAAATTTTCTTTTGGAAACAATTAAATGGTTTAGAGAGATTTGTGTAGCGATGAAAATTAGAGAATGAGGATATGAGGAGTAAACTAGGCAACAAAGCTGTTTAGCTTACATAAAAGTATTTGCTGAGTATGGTTTGAGATGTTTTTCACTCTTTATCTCATAAAATTGTGTTCCATAGTTTTCTCATTTGTAGATTGGGTTGCAGAACATAATTTCACATGTATCAAACTGTTTTACCATGCAGATAAGACAACAATGTATTTTGTCCTGGCTATCTCTGAGCAATGATATTTAATGATCAGACAGCCTTGTTCAAATGAAGTATCTATTACTTTAACAGCAGATACAAACTTCCAGAAAAAATAATATTTTAAACAAAAAAGTGATCTATGTGTGGGCGTACCTCACACAACATTTATTACCCTTTATGGCAACTCAAACAATTTAAGATATGCTTCTTCCTACCCCGGTGTGTCAGCCTGGTTCTTTTGAAGAATGTCCGTTCTCTGCAGAAAAAGCACGTATCATTAATCTCACCATAGTTCTTGCATTTTTATGTATTTTGCATACAATTCCTGTGCAGATTTAAAATAAGTTTGTGAGGCTGGTATTAGGAAGAATTAAGTGGATAATTTCTGCATCGTCCCTTACAAATCTTTAGCTGCTTATTTTTTTATGCTTGATCTTGAACCATTCATTTGCATTCTATCTCAAATGTAATTAATACAGCAGAATTTTAATGTGACAGTTTAGATACTTTAAGGATATTTGTATATTAGTTATTGATTGTTTTTTATTGATTGTTAAGAGGAATATCTGCTGAGATTTTGTGGTTCTTCTTGAGATTGGGTGTGGAGAAAGATACCTTAAATGTGTGTTTATACCAGGGGGAAAGTGCATCTTATATTAGAATATTTCTAACTATGGATTTTCCCACTACATACTCATCTCTCCTGCCCAGTATCTAAAGAAACTTTCTTTAACCAAAGTTGTCATGCATGATAAAAAAAAGATTAAAATAACAAAGGTAAAATATGGCTACAGTGATTCCTAAGGGAACGACTTTTTCAAGCTCCATGGGTTCTTCTAGTTCATCAAACATACCTGAGGTAAAGGAGCAAGGTTCTGTATCAGTTCGTCTGTCCAGTATCACTCCAGTGTTGAAGGTCAGAAGAAAACTTAATGGACAAGTGCAGTACCAAGCTAAATTCCAACTTGAGACTAGCAGAACAGCACTGCACCATCTCATCTGGCTGCATTTTGAAACCCATGTTGAAAACTTAATCTAATGATCAGTTGGCTTTTTTATGTCTTCAGAGACTTTTCATCTAGCTGTTACAAATTTCATTCCCTTCCTCATTGCTTGGTAGTACACATATCCATGTTACAAACCCATCAGTGTCAGTTCAATCATAGTATGCAAATTTGGTATAAATTTGGGAGGATGTAGAGATACATTCCTCAACAGAAAAATGTGCACTTGGTGATATCAGTTCAAGGCTTGCATAAACAACAGAGAAAGAATACGGCCTGGGATTTATTCTGAAAATATTGAAATTGTTTAGGATAATAGTATCATTAAGATTGGAAAATATCTCCAAGACCTCGGAGTTCCTGGGTTAGTGAGTCCACCACTTTTCCAGACAGCCTATTCCAACCATCTTATCAGTGAAAAAATTCTTCCTGATATCCAACCTGAACCTCCCCTGGCACAGCTTGGCCATTTCCTCTTGTCTGTTGTTAGTTGCCTAGGAGAAGAGGTCGACCCCCCACCTGGCTACAACCTTCTTTCAGGTAGCTGTAGAGAGTGATAAGGCCTGAGGCTCCTTTTCTTCAGCCTAAACAACTCCAGTTCCCTCAGCTGCTCCTCATGTGACTTACTCTCTTAGATCGTTCACTGGCTTCATTGGCCTTCTCTGGAAACGCTCCAGTACCTCAATGTCTTTCTTACAGTGAGGGGCCCAGAACTAGTCACAGTATAGTGTGGCCTCACCAGTGCTGAGTGCAGGGGGACAATCACTTCCCCACTCCTGCTGGCCACACTATTTTTGATGCCATTGGCCTTCTTGGCCACCTGGGCACACTGTTGTCTCGTACCCACCTGGCTGTGATACAGTATCTATTTTATTTTAAATATTTATAATTAATTCAATATTCATGAAAAATGACTGAATTTTTTTTTAAAAACTGAAAGTTATACCAGACTATAGGAAAATACTGGAAAGGTTGGAAAGGAAGGTATCCTTAGGCTTAACATAGCACAGTTAGAAATACTCTATCCTGAGCCCAAAAGTACTACATTTTATTTTTCTTCTACACTCTTCCATTATTTTTCTTCTCAGTGAGACATCTTTTCTTCTTCCTCAGAGAAACTTCTTGTTCTTACTTCCTGCTAACTACAGAAGTCAAAAGTAATGACCACTTTAAAGTTTTATATAATGGTTTCAAGCTCAACGGATCCAATAAATTAATGAGTACTATGGATCTCCTCTCTTTGACTTACTGCCTAAAGCCACCTTCAGACACAAAAAGAAAGGTTTTGCTTTCCTAACTGGAAAGATTCTTTTAAAATCAAAAAGAATAGAAAGATGATAAGTAATTCTGAACCTTTCAAGTAAATGACAAAACTTTCAATTGACATCAGCAAAGGCCAGGTTCACCCTTCATTCTTTGTGAGGTTTGAACAAAGCATGAAGATAACAAGCTACAGGAAACAGTCCAGGTCTGCCTTCTTGGTTCTATTTGTTGCCCATGCATTCCCATGTCCCAGATGGGAAATTGCAAATATAACTGCTATGCTTTCTTAGCCGTTATAAATCTGCAGTGCAAATCCTGATTCAGCAGTGCTTTAATACTTATGAGTGTCTCTCTCTCTCTTTCCCACTGACTTGAAATTTTTATAGTTTCTTCATTGTGACTTGGAATTTGAGCAGATGTGCAGAAAGATGAACACATCATTACTCAGTCCTGAGGGATTTTTCACATCACTGTATTATAAGTTGCTTAACTAGATGGTGGCTTTTTTTAATTCTTAAAAAAGAAGAAAAAAGAGAAGAACAGGAAACGTAAGCCTGGGAAGTCTATTGTATCTGTACTGATATATCTGTACTTTCAGCCTGTGAAACTGGAGACTTATATGTGCTTACAGGGAAATTGTAGAGGTTCTACACCCAAGTGACAAGACAGTAATGTAAGACAAATAAAACAGGGTGAAAGTCATCTTTGGACTAAGTATTTCATGAACTCAGGAGAGTTACGTCTGTCCTTATCACAAGGCTTAAACACAAAAGCAAATTATAATTACAGAACTGTAAATATACGTGGTACTTTAGTCAAAAATAGTAAGTCAAGGGTACCTTCTCCAGTCAATTTTTTATGTATCAAGAGACCTAATTACAAAAGTGGCTGTTTCCCCTTCAGCTGACTAAAGGCAGCACAAAAGTATCCACTTCCCAATTGCACTGTTCATTCCTTGTCCTAACCTCCTTCACAATCGACTCAACTTAGTGGAAAAATGAATTCTTTAAAAGGTTTCGAACATTTACAAGATAAAGGGAGATGCACTACATTTGGATATATAGAATTTTATCTATTTTTACATACTTTAATTTGCTTATTTTTAAAATTATTTAAATAATTAATCTGCCGCCAGTATGGCTGTCAGATTATTATGCATAGTTGATTTTTCAGGTACTTGGTGATGAAGTTGCAACAAGTCTGAGGGTAATTCACAGCCTTGGGATGACTGATTAAGTGATCAGAGTTCTCTATCCTTCCAGTTGCAGGGAATGATGAGGGAAGAAACAGCAAGAGCCAGCAGATCAATATCTGGCTCTGAGTCTGGTGTCACTGGCAGATTTTTGGGGCTTTTGATCTTCAGTCAGTCTACATAACACCAGACCTGCTGGTGACAGATAGGGTACACCTATCTCAAAGAGCAGAAAGGATCTTTACAGAGAAGGCAGCAGGGTTCATTGAAAGAGCTTTAAATGAGATTTAAAGGGGGAGAGGGATAAAACCAGGCTTGCTAAAGATAAGCCTGAGAGAGGCACTCCAGTGTTTGAGGGACAGTGTGTTAGTGAGGTCTTTCAGTCTGTGGACATACCTCAGGGGAGACAGGGAGTGGAGAGCCATGTGGCAACAAAGATGCAAGGGTTATTGATGGGGCCAGTTCTGTAGTTCTGTTTAATATCTTTATCAGATGAGGGGATCAAAACTGACATATTTACTTCATGTCACATATTATTTATTATGCCACACAGATTTTGAATTCAATAGTGCAGAAATTATGTGATATTAATGATAAGCACACTTTTTGAATGAAATAGGACTGAAATAACACCTTTACTAACATCAGCATATTTGCAGTTTAAATAATGGATTTTTTTTTAAAACATTCATGTTGATTTACTTACTTCATATTTATCAAAAAAAGTGTACTATATACCACTAAGAATCTACTTTCATTAGATCTGTGCTTATTTTATGGAACATATTTCACTGTGCCTTGTGGAATTTTACTTTAGGAATGTGAGAATCTTAAAGTTCAGAGCAAATCTTCCTGACTGTATTTAAGAAGTGTAACAATCATTGCAACTGAATTGGGACTGAATGGTGCCTGGAAAAAACATATAGATTTGTTATAGCGAGGCTGTAAAAATTGAATATAAAATTGATTTGTCTATAAGTCATTCAATAAAGCTATAAAGTTAAAAGTATATTTTGAAGTGCTATAGACTAAAACGCCAAATCAGCATGCCAGTTTTTTAAATATAATCAACAGAGTGTCAAGTTTATAAACATGTTTGCAGAGATTTTCCATGATTTACAGTGGCATATTCACTGATCTCTTCTTGGCTATTTCAGGTGTATATTCTTTGTATATATGTATCTAAAAGTGCATATCACTATTTTAATCTGTATGAAAATATAGTGTTGAAGGCTTAAACCTTCCATTAGACATACCTGAACAACTCCCTTAAAGTTGATGGGAGTTAAGTGTGAAAACATTTGAGGGCTGATCAAACCTAAAGGCTCTTCCTTGAAATGGTCAAAGAAAGTTGAGGTTAAAGTTGTTGAACTCAATAAGGCTTCAGTAGTGCATAAAAATGGTAATGTGATGCTAGACTTTTTTTTTTTTTTACTTCATCAGAATCCCTATAGTTGGTATTTGATGATGTTTATAAAGGTTAAACAGAATTTTAAGTAGGTTTTCTCACCCCTCGTACTGCAAGTGTTAGCCAGCTGTAAGTCAAAAAATGGCTTTGTGGGAGTTAATTGGCTCTTCTAGCAATAATCCCATGTGTCTTGAAATATATGTCTTTGTGCATATGGTCACTATTGCAGGAGATAAGTTATTGTATGTTTTTTATTTGATGTCACTGTGACTGGGACAAAGGATGGGAATACAGCTATTTTTACTCTTGTTTTCCAAAGAAATCCTTACTTCAGTTGTCATTCACTTACAACGCTTCATCACACCCACAAACACACACTCACTGTTTAATGCTTTATCGTTTAATCATTCATTTAAGAAAGTTTTTAAGGCAAGAAGTTTAATTTATCAATTGTGTAGGATTCTCCTCCTTCTCCTTTATTCTTCTCTAAAGTAGGATTTGGTACTTCTTGTGCAGTGATGTGAAGGTAAAAACTGAAGTGTTGTGTTATGTATTTCCTTAGGCTCATTTTATTTATTTTTTAAAAAAGAATTAGAAACATAATCCTTTAAAAGGCTCTATGGTGGAATACTGTTACCTCTTCTCCTGTGGAAAGAACCAAATTGTGATACATCAGGATTAATTTCAGTTTCATTGCTCTAAGAAATATCTAAAGGACTGTAGTCAGATTAATATAAAACAAAAATTGTGAAGTGGCTAACAAATGGGATATACAATCTAAACATAATCTGAAAAGTCAAAATCTTGCATATGTATATGCTCTGAACTTCTCGAGGGTTTTTACTTGTGTATTTTTGGTTCTCTAAAGTTGCACAGAAAAGATATAAAGTGGAAATACACAGGACTGAAGATAAAAATGCTGGTCTTGAAAATTTCAAGCAAAAGTAAGAAGAGTGGGTTTATTAGAAAAGTGGATAGAACCAAAACTGTTTAAAAATTTCCTACAGCATTTCATGAACTTTGCTCTGGTGTTCTTGCTTTCAATTTATCTTCTAAACATATATTTTTTCTCATAGCCACCTGTTGAGAAAAAAAGATCACAGTAGTTCACTTAACAGGTTTGAAAGGATGTTTTTTCTTTCCACCAGCTATCAATACCTCAGTGTATTGTTAAGCATTTCAAACATAAATTTTGCTTCCTCTGCTGTTCTGTTATTCTGTTACATTTCTTCTCACGCATTCACACTGACTTGCTCTCTCAAGCTCTTCATCTTCCGGAATTCTGTAGCATCTTACCCAGAAATATGGGGCTGCGTCAGACCCTTTCCACTGCTTAGAATGAGTAACTGAAGGCCTCATAATTTATTTATCTAAAACAAGGACCTAAAATTAAGCAGTGATCCAGGTTCTGTTGCCCCCTTTTTTTTTTTTTTTTTTTTACTTCTAAGTTATGTGATAAATGCACTGAGTCATAAATAGAGGTAGTACTTTTACGAATGTGTGTGAACATTGTATTCTCTATCATATGTCCACATATAAACAAATATTATTTACACACAAAAATCCTGCAGCGTGGTTCATACCTGCATTATTTGGGACTGTGACCCTCTGGATCAGACTGTCTCTGCCTACTCCACAGAGTGTTGAGCTGTGGGTTTCCTTAGAGCCACAGCTGGTATTCCTGTACTATTAGCAACAACAGCTCAGAACCTGAACTGATCTGAAGGCTGTGTTGCAAGTCATCAAAACACTGTTTTTTAGCATGAAACAAAGCGTGCATTTTGTGTTTCAGGTTGGTCATTTCTCAAGAACAGCAAGGATTTTTTAGGACACTAGTGTTAGCCAGCCAGAGAAGTGCTGATAGGGAGCAGCACAGGGTGCAGCTGCGGTGACATCCATGTGTAATTTTAGGAAGGGTCCCTGACACGAATGGCCCTGTGTGCTGTGCTGGGATTGAGTCCTGGTGAGAGCTGGTTAAAATGCTGCAGATGCTTCTGCAGTTGCGATTGTTAGCGCTCCAGTTTGCTTCCTAGTCTCATTTATTTAACAGCACAGATACACTCTGTTTCTTATCTATGTATTCCCATAATACTGCTGAACAGTTGCATCACTATTGTTAAAGCTGATCCAATCTTTGGCATTTAACTGACTCCTTTGTACATTCTATATAGGAAGATATATCTGTAAAAAAACCACACACACACACACACGTAAATCCAGATAAAATTGTTTTCAGTGCTTTCAGATATTTTTCAATGAAATAAAAAAAAATAGCCTCATACTCAGTGTTTAGCACCCTATCAGCATTTCTTTGCAGTAGTTACTCTTTTTTTTCCTTTCATATAACATTTCTCCCACCAACTCCAGAAACTTCTGAAGTATTTGCGTAACCCTGGAATATTTGTTTATACTGTTTCCTGACTTCGGTCATGAGGTTTTATAAACCATAAAGCAGATACCTTATAAACCACAAAGCAAACTACAGTACTGGGTTTATCTTGGAAAAAAAAAAAAAAACAAACCTTAATGCTCTAGCAATTTTCCCTTTATAAGCAATGTCCCTATTGCACTGTGGATGCCAAAAGCATCACATGCTTCTTTTCCTTAATCTCTTTAGTAGGCCCTAAATTTTAGTTGTGATTTATAGGCTCTCAGTAACTAGTTTCTGGTTTCATACTCAGCAGTATCACGGTCCTGAAGTTGCTGACTGCTCTGCAAGCAGTTTAGGTGAAAATCGTGGCACCTGGCTGGTTTCCAAGCATGTCTGGACTTCCATTATTCTGGAACCCCAGGGTTCAGTTATTTCAAACCAAAGTAACTTTTACAAAAAACTTAAATAATAATTACAAAGAAAAAGAAAGAAAGAGCAAGTAAATTTCAGAAAAATACCCTACCTAGTGACTTAGGTCGCTTAAATACTTTGACCAATATTTGGGATACTGGTCATCACAGTGGTATTTATGCCTTCTATCCTTGTATTGTGTCATTAATATCAGAGCTGACTCAAAGAAAAATGCACGTGAAGGTTCTTTTTATTTGAAAGACCGAATGTTGCATTCAAGGTTTTGACCTTTCTTTTTTTAGTACTAATATAATCTAGAAATAAAGCTGTGATTTTTCAAACACTAGCTTACAACTCCATTACAGGGAGAACAAAAACTAAAGAAAAATGCCTTCCTTTCATTACTGCTTTTTGATATCCTTCACCTGATGAGGGCCTAAAGTTGAATCTAAAACTGATTGCGCAGATGTGCTGAGTTTAGACTCCTTGAAAGAAATGGCATGTGTAAAAGTACCTGTTATTTATTCAATATCTACCTTATTACTTCATTTTTTGAACATCTATACCTAGCTGGCTTTAGGAAAACCCCTGTGCAAAGTGTTAATACTGCACATGATTTTGTAAAAGATGTTAATACTGAGATGTCTGAGACATAACAGCTTTTTCCAAAGTGCAAGGAATCTCGACCAGACCCCTTTTTAATGCCATAAAAACTGTCTGGTTCATTCAATGTTCAGTGTTGACTTGTTTTATAGTAGGTCTTCGCTGCTGCAAAAGATCTGGATTGAGATTCTTCTGAGCTGTTGGTGTCTGTCTCCAGTCACTCTCTGTATTGTCAGTCGAGATAATAGGCACTTTTAAGAAACAATTTCTGTGACTCGGTTTAGATATTCATTTTCATATGAGATTAATCACATCTAGGGGTTTTCTGTTTCTCTGAAATGACCATAAAGGAGCCTAATTTGTCCCCAGATACAGACACCTCTGTAGCATGTGAAGTTATTTGACAGAAATCCTATGCCTTCAGTTTGCTGAAGCCTTAAATTTATCAGTGAAAAATTATGTTTAATCTGTGAAGTAACACTGGTATGAATTTAACATCCAGGTGGCATTAAAAATCTCAGAAGAGTAACTGAAAATGCTAAAAATAATCCACAGTTTTAACCTTATTTTAAAGATTTGTGCATATAGTTTGCTTACTTGATAGCAATCAAGTCATGATTAATATTTACTGGCCAAAACTAAATTTTTTAGTACCATATCTAGAAATTTAGTGACTTTATAGCAGGACACATTAAATTAAATAGCTTTTCCTTCATGAATCTTTACCTCCCAAAAGCTACAGCAGCAGGCATTGCTTGCTTCTTGTTCTTGTTATTCTTTACTGCAACACACCATCTTTCCCAAGGTGGACCATAGTAAGGAATGGTCAGCCTCTCTTTTTTATTTGCCAATCTCTCTCTCTCCTTTTTTTTTTTTCTTTGTGTGTGTGTGTTTATTTTTGTTTGTTTGTTTTTGTTTGTTTGTTTGGGGTTTTGTTTTAGTTTTCTTGGGTTTTTTGGTGTTTCCTTTTGGGGGCGGCAGGGGTGTTGGGTTTTGGTCTTGTTTTTTTTTCCTTAACCATGCCCTTTTAATCAAGTCATTTCTCTCCACTACACGAAGGAAAAGTAAATACATTTAAAGACTTTTCATGCCAAGCCATGTGCATAATTTAGGGGTCTTCTGTGAACTTGTACCACAGGAAACAGAGGCCACCAGAGAGTACAGGATTTGTAAAACCCAAAAGCCTGAACAATCCTTTTGTGTGAGAGAGTTTTCTGCTTAAGAATCCACTCCTTAGAGTTTGCCTTTATTTGTCTTTAACTGTGTATTTACTAGCTGACACTATAATTGGAAGCATTCTTTAACTGGAGGGTGGGCAGTGTTTGAAGGTTTTGTTGTGTATTGTTGTTTGGTTGGTTTGTGTTTTTTTTTTTTAAATAGGAAATAAGGAAACATTGCTTACTATCGTGCAAAATAACACAAACTGCAATATATGATGAGCAGATTCAGATAAGTAAAGTTCTAATCTAATAGCCAATAAATGCGTATACTGGAAGCTTCTCTTTTATTTCTAAATATCAGCATGAATCTTTTTATAGATTCAACCGAAACTGTTTGCCTGAAATGAGTCAAGCTAAATCTTTCATGTAAGAAATCAGCTATGACTGTAGGGAGTTTACTTGATTACTTTGTAACCAGGCACAATGGAAATAGACATTTTTTGCTATGAAATCAGTAAGTTATAATCAAACAGTTAAGCCTGTGATGTGTGGCAAATCCTGAACTATGTTTCTCCTAGATAGGGATCGCATGTGAGGCAGCAGCAGACTTCTCCATGGCTGTTTGCATTAGATGAATGCTGCTCGAGGGCATGGCAGTGGAATTGGCTTCCACCGCTTACGCAGTTATATAATGTACTTGGAATGGAAAAAGGATGCTTCTCCATTAGAGAATCCAGAAAGCTGTGTCCCTTACTGAACCCAGTGTTTAATATGCAGGAGAGAGCACTGAGAGGGGAAAGGCAGGGAGAGAGCGAGCTGTAACATAGGGCTCTTACACAGATTCGTAGCAGTTTGGGTGTTTGTTGTTTCATTGGGTTTTGTAGGGTTTTTTTTCTTTTTCTTTTCCTATGCTGTGTCTGAGCATACTAATTGCTTCTTTTGCTCTTCCTTGTTAGTTCTGTAAGTTCTTCAGATGCTGTACTGTGCATAATGCCTTGCACTGAGCGTGAAAGTGTGAAAGTCAGCTGGTAGTATGGCATCTCTTTAGAGCAAAGGTTTTACCCTCTAGTATTCTTTACACATGGTCTTTTCAGTTATAACAGTACTTTGTATTTCACTTTTTACTTGAATGCATGGTCTGTTTCTGAGGGACATTGTTTCTTTTTTTTTCTTTGTTAAGCAGTCTTTTTTTTTTCCTTCACTGTGCTTGTGTAGGTCATGTGAATTGTGGCCAGAAGTTTTCCTTGGAAGCCTTGGCTTGAATTTATTTAACTGAGGGGCCCAGGCACTGTTCTGTAAGAATGCCTTTATGAAAGGCCCATTGTTGAAATTTTGGAACAGTGGAGAATATATTAGTGCAGTCCTCAAAGTGACTGTAAAAATGATAGTATGGCACTGTGTACTTGTGTTACCTTTACTCTTTCTCAGATGGGCTTAATTTCAAGCAAAAAAAAAAAAAATATTTATTTTTTTAAATGCCAGGTCAACAAATTCAGCCTAGAATCAGGCAGCCAAGCTAATGTGTGTTTTCTGATGATACATACTTTGTGCATGTAATCTAATTAAAATCCTTGTTGCTGTTTGAATTTGAAAATAAATCATGCTCATTTGCTTGTATGTGAACAGTAAGAGGGGCAAACTCACTTTTCCACAGTAAAAAATGAATGTGGGAAATAAAACAGTAATCATTAATAAGATCCAGGTTTACCCTTGTCATTGGTTTGACCTTTTGTCTGCTTAGAGTCGATGTTCCTGGTGTGCCTTGTAAAATAATTTTAATTCACAAGACACACATAAAACATGATTGCTGTTAGATATTGAAGAAGATCAAGCATTTGCACTTATTATTTTGATCTATTAGCTGTCAATGGTGTCTTGAATAGATATAGGTACATTTTATAATAGTAGTTATAAGAATGCCTATAAATGTTCTACCTATAAATCACCTGCTGTACCACAGATGCATCAAAGCAGCGTGACCTGGGGGATACAAAATCACAAAGGTTTTGAAAGTGAATACAAATAATGCACTTTAAAAAGCCAATTTGTACTTAGTTTCTTAAAATTTATTTTGTTTTTAGGATATTAATATTGCCACGTCTGAGATACATTGTGTTTCTCTTACTTTAAATTTTGGTATTCCAATATTTATAGAGGATGTTCTATGATTAAATGAAAACAGGATATTGATTTAAAGTGCTAGGAATGAAGAATTTTAGCATAGGTGAATTTAACCTATTATATTTTTTGCAGCATGTCAGCTCTAATAGGAACTCTAGTTTATAGCAACATGAATAGTGACATCTGTGCACTGTCCATTAAGAAGATTTAATAAATAAAAATATCCAGATCAATCAACAACAAAATTGCAAACAATTATAACTTTGAAATACTTAAATTAGTTGAATGAATATTAATGGTTAAATCAAATTACATGAGCATATACAGTTTTTCAGAACAAAGCACAGCAGAAAAATCTGCTTTCATTTGTAAAGATTCAGAATACTGGGGGTTTTTTTAATGTCAAAATAAAATTATAGCATACTTAGTATGAAGTAGATGGACTGCTAAGTAACTAACATAACTCTTCTTGCCCTGAATTGTCAGTTCATATTTGCAATCTTCAGAGATAAAATTTCTTCTTGGATGGTGCAGTTTTCACATATGTAGTAAAAAAGAGTATCATTAATTTGTTGTAAATGCCTGTTGCTAAACACATATTAACTGGGTATTAGAAAAGGCTCAGAACATCCTTTTTAGTTTCGAGTTTTACAATATTATTTGGTTACCTGTTTTTATTTTCAGCTATCCATCCAAGTTTACCTTTTTTTGCCCCTCTGCCAGCAAGATTTGGATTTAGAATATAGCTTTTTTTGGCAAAGCTGACCTATATAAAAAAAACCCAAACTATGAACACGTGTTTGATCATAAATATTTATGCTTTCCTTTATGCAGAAATACTTGTGTGTTAAAATTATGGGAGGGTTATTTACTGATGTTATATCAGAATATTAATAATTAAATTTATCATAAAACACTTTTCTTAACACTGTAGTTTTATACCAATATGTATCCCTCTGTATATCCATCTGGCATTAATTAGTAATAGGTAAATTACTCTAATTTTAGCATAAAAGAAATAAATGTGTCAGCTGTGGACTGCATATTGTTACTGTATCAGCTTTCAGCACAGATTTTACACACAGCACTATCCTACATGTAATAAACCTTATTTTTAATGGTATTAAGTGGTTTTTTTAGCATAAATCTAATAACCATTTTGATTGAGCTATACATATATATATAGTCAATAAATTCTTAGACACACATGTGTATGAACTGGCCAAAGAACATTCTTGGTGTATATACACAAGGATATAGGTATGGATATGCATATATATACACACACACACATACACCTACGCACACAGATGCGTAAAGAGAGGTATATATACAGTAACTCTAAGAATAATTCTCATATCCTAGAAACATTTTTTTTTTGTTGTTCTGAAAAGCTTCTATTGTTAAAAAAAACACCCTGCCAACAGCAAATGAAAAGGATATGTTAAGCAAGAAAAGAAGTGAGAACTGGGACAGAAAGAGATGAAATGGATTGCCAGTGATTAGAGAGGAAGTCTTTGGCAACTGGGAAACTGGACTTAGATCTCTGATGTTTCAGTAAGAACCTTAACCCCACAATTTCTGTATTTATTTCCTTCCCACATAAAGAAGAGTTCACCAAAATTAATTCAGTTCAGTATGTTGTAAATAGGAAATAAATAAATGGAGTTTTCACCTAATTGAATTAGATTAAATCATGGGATCTGGGTTTGTTTTTTTTTTTTCTGGACACTTATTTACTCTTCCCAAGGAAAAAAAAAAAAGAAAAATCACCAAAAAAGGCCTCAAATCCAAAACTGACCAAACAACAGTTTTCAGCCAAAAAAACCCCAAACCCCACAAACAAAAAACAAAAGTGTATTCTATTTTGTAAATGTCCCTTGTCCTGGAATGGGCAGCATATCAGTCAGTAACATAGAGACTCGCACTGATGAGCAGTACAGGTCGCCCATTGAGTTCACTATGAGTCAAGAGATGATTTGCTTTTAAGCAGAGATGCAGATCCAAGACAACAACTGTAAATGCAGGAGGAAAGTAGTGATTTATCTAAATCAGACCTTTATTTAGCCGGCTGGTGACAGCTGGCACCGTCTGCAGTGAGATGGACCAACTGGATCATCCAGGAGCTCTGCCTCAGGTTACAGGGGTACATGGACAAGCAATCTTAATTTGATCCATTTGGCTGAGGTACCTTTCCAAGGCAGGATTCAGTACCTGTGGGGCAAAAAATAATTCCAGTGGTGTATTTTGAGGGGAGATATACAAGGCATCTGAAACAAAAGTAATCTCACATTTGTTTCTTCTCCAGCTTGTTTTTTTATCATAATTTTTTATTGTAACATCTTTTTTATGACACCTTAATGAAAGAATCAAGGTCTCATCTGGTGTCAAATGCCTCTAAATGCTCCTGGACATTTATCTGTATCTCGAATGTGATTTTCATAGATGGACCTAAACCTTGGTTAGGCAGGAAAGCCTTTCATATAATTCAAGACGGTTATACCAATGATCTTTACATTCCTCTAGCCTTTAGTAGTTTTGATACCATGCTGCTTTTTGACAGGTATCTTCTCCTGCTTCAGTGCTGTAGTTTTAGCATGTCTTTGGTTATTTAGTTCAGTTATAATTTTTCCAGCTTATTTCAGCGTATTTTTATAAACTTTCCAGTCCCATTTGATATCGCGGGGATTTGAGATCTAACTTTAGTTTGGAAATATCATTTTGTTTTGACACTGTTTCTTCAAAACCTTTGTTTTCTCTTCAG
>JAYRBT010000001.1:62936910-62947714 GCA_036023395.1 Myiotriccus ornatus | reverse complement strand
TGATTTTGTCTTTACAATTCTTTTTCATTTTATTTCTGCTTTGCCCTGGGGTGTTCTTAGATAAAAGTTATACTTATAAACAAATTAGCTGTCATTGGTTCTTTGTTGTTAGGTAATCTTTCATTCATGCAAGAAACCTGAGCATGTACATGACCAAATTTCTCTAATTTAGAAGCTGTATCATAAAAAGTTTTAGTATATGCTAAAAGACTTGGAAGTAGTATTTAGTTGCTGACAAGGTCTTTCTGTCATCTATAAAGAACTTAAAAATTACAACTGAGCAGCCAGCCTCTCTTTACAAGGGTAACTTTTAATAGCTAGAAAAATAAAAAAACTTCATTTCAAGTGTAAGTTATGAAGACAACTAGGATCCTGCCTCAATATCCCTGTGTATTCACATCTGACAAAGTGAAATGTCTCCTCTCATTCTTAAATTAATTTGGTAGATAAGTTGTTTACTGTTTTCACTACATAAACCTAAAGAGGTCATGATGGCTTCCACATAGTCATGTTGCTGTGTTATATTGAGAATTGACCAATTATGAAGATAGTAAAGCACAGGAATAGTCTACCTGGAAGTCTCTGAAGTCTCCATCTCTAGAGGTTCTCCTGACTGGATAAAGCCCATAGCAATCTTTGCTAATCTTAATTTGCTGATTTGAGCACAAGACCTCCTGAGATTCCCTCGGGAGGAGGGAACTCCTTGACTTCTCTGTTCATTTGTGCAGCAGATTTGTTGTTCCCAGGACCTGCTTCCTACCATGACTTAAATGGCCAGAGTAATTGTGGTTATTACTGGCAAAACAAATTTTATCTTCTAGTATTAAAATATCTGACCAAAAGGAGATATTTGCCAGCTCAAGTACTTTGTCAGTGGGAGAACATCCAGGAGTGCCTCTGTAGCTCTGGAAGTCATTGTGTTCATCCTCATGACCTCATTTCACTGCTTTCCAGCTAGCAGCTGCAGATTTGAGGGAGAAGCCTCAGGTAATTTAATCACTTTGATTGAACATGTGCTGTCCCATTTATTTTCTGGAAGTTAAAAGAGGTCACACCGGAATTTTTTGCATGTCCTATAGCACAGCTACAACAGCACAACTTGACCAAGGACTTGTTTCTCATCTTTACTCTGTAAAGAGAAAGAAAGTTTGCTTGCATATATTTTATGTAAAATACACAAAATAATTTATTTTTCTAAGAAGTGAATTAAATATTTATATGGAAGCAGGTTATGACTGAGTTTGGACTTTATTTGTTTTTTGGTGCTTTTTTGTTTGGTTTGTTGTTGTGTTGTTTTGTTTTGTTCTGGAGAAAGTCAATAAGAGGAGTGGGATTTTCCAGATTTAGACCTATTTGTCTGGAGGTAAGAAGATCAACCAACTAATTTTTTAATTAAATCTTCTGGTTATGATGCCATTCCACAAGTAATCAAGTTGCTTTTCTTCTGTTTTAGCTTTGAGGCTTTATTATTTATATAGGGCCTCCTTGGTGTTTTACAATATGGAGTGTGTTACTTTTATCAGATTCATGTTCTTGATTTTTTTATCAACTTGAAAGTTTCCTTATAAATAAAAAAGAGTTTCAGAGTTGGATGAAACTGTAGTGATGCTTTTTATTTGGTGCATAAATTCTCTCATAAATAAAAGTCTGAGGGTTTTTTTAATAGTTTGATAAAATTTGTACTTAATATATTTTACTTTGGACATGTCTGATAAGCCTTTAGACTAGCCTGTAAACACAGATATCTTAGTATGTTTGCTGTTTTTGGTAATATTACTGTCAGTGTGTCACTTTATACCTAAAGTAGTTGCCTCTGAAGCTAGAGGGCTTTTTGTTTGTTTGTTTGTTTCTAAAAACATACAGCTTAGAATATCTGTTGACTTAAATGCACGTGTTGAAATTAAAGTTGATTATTTCAATTATATTATCAATATAATAAATTAGTTAATATATTATCGAAAATATGCTATTTTTTCACTGTGTAATTAACAAGCTTGGAAAGGTTTATTTTGTGCATTTTATATCAGTAGAGGCTTCAAGTGTCTTTTCCTGATTGTATTCCGTAAATAACTATTGCTCCATAAGAGGTGTAATCTGCTCAATGCTTCCGTCTTTTATGTTGAGGCTTTATACTGTCATCCATAAGCATGTCATTGAAATACCTTCCACGTAATTTGACTATCAATAGCAAATATCTAGTGACAACATAGGCTACATTTATCCTGAATAAAACAGCTCCAAGGAATATTTCCAACCATTGAAACTGAATTGTCTACATTGTTAAATTGTTAGATTTGTCCCTCATGTGGTTTTGGCCCAGACCAAGTGAGACCCTTCCAAGCAGCTCCTGGGTACAGTCCAGCAGTTGGAGCAGACCAGAGACCATCCCCAGTAGGCAATTCAGATGTGCCTTATCCTGACCTGACTGTTTTAGAGAGCAAAAGAGTTAATAGCAGCAGCATAAGCTTTTACATTCTGGTGTTTTCAGTGCCAGAAACCAGTCCTGGGATATGTAAGTCATAACCTCAGAGGCTTGTTCTCCTGTCTTTTCTGTATCAAAATGTCCCAGTGAAGACATTTTATTCCTTTATTTTTGTTTGTAATATGCTTTGTTCATTTTTTCTGGAGATCTTTTGGCTATCATTTTCCTCACCATTGTATGTTTCATCTTGAGCTCTGCAGACCATTTTGTTCTAGAGATATTACTACCAAGGTATTTCACATGAAAAGGATTTGAACCAGTCATCACCATGTAAATTTACATCCTTAATGGAGTTGTAGGAAACCAGCATATGAGTGAAATATTGATGTTTTTTATATGATATATTTGATGCTTGTATAACCATGTGGTGAACTATGGCAATAAAGCATAATACACAACATGAGTTTATGTTCTAATACCACACTATAAAGTAAGTAAATGACAGAGAACATAGTTCATTCCTAACGTGCAAGTTCTGTGTTTTTTTGCTCTCTTATTTATTTGAATGTATTTAGATTCATTGCAGCAGAACACGGATACTTGAGTTGTAGCAAAGTTATTATGTAAAGGAAAGACAGAGGTTACACACTGATCAGATCTTAAAGCTGGTTTTAAATCTGGTTATAATTACATGGTTTCTTGGTGCCAAAAATAAGAGAGCAAAAGGATCATAGTATCTGAACCATTATGTTTGAACTTGAAGAGCTAGGAACTGTTTTATGAATCAGTGATAGGTTATTCCTTTACTAGAGGATCTGAAAAACCTTTATAAAATATTATGTTGCCAAAGTGTTGAATGACAACAATTGCAGTATTTCATGTTTAAATCCGTTTTCATTCAAACATATAGTTTTGTACTCTCCTTTCTCCTTCGGGCTTCTCAGCAAAGTGATTTCCATAATCATTCCTGTAAAGAGGAGTTAGAAATGTAGCCCAGAAACACATTTTGAATGAGCATATCTGTTTCTGTGTAATTCAGCTTTCTTGGGAAGCATATTTTTAATATCTGATGACTTTTGCTTATTCAGAGAGAAAGAATGTCATATCATTTACAGTTTTGTTCCCAGGAAGGTCCATTTTCAGTCTCCCTCCAGCAGCAATTACTCATAGAACTATTAATATTGCTTTGAAACAACTTCTGAAGCACTTGCAAGTGTCTGGAGAAAGAGGGAATTTCATGTGATTTAACTCCTCTGAAAAATTGTGGGGTCCTGTTGCTACCAATTACTGTATTTTTTGCTATAATTTTGCCATAAATTAGTCCTATGTGAAACTTGAGGAATGTATTATTAGATTAATGCAAACTATTTTCCAGATTTTTTTCCCCTAGGTTTTGAGAGAAATAGCCTGTTCTTTACGAAGAATTATTACTAGATCCCTAATAATCTCCTATTTCCATGCATTGGCCTTAGGAGAACTCTAAGTACAGTTTTCATGCACTGGATTCTAAATCTTGTTCTGCAGTGTGATTTATTTGAGATTTCCTCTGTCATCGCATTATACCTCATTATCAGTATAAAGTAGCCACTACTTCTCATACCTCTGAAGGATCCACCATTTTTTCACCAAATGATTGGTTTCTTCGCTGCTGTTTAAGTATGGTATGGTCTGTGATAACTGTTTGTGTATTGATTACACTGTACCTGTTGTCATGTGTAAGACAGTAACCTAAAAAGTGAGTATGTCAGGTATGTTTCCACATTTAACCTACAGCCATTCAGAACTCTTGTCAAGGTTACTGTTTATTTCAGACATTTGCAGCCCCAGGTATACTCTGGGAGGTTTTTTTTTTTTTTTCTTTTCCTTCCATATAATATGCATGCTGTTGTCCCTTGTTTTTATTTTACTTTTAAAGTGTAATTCAGTAGAAAAATAAGTACTAAGCAGAGGAGAACAAGTGTGCGACTTTTAAAGAATCATTTCCATGAACATTCAAAGGAGTGCTCAGAGGTGTTACTAAAATGAGTATTCAGACAGACATGGTTTCCACTCAGAAGTGATGTCTAATCTAAGACCAAGTAAAACAGCTGGTTGTGATGAATAAGGACATGGTGAGGAAGGATCACCACGCCAAAGCAAACAGATGATGGTTAGTACTTGTAGTGCCTAGGACTTTACTGAAAGTGCTTTTATGTGTCAGAGTAAAGCAAAATACAAAAATATACCCAGAATAGCCAGCAGCAATAACTCATTTAGAAAGAAGTTAGGAGAACAATTAATTGGAGAATTCTTCAAAATATCTGCTAATAAATTCAGTGCTTTGCTCTCACTGATTGTACATAACACTACATCACAATTTATCTGTCATAGCAGGTAGTTGTATGAGCTTGTCAGTAATATGTCGCAGATAGATTTTTACCTCTTTTCTCTTTGCAAAGTTCTGCGCAAACAGTTCTGATGAGTTTTGGACAGGTTTTGTTATTATTTTATAAAGCCTTGAATTTTAAGTTCTTGTTGAGAAGTAATTTCACAAATATCCAAGAGCATAAGCGGTGGAAATCAGTGCTTTCAAATTTTGTAAAAAATGACTGCTGGACTCAGAGGTATGAATTATTTCTAACTAAATGTTGATATGTTGTAAATGCTTTGTGCAGCTTCAGTGACTTTCTCCGGTAGGAGAAAATGGAAGTTCCTTTACATGCTTTTAGAATTTTGTTTTAAGGATCAGACATAAGATCTCTACCTTCAAGTGAAATTTCAATGCTAAAGTGAATTAACTGCTGGAGAACAGCTTCTTCATTAGGTCATATTTTCAGTGTTCTATGTAAAATAGTATTCATTACCTGGGAGATTTTATGAGGAGAAATGGGAAAGAGAGCAACAGGGTGAAAATAATTAGGAGATGCAGATTAGAAAGCAGTGCAGTTGTAATGGTGAATGCATCATGGCATTTTAGATAGATTAGTATCAGTGCTAACTTTTTTTAAGGAAACGTTTGGAATCTGGTGAAATGAATGCATATGTTTGGAACTTCTCTAGGAATATTTAGGAGTGAAAGTATTTTGAGATAGATAAAAAGTTTCTCTTCTGCCTCTGTTAATCTTAGAGGATATTACTAATTTAAGATAGATTCCTTCTCCAAGCCATGGTTCAGTTTGTCTATAAAATTGTTATAGTGCACTTCATTTGCTTTTGTGCTTGAGCGTGTGTGAGTATGAGTAGGCAGGATGGTAGCCAGTGTTCTCCTTTCTACTCAAAAGCAGAGCCCATAGTATATTTCAGTCTTTAACTGACCGGAATTTGCCAATAATATGTTGCAGAGAGAGACTTACCTTGTCTGATATGTAAGAACTTGTTATTTAAACAGCTTATTAGGCTGAAAGCTAATGATTAACTGAATTCAAAGCTAAACTAATTAAGACAGCTTTAATCTATGTGATGCTTTAGGACATGTTTCTATTGTGTGTAGGAAGAATTTTTAAAAGCCTGTAAAATTTGCTTTTCATTACAAAAATTTTGTTTCCTGTGAAAGACAACAAATAGTTGTTGATGATTCTTTCATTACAAGGAAAAGATAATGTGAATAGTGGTAAACCACAGTGGAGAAAATTTGTGAATGCTGATGATAAATTACGCTAGTTCCTAATGATGTCATTGAGCACTTTGGAAATATCACAATCCTTTCTCCACATATTGATGTTCATCTCACATATTTCATAATAAGGATTTTCCTATATTTGAAGTTGGTAGGATCTATTTTTTGTTAAATACTCCGGATGAACTCTTCTGGATTAGTTTGTTTTCTTACCCTGTTTCTGCTTTAACGATATTTTCCTATTAAAATAGGAAAATATCTAATCTGAAGCCTTTGCACATAACTTGTCCACAGAATCATAGGAAATGGATGTGAACCAGATGGCGTAGTTCAGTGTTTCTGCCCTAATTCAGTAAATTTCTGTTTCTGATTTTCACTGTAGATTATTTCAGATTTAACTTGTTTTGCTTATAAGGCCTGAGGTGACAAAAAATTTGTAGCTATAAGATTTAGAGTTTGGATGACATAGCAAGGAAAAAAACAATCTATGTTCTGAACAAATCCATTTTTAAAGGCACTATAAGTCTTTTAGATATCCTAATGAAAAATTGTAAGGAGAAAATTCATTATTATATATATATACATATAAAGTAAGTTTTGAAGTAGCAATTCTTGCAAGAGAGTACTGAGAAAGTACATTCTCATATAATAAGGGACTGAGGTGCTGTAGAACTAACATTTTTAGAGAAGGAAAAATTAAGTTTGTGGTTAGTCTATTTTAAGGAAAGCTTCTTAGTGGATTAAAGGTTGTCTACAGATAGAATTGTCTATATAATTAGGCTTAGATACATCCTATAACTTGATACCTTGTCAGGTGTCTCATTGGAAGTTTATTAACTTTTAGCTGGCTGTTTTTTAAGGGAACATAATTGTTGCAGAAAGTGATTCAGTTTTAAGGTGTGCAGAACTACCTAAAGATGTTCTCACCTTTGACCATACTCGCTCCTAGGTGTGTCACTTGATTAAAGAACTAGTATTATGAGTATAGTCACCAGATTCTGAATGGGGAAACAATATAAATTTCTGCTGTAACAATATCCATCACTGCAAGTAAATTAGATTTCTAAGGTATTTTGATACTGCAAAGCATTTCTAGACAAACTGAGTTTTGCTGAGATGTTTTAATCTGCCTTCCTACAAAACTGTGCTATCTTCCATGTTGAGCCCTGGTTCTAATTTAGCTATGATGCTGCCTGTCTTTGAAGATCATTTTGGAAAGTAAAGAACTGCCATTTGAAGGTAACAGTTGCTCTGCAGTGATTATCCACCCCCTCATGTCACTGTTGCACACATAAGATTAGGTGAGATGAATTCCATTGATATCTAAAATTCTGAATTTCTGTATCTTCTGCTGTTAGTCATACCCTCTCGTATTAATCCACACAGGGCAGCTCATGACCAGAAAGTTCAGGTTTGGCAGTTTAATGCTGCATATTCTTTCCAAACATCAATTTTCTCCTTTTACTTTTATTTTGGGGTGGTAAATATATTTTCTGACATTCAGCCTAATCATCCGTATATTTCAAAAGTGCTTTCTAGAAACTGTTCACACAATTTATCTTCTGAATTGTCCAGTTCACTCAGCAAAACAATTACTATGCAAAATTCTAGGCTTTAAGCAAGTGGTTTTTTTTTTATTTCTATTTTTACTTTTACCATTACAATTTATGACTCTTGTTCTCAGCATGTTTTTATTAAGTATTTTCTCTGTCTTTGCTTTTGGTTTCCAGTACTTGCATGTGCCTATAGTCTTACTGATTTGATTTAATTTAATTTAGTCATATAGCAAAAAAAAGTCTGTTTTTCCTCTAATTTAAAAAATTTTACTTTTTGTCTGTCTTATTTCTACAAATCCTTTTTTTTCTTTTTCCTAAGAAAAATAGTTCTGTTTTTGCAGCTAATCTGGGATTATATTGGTACATATTTAATTTCCTTCTTCACATAGATTTCCAGTGGGCAACTAATTTGTTTTTTGACAATCCATTTCTTTTTGCTGTGGAGAGGATAAATTCATTAGCCTTCTGCAGATATCATACAAAACTCCACTATGAGCCAGGGGTAGTCTCAGGGTCTTCTGATGTTCTCAATATCAGTCCTAAAATAAAAATGCTGATCAGGACTGGCTAGTCATGTCTTGCTAAAGCTTCTTTCCTAACTTAGCTTTTCTCAAAGCCATGGGATATTATTTTCATAATCTTCTTCACCTTCGTGTTGTTTCAAGCTGGCAACTTTTTTTGGTCTTTCAAGCTGGCATCCCCCTGAGAGATGGGAGGCTGCAAAACTCTAGCAGGTTTTTCAAGGACATAGACAATAGTTTTGCCAGGTTTGTTATTTCCTGAAAACTATTAGGAAAATACAGTGTAGACAGAGTCTTCAACATGACAACAATGGGAGAATCATTTAATTCCTGCCTATGCTAACTGATGAACCAAATAAGAAAACAGAAAAAAAATTACCTAGTAATCCATGGGACATGAACACAAAAATAGGGAAAGCCTCTTCCTAACCATGACTATTTGAGAAATGTGATTGTTTAAGGCAAATTTTTTACACCTAAATAAATATGCCATAAATTCTGATAAATTCTTAGCCACTGTTTTCTTTTCCGTTCTGCTTTTTGAGCATCAATGTTCCAACACCATTTCAATGTTACACTCTCATTTCTAGAATTCTCTCAAATTAACCACTTGAAGGTACATGGCAAAGGTCCCCTTTCACAGAATCATCTTTATTTAATATAGAGCTTTAATTACATGATTAAATTTTTAAGCTTGTGTTTAAGTTTCACAGAGGTCAATGGCTCTTAAAGATCATGCTTGAAGTTGAGCTTGTGCTAAAGTGCTTCTCTAAATAGATAGATTTAAACACATGCTTAAGTGCTTTCCTGACTCAGGGACCAAATTATATCCAGGGCTAAACTTGGGTATCTCTAGTGAGATTAATCTAGCATACACAGATTTTAATTTTGTTTCATTCTTTATATTGTAACTGCTGTTTCCTCTAATGTTTCCCATTTGATACTTGGATATTATTCATGCTCTTTTAAATGAAGACTGTAAAAGTTTACAATTTTTTTTTTAATTAATCACACTTTGCTGAAATTACATATCTCAGCGTGTCATCTCACTCTCTGAGTTCTCATAACACTATCACATAAAACTGTCTTTTATTCCTACCCCACACAGTGTAAGCAAGACCTGCTAATGGCAGCCAATCTGGAGCTTCATACCTTACTACAAAATAAACCAGTGAAGAAACTGTTATCTACATCTTTTAAAATGTGTTTGAATATAGAAATAGGTTGAGAATGGAATAGAGATGGTGAAAAAGAACTGAAACTTGTGTTGGATATTTTCAAGAAACAGAAAACAGGAAAGAAAGTTTGAGGTAGAGTCTAGATATTAGTAAATTATCATTTATTCTAGATGAAACACAAATTAACTTCACTTGTATCTGGGGGAATACCACTTTAACACATGTACGGCTAAGGATAACAGTAGAGTCTAAGCATTTTGGAAAGCCATATGCTTTGCACCTGTTAAAAATAATCCATCACATTGCCTCCTGTCCAAATCCTGTATGATTAACTCTGCTCCCTCCAATCCAAGCTATTCACAAAACATGGACTCTGGTAACAGTATATTTTTAAAAACCTGGTTGCTGGCCAGTATTTTTGCTTTTTCCAGGGATGATTTGTATATATGTCCACTCTATAGAACTGCACTGTTGGAAAAAAACCCTTTTGACATTTTGTTTATTTTGTGCTGTAAGTGAAGCTACTCATCTGTTTAGAAAGTACCTTTGAAAACTCAAAGCTTAGTACTTCACTTGAGACTTTTCACTCATATTCAGTGCCTCTGGCTTACAAGCAAGTGTCATATGGTTGCAATTAAAAGGATGTCACAAAAACTTCATTGTAAGTAGGGTAACATATGCTCTTAAGGGGTTTGTTTTGGTTTCCAGTGCTTTGAATCCTGCTGGGGTTGGGAGTCACATCTTTCACAGCTAGTCAGCCTTCCTGCCTTAGATATGTCAGCTGATGGGGTGCCAGTTAAAACATCTTCCAGAAATGTTGACAAGTATCTGAAGGGAGAAAACCAACTTCTCCAAATAAACAGAGATGACTGAGGAATAGGAGTGGCAAGTTTTACTCCAGAGGTGGTACATCTATCAGTCAAGCAGACTATGTGTGGCATTTGAGAAATATTTCTTGCTGAGGGATAGAAAAGGGCTTTCAGTAATTCTACCTTCTGCTGTAGGAACAGCCACAGGCTTGCCAAACATAAGCCAGAAATAGAAACAACAAGTAATTAAAAAAACCCAACCAAACAGAGATCACAGAGATGAGAGAGATATAACGAGATGTGTGACATTCATGCTTATCATAGAAGGCTAAAGCTGCACAAATTCAGTCCTGTTACAAGAACAAGCTAAATTAGTGAGGAAGGCTCATCTTGCATGCCTACACTCTTAAAATGCATAGCTGCAAAATTTGTTGGATGTATTTACAAAGAAATGCCTTGCAGAGCTATTTTCTCATTATGAATTTGTTAGAACAGGGGCAGGCATTTGACTCAAGTTCTCAATTTACTTTGGCACATGTACAATCAAATTTTCCTAGATTTCAGCATAATCTTTACATCTACTATTCAAAGAGAGCAAGGAAATCAATCTGCAGATTGCATGTTCGAAGGCTATAACAACATATTGCCATGTGGTCTTCCTTCACACACATTTTTTTCACTGACAGAGATCCGCCCCTCCCCCCCCCCCCATCCCTCTCAGCC
>JAYRBT010000001.1:62892363-62935943 GCA_036023395.1 Myiotriccus ornatus | reverse complement strand
ACACCCAGAAGTGTATATAAGTAGAGCACTGTTGTAATAAAGGGGGCTGGTATCCCTGATCACCGTGTCGTCCTCCCACCTCGACCAAACGACAACAGGAGTGATTTTTGATAGGTTAAGAACAGAGTCATTTTGAATGGTTCAAGAGCAGTGTCAACATTTGTCTTGTGATGGTCTTAGTCAGAAGAGAGAGCACTTCTCACACTCAATTTAGTGACTTGCAGTAGTTTGTGAGGGTTTGACCACATCATCTATTTTGGTCAGGAAAGGAGATTTGGGCTCATGAGATTATGGGACAAGGACCTGATCTGATTCAGGACATGACATTAAACCTGTGGTAATCTACTTTCATTCTCAACAAAATCTAATACTGCATTCCTACATTTGTATATCAATAAATGCCTCAAGCAAAAGAGAAATGCAAATAACATGTCAAAATTATATTTTGTATTTACAATTTAGTCTTACAGAACCATGTGGTAATTTGTGTTTTCCACTTGTATTTACCTCAAAATAAGCTTTATTTTTGAAGTCTTATTCAGACACTTTTGTACTTTCCTGATAGCAATATCAATGGTCACAGCTGACAGAAGTCTATATTTTCAAGCCATGTGTCATATTGATCGTATTACAAAACATGGGGGGAAAAAAAGAAATATGGCATATTATATTGAATGCATAGAATTTTATTATTTCTCCTAATAAAACATTTCATATGCATTAGTTGCTCAGTAGTGTGGAATTTTTAATATTGTCACCCAGGACCTTCAGCTTACAGTTACAAGTTACAAGTTGCAAGTGGCTTACACTTACTTCTCTGTCAATGTTTGTGGTTTTTTTCTCCATGTATGAAGTAAAAAAAAAAACAAATAGTAATTCTCTAGTAGATACATCTGCATTAGCATATTTGTTTGAATCAGTTGTACTATTTTAAAACAAATACTCTGGTTGTTTTCCTTGTGGTTTTTTGGTTTGGTTTGGTTTGGTTTGGTTTGGTTTTTTTCCTCCATCATTTTGATCTGCAGAACAGTTTCAGAGCATCAATTTAGTTTTAAGGTAGACTTCTTTCAGAGAGAGATAAATTCTGGCAGGTATGCACCAAATGCTTTCTTACCTTCTTTGACATCTGAAACAAATACTGGATCTTTGAGGGGCTTCAAGAGACACATGTGGTTCAGTCCACAGGGCCAAATAGAATAAAATTCAGAGCAACAGTCCTCCCTCCAGCAGCTTTTCTAAGGGCCTTAGTACTAACTGATGTGATTTACTAAACCATTCCTGTTGCTTCAAACTACTTGCTAGTAGTTTGACACTTGCTATGGGCATAGCCAGTGGTAACAGACAGGACTCTAAAAGCTGAAAGAGTAGATACCCCATGCACTATGACAAGAAAAGCCTAGCTATGAAAGATTGAAACCTATATTTCTTAAAGAAAGTTGCAAATTTAGTGTAGACATTGTAATGCCTTTTAGGCTGAATTTTCACTGAAGTGTAAGTTTTCTGGGGAGAAAACAGAACTATAATTATCAATTCTGTGAAGGTGGTGAGGCACTGGAATGGTTCCCAGAGAAGTTGTGGATGCCCCATACTTGGATATGTTCAGGGCCAGGCTGGATGGAGCTCTGAGCAGTCTGGTCTGGTGAAAAGTGTCCCTGTACATGACAGGGTGGTTGGAACTAGATGATCTTTAGAGTCCCTTCAAACCTAGGCACTATTTTCAAGCTCTAAGTGGATATTTTCTCAAATCTGTGATTGTGAAGTGGTATTCTTAATAGCTAAAATGAAAAACATGTATTCTGTTATGGAAAAATCATCTGCACAGTTCTCATTCACCTATTAAATTCAAACCATTATATTCCTCTGCAGTAAAGTTCAATTTATATAGAAGAAAGACTGGTTTGAATTATTTACTGTTAAGATGCAAAACTTGGAACAAATGGAGGACTCCAGGAGTGAATTTATGAGATTTACGCATAGCTCTACAGTTGGGAAGCTGTGAGAGTGCAGGTAGTATCTGCTTAATACATACTGGTGGTGTTTTTGTGTAGACTGAAAGTAGTATCGATTCAGTAGAAACACACAGTGGGGGTATGTCTTTATGTAGATTATCTCATTGGTTAGCCAATATAGGAATATAGATGATCTTAACTTGAGTATTTGAGAAAGCAGGGTGGTACCCCATTTGAATGAATTATCTTAAGCTTACCCTCAAAGACTTTCTCTGATCAGAGATTATATCAAAGAAATGGCTTACCTTCTGGGTCTTACAAGTAAAGATTTTTCAGTTTCAAGGAAAAAAAAAAACAACACTTTGATAGAGCTGGGGTAATTGTTTGATGCGTCTGGATCAAGCTGCCTGAGAATACAAATAAAACATATGTTTGTATGGTAATGATTAGAGAGGATGATATCAGATTCTACAATTCATATTAATCAATTTTACCTTGGGTTCTTTTTATGTAAAGTCGAATACTAGTCAAGTACATGAGTTCAGGCTGGTTTCAGTGTATTTTCAAATTGCCCAGGGTTGCTAGTTTGAAATATGTATTTTAAATTTATGAAAGATCAGATTTGTCCTCATTCCTTTGTGGTACAGATTTTGAGCTCTCTGTGTGGAAACTGCCACTTTAAATATAGGGTCAAAAACATTTGATGTCAAATACAGTGACAATGCACTGGTATTTGCGATCAAGATTTGCTCAACATAAGGAGATCTGTGAGATCTACTGTATGGCAGTCATGAAGGTGATAACCCCATATAAACATCACATCTTGAGATTAATAAACACTACCCTGACTTCAGCATCTGGAGTGCGAGTTCCATTTTGCATAGAATGACCTTGGTTGAAGTACTGAAACAGAAGTGTTCCAGTGTGTGTGTGTGTGTTTGTGTGTACGTGCTCATGTGCGTGTGACTGAATTTATGACTTGCTGGTAATACCAACTGCAAGGAAAAAACATGCCTCACTATATTATACTTTCTTATCAATTTTATCAATATTACTTTACAGCATTGTTCATCCAGGAGATGAACAAAAAGAACACCTTTACCTCTGTTGTTCCCAATGCTGTTTTCTTTAAGATAATAAAAGAAAATCTCTCTGAAGAAAGATGTGCTCATACAATCCTTTTTGTTCTAGGGCCAAGTTTAATAGCTGCTGATGTCAGCTGAAAGATTCATATTGAATTAATTGAATGCCTAGCCTTTATTAACCTTTATCCAAAATAAGATAGATAGTAACCTGTTGCAATAGACAGCTAGCAAAAGGTAGCATACTACTAACTTCCTGTGACTGTCTGTAAGGGGTTTCTGAGTTGGTATGTTTCCACACTGGTCTTATAGATATTTCCTTTTGAATGCAATTCATCTTCATCAGTTCTGTACTGAGAGAATAGAACCTAGTCACCAGTTCTACAGCCAGCAATATTTTTGTTGTTCAGAAAAGACTCCTAAGAGGAGAACTATTTTATTTTTTTAAGGAAACAGTGCATGCTTTCACTATTATGAATTATGAGTTTGATATATGAGTAGAAAAATTGTAACTGTCATATATTTTTAGGGACTGCCCCACTATTTTGATTTATTTTAGTAGTGCCTTTCAAATTGTCCAGAAGAAGGACAGGAGTGGTATTAATTACATGTGTACAGTGTTTCTTTGATGCAGTTTATTAAATCTTTAGAGTATGGTCCTCCAGACCTGGCTGACCTACCACTGCAATGTTAATGAAGTGTTGTGTATGGCAACATGTTTTCTTCTACTTTTGAACTTCAGTTTTATTTTTCTGAGTCAATAAACTGCGTTAGAAAGCCTGTGAGGCAATCTGTTCCCTAAGAGCCAAAGGTGTGGAAAGTTTAGAATTTGCAACCAGATGTTATAAAAAATAATGTTCTTAAGAGCTAAAATTGACCCTGGTTTACATCACATGATGGAGTTACACACACACACACAAATTAAAAAAAAAAAAAAAAATCAATGAAATAATAATGAGTAAAAGAACAGCATGAGATTGTAGTTGTTTTCAGATACAGGGCCTGATTATTTCTCAGTGAAGTTTTTATTCAAATAGTTTGTACCCAGTGAGTGCCTTCTGATTCATAACATGACTTAGAGACTCCCATCTGCTGAACTGAAGTATTCCACATGGTAGGTTTAATAAAATAGCTGAGTAGCACACTTCAGAACCTAGTCACATAATAAAGCTACATAGCTGTGAGTTTTGAGACCATCTGTATTATGAATATAGCAACAAGTCATTCACATCATTTACCATACAATAACAGTCAGGGAGCTATTTTAGGAGCAATGGTCCTTACATTGCAGATATCTAGCAAGACACTACAAAATACAATTTATTTACTTCAGTGCTTCACAAAGATTAACTTTATCCTTGGGAGGCTAATAACCCTAGGATCCCTTAATAGTCCATGCAAAGAAATAAGCTCTTTCCATTGACTCTGAGCAGAATCCTAACTTGAAGGATGCAGACCATTTGGAAAGAGTACAGAAGAGATCAAGAAGAGATTTCAAAACATGATCTGCTTGTAAAGATTGTGGAAATTAGACCTGTCATGAAGGGAAGATGACAGGGGTATATGAGTGTTTTAAAATACAAAACAGACTGCTGAAAAGTCTGTTCTCCAAGTACATACTGAATAAGACAAAACAATAATGAAGGAAGATTTATATTAAACAGTAGGAAAAATCTTCCAGAAGTTATAGACACAAAATCATGCTGAGAGAATTTCTCTCAGTAGATTACAAAGTCTCTGTCACTGGTTGGCTTTAAGAGCACATAAGACAGACATCTGTCAGAAATGCCATAAATATAACTGATCCTACCTGAAGAAAGGACTAGAATAGATGACCTATAGAAGTTTCTTGAAGTCCTATGATTTTATGACTTTCTCAAAAACTGTCCTATTTTCTGATTTGGGCTAAGGAGATTTCTGTCTTTATATAAACTTTAAGTTTTTTGATCATTATGCTTGTTTAGCATGCAAGAATTAAAGATTGTCAGATGCTGCGTTCCTTCCAAGACGAGATCATCCGCCCATGGATTCTATGATTGAATTCTTGCCTCTGAGTAGCACTTCATACATAATGCACTTGACACTATCATCTTCTTAAAACACACATAAGTATTAAAGCATTTGGTGTTATTACCTTCAGTATTGTCTTAGCTCTCCTGAGAGATTTGATTCCACAGTGATTCTATTTTTCCTATGATAATTCAGTTTACTAATAAAGTGTTCTGAACTTTGAGTCAAGTTTCATACCTGGTTTTCATTCTAGTACTTATCATCTATTCATTCACTTCTCCTACTGAAAAAAGTAGATTCACTGCTATCTTTTCAATGCAATGAATTTATTGTTATGGTTGATATACATATATAGTATATCATATTGGATTTATTTCTCTTTTAATTTTTCCTAAGGAAATAGAAAATAATTATCATGAACTAAGTTCACTTATTGTAGCTTTGTAATTCAAAATTATTTGTTTCCCTGTGTTAGCTTATAAAAAGTTTTGTGGCTTTGATTCTACAGGATATGTTAGATGAAAACTATAATAAATAATAAAAAAGAGAGAGATTAAGATTTCAAATGTAAAAGAATGGCTGTTTTCACATTTTAAATATATATAGAGAGCAACATTTTCTTTAATCAGTAATTCCTTGAAAGAAAACTTCTTTAATATTACCCCCAATTTAAAATCTCCAAGAAGTATTTAGAATTTATATTTTACATTGTCATTTCTTAATGTTCAAATTAACTCTATAACTTTTGCAAGCAATTTAATGATGATGTATACATTAGACTTTTAATCATGACAACACCAAGGGTGTTACTGATTAACAATTTTTCAGGAGGTACAAACACAATGAATTTCTGTCCAACACCAACTTTTGTCCTTTTGTTATGACATTTATTAAACTCTCCCAGGCATTTTATTTGAAGTATTTTATCAAAGTTTATCTGGCTAGGAAAAAAAAAAAAAGTACTATAAGCACTGTGAAGTGACTTGAACTTGAGAAATATTAAAGAGAGAAATATTAAAACAGTCACATACTTACCCTCTGTTTGTGGATCTGACCCTATATAGTCAAGTTATTAATATTGCATTTAAAGGAAAGATCTTGAATTCACTAAAACCACAAAAATGTGAATGCTTCTGTAGGCTATTTAAATCATTTTAATTTTTTACAAAAATAGTTTCAGATCATCTTAACTCTTAATCTGGCATCATTATACTTTAAATCATACTTGGCAAAACTATACAAAAGTTTTAATCAGCAAGACTTCCTATTTCTTTTCATTTTATAAATTAAGTAGAGTAGGGGATCTTTTTTTTCTCCCTCCCTCTTCCCCCAGTAGTACAATAAGTGCAATTCAAATTGTACTTCACATCCCCAGATGAGCTGTTATTTTGCTATTGGAAAAGTCCAGCGCTTATTTATCATATAACAACTAAACAAAATAATCAAAAACCCTCCACCAAATATTTGAATAATTTTGTGGTAATGTCACTTGCTAGAAAATATGCTATATTTTCACAGTAGTAGTAGGGAAGCCAGCAAATGAGAAGGTCAAATTATTGTCATGCAAAACATTATGAGGTTGCATGATGTCCAATAACACCGAGGACATAAATCAGCAGTAGAATGGGCAGGAAAATATAAAATACTATGGCATTATGTGAAGGAAGAACAAGCCATCTTCTTTGTCGTTCTGCTCAGTTTTTCTCTTTGTTTTGTTCTGTGGGCATGCTTTGCTAAGAAAAGTTAGATTAATTCAGACCATGGAATGGAAATCAGTAGAAAGTCAGAAGAGATTTCTATTTTTAAAAATCTTTAGTCTAATGAAAATTTGCCTGTACACATTATTTCTGGGCATTTTCTGCAGGAGAAAGAGCAGTGCTAGCTCTTTAGGGTTACATGTTCATATGATCAGAAGCATTTTTATTTTAGAAGTTTAGAATGAGGGAAATATGCATGAGCATAAAATTTTTTTAACAAAAAAAAAAAGCCTAGTACTTGTGATCTGAGGAAGAAACCTGGAAATGAAGAGTTATCTTGAGAACTGAAAGAAAGCAAAAGGCATATGTAAGCAATCAAATATGATTTTTTTTTTCTTTTTTTGGTAAGCTGGCATGAATTTTGATCCTTGACTCAGAATGTTAAGTGTTTGAGATTGGCAGTGCTTCATGTATATAGTCTTCTTGGGATAAATTTTCTTTCATCTAGTAGATGAACCATGAAATTGCAGAAATCAAATAGAGTTTCAGGATTGTATATAGAGCACAAGCCCTTTTTCTTTGTTTACAGCAGTGGACAAAACAATGTGCCTGATGAGCTAAGCCAAGGAGAAGCATTTTTGCAGAGATATGTTGTAAGTTTTTTCTTTTGGATTGAATCAGTGAACCAAATTCTCTACTGCTATAAATTGTTGCAGATTGCAGTTCTGTTAAAGAATTGCTGCTGTGCTGTCTGTGCATCTTCTGTTTGCTTTCCTGTGCTTGCTGTCCTATAATTCTAGCCATAGTTCTCTCAGAATTAAGTTTACCTCTTATATATCTAATTCTCCTGAAAAAGTCAATTTTGTACCACTGAGGACTTTAGAACTGGCATCAGACTACATAATGTATGTAGCAAAGGGAGAAAATTTATTTTGCATGCATTCCTCCAAAGGGAATCACAAAGGAAGGAGGGGGGGGGGGAGAGAAAAAAGTGGTTTGAATTGCTTTGGTGTAGAATTAAGTATCTGATAGAAAGGTAAGTTTTTGCCATTGGCAGAAAGATATGGACAGTCTTTCTGAAGAATTAACTGGTATTAAACTATGTGTCTAGCAGGAATAATTACATCTTGTAAATTGTGATCTTTCAAATCCCCATAAACAATAACAATACACAGTAGGTGTTGTAATGCTAATGATCATTACATAAAAAGTGTATTTGAAATTGCAATTATTAGAACTTTTTTTTTTCTTAAGAGCTTTATCTGTTGTGGTAATTCAATTTAATTAAATCTTTGCAGATTAGAAGGTATTTTTTTAAAAAACTGTGTTAAATGACTGTGGTAATTCAAGCAGTAATAACCACCAAGGTCATTCTTTTTCTTTTTCCCATCATATCCAGTCAGTTTCTTAAAGCCTCTTATCATTTAAAGGAGAGACAACAGGCAACGAGGCAATGTAATTTTTTGGGTTTTTTTTACAGGTGAACTCACTAGAATTTGCATGGCAGTTAGAGAATGTTTTGATGAGTGTAAGGAGATATCCTCTTAAAAGTAAAACAAGTCTGTTAGATGTGGGAATCTTATACCAGAGATTCAGAAAACCCAAAAGGAAATCATCTCACAAACTTGAGTATATTCACTTATGCATTCATTGGCATTATAAATAATTATCAAGAACTTACATGCACGCTAAATTTTATTTTACACCTAGTGAGCACTTTGACTAAGTTAAAAAAATGTATTTAATTCAACACACAAGTCTTTTCAGAGCTAGCTTCAGAGCTACAGTATAATCTTGGGTGTCCATAAAAGAATGAATGCAACGTGGTGAAGAAAAAGAACATTTTTTTTTGCCATTGCCTTTCCTTTATAGCGAAAAAACAGGTATTTGACAGGTGCTCAGAAATTTGGAACATTCACAGTGGTTCCAGTAGAACAGAATTTGTGGACCAAGTACAGGTGAGATGATACATGGTAAATGCAATCTAATTTTGCACCTGTAGATTTTATTGCGTGTGCCTCATCATATCAGCTTTATCTGTAGTACCTCCTCCTTTGACTTGCTACTGGATATCCTGACTCTTGCAGATCATCCTTCATTATCATCACATCTTTAAGGTTTCCACAGTGAACTATTCCACTGCCATGGTCTTGGACTTGAAACAAGCATGGGGAGAGGGTAATAGAGAGTAGGACTTCAGCAGAATTTTTCGTGTATGATGCTTTTCAATATCACTTGCTGTAAAACCTCTACCATAAGACTGCAGATGTGGTGGTATGAAAAGTTTTTGATCCTAGTTTAATTCTCTTCATTTATATGCTTTCTTTTTAAGACAAGTAGGAGAAAAATTGTGAATATTAAAAGTCAAACAAGTTCTATATACAATTCAAATTATACCTCAGAATCATGTAAAAAGAGGCACTTGAAAGAATAAATGTGACCTTTTCTGGGCTAAAAATTCCCTAACAAATAATTTCTAGCCAAGGATCAAGTATTTTAATGCAGAAATAAGCACTTGTACATCAAAGGATCTGCAATTATGCTCCTTTCAGTAGCTTGACCTTCCCACATTTTCATCTGCTAATCTTTCTTTTCTTTTAAAAATGGCAGACATTTCATCATATTTTTTTTTTCCGTTGGAAAAATCCCCACATTTTTGTGGAAAATTTTCAAATAGGCCTGTCAAATCTGCTACAAAATTTATGCTTTGTTCATGCTAGTTCAGGTAATTGGTTTCTCACTTCTGTTTCTGTTTGACCTATAGAAAAGTCTGGAACAAATACATAGACAGGTAGAATGTATATGCCATAAGAACAGATGACAATAAAGAGCAGGAACATGTTTGAGAAGATATGATAGCTTCTATTTCATACTGAGCTTAAAGTAAATTTTAAAAGTAGTATATAAAGGGATTGTCTGTGTTGCTCTGTGTAGTCCCATAAAAATACCAGTGTCTTGTTTAATAAAAACAGGATTTTTTTTGTTCTTCTTTTGCTAGGGGTTGGGGAAAAAAAAAATCAACAAATAAACAAAAAAATAAAACATCATGAGGCAAATTATAAAAGATTACATTAGTGATGCAGGTAAAAATAGGGAAAATGTTAAACACCATCAAAACCATTAACCAAGACAAATATTTTGTTTCACTCTTAAATGTGAAAGTCAGACGCACTGCTGGATTCTAATAGCTGGATTTACTATATAGCCAGTTGTTTCTTTTCACAGTATTCAGCCACCTAGTGACTGATTTGTGCCAGGTGGCATTTCTCCAAATATGTGATATTTCCATGTCTCTGTTCACAGCTTTCTGGAGACAGACAGATAAAAATACAGCAGCATATCATTCTACCTGTGGACAGATGAGAACACATATGAGACTGTGACTAATTTAATGTCAGCCTAAAAATGCAATAGAAAACAAAAGTTTATTAATGATTTTAGGGTAAATGAAATTGGTATTAGAAAGCTAGAGGAAAGCTAAGAGAACATACTAAATGTGTTAGAAAAACGAAAATGTACAAACCAGAAGGACAGATCTATAGCAAATATAATAAATCACTGTGTCATAGAAGCTTAAAAGAAATACTGTTAACCCTCCTCATTATCAGCGTTCATAGAGCTTACAGTGAACTTTAAATAGCTATTCCATTACAGTCAGGTGTTAAAGTGAAAAAAGACACTAGATGACTGTCAGATTGACAGGGTTCACTTGCTTATTTTGAATCACAGAACCCAGAAGTTTGCTGTAGTATACATTTGTTACCTACCAATTTGGAGCTTCATAGGTAGGTCCACAGAACTACAGAAAGGCAAAGAAATCAAGGTTTCCCATTTCCTTCTCTGTGCTGAGGACTCCCATTCAGGAACTTGATGTAGGGCATATCTGGCCACTGTGAAACTTCATCAAAGGGACATTGTTCTCAGAAAGAAAGAGTCTTAGAAGAAAAAAGCTTGGAGGTGGTCTCCTTACCAACTGGGAATGAATAATTTCACTCCTTCTTTTTAGTGGGTCTGAAATAGGAGCCATATGTTGGTGATATGACTATGTTTCCGGAAGGGAAGATGAAAGATCTTAACTCCTTTGCAGATGAGATATCCCAGAAGAGTGTAAAACAAAAAGGATTTATAAAAAATTGTTTTTTATGTGAATTTGGACAAGAATAAAAAGATTAGAAAAATTATTAACAGTAAATGTGGGGTTTATTGCAAACGGTTTTGCATCTGAGTAAGTTTTGTAATAGTTAATATTTCTGCTCTCCAAACTGCATCTTCTCACTGAAGATTTTAAAGCAGCAAAAGAGCAACACATAGCATATGTAACCTGTAGTTGATATCTTGGACTTTTGTGTATGTTAGAAGTATAGGACTAGACTGCTGCAGAGCATTACTGTGTTCAAGACACAGGAGTGCATTCATTAAGAACAATTTACTCTTGTTCCTTATAGCATTTTAGACCCACTCTCTACTGTCTGTGCAAGAAACCTGAAATTAGCTTTTGTTAGCATTCCCCAATTACTAAAATATAGTTATCCGGTGGTTTTTAGAAAAGTTTGTGGGATTGTCAAACCCTGCTGTTTAAAAGCTGTAGAACTTGGACTATTAGTGGATTTTGAAAAATATGTTTTCCTCTTTATTGCTCTGTCTCCAAGGTTTTGTAGCAGTATTGATCTTCAAGTCAATGCATCATTATGTTGTTCTGTGAGACCATTCATATCCGATTGCTATGTAAGTGTGGAAAAATAAAAAAGTGTATTTTCAAGGAAATAATACTTGGATTACAAGCAAAATCAAAAGAGGGAAAAGCAAGAAAAAGAATTTCACTTGAATCTACAATCAATAATATTTGACCTTATCTGGTGCTTAATTGGTTGGTTCTTCAAGTCTTTAAAATGGTGGATTACTTGCCCTGGTTAGTGGAGCTCTTTTACAGCAACTATGTCCCTTTGTATTGAGTGGGGCTGTGTGCCTGGTCATGATTATATTGTAATGGATCATTCAATGGGAAGAATTTACTTGAGCACTGTTACCTCTTAATAAGTCACCACATGTTCACAGGGCAGTACAATTTTTCTGTTCCAGAAATGGAAGTTGCTGCTGATGCAATAATATTACAAGAAAATTTATGAAGCAGTGTTATCAAACTGTAAAGATTAAAGTTGAAAAAGAATAATTTGTGAGCTGTGGAGAGCTGTCTATACTTTTGCTTAGTATTGTTTTTTAATCTTTAAATTTATTACATTATTGCTATGTGGAAGTTTACACGTGTGGAAAGACATGCTTATCCATACGCATGGGCCTACACAAGATTGAATGTGTCCTGGAAGTAGGATTATGATTAAGCAACTATATATACACATCCTTGTGCTTTATGCAGTCTTCAATAAAGAATATTGTTTCCTTTCTTATTCTAATTCTTATACTAGTTTTAATTTTATCCTTGTTAAAATTTAGCTTCAGTTAAAGGTAGATGATTACCAGCTACTGAGAGCAGACATTCTTCAACTAATGATGCTTTGCCCAAAAGGACTAAGATATTTATTATATATAGTTCTGTTCATTTTATTTATTGCATTTAACCTTATTTCTTCCACTCCTACAAAATGTAATATTTTAAATTGAAAGCTCTTTAGACTTTGTTTAGGTCAGAGTTACATTCCGGTATATCTTTTTATTTTTTGTCATTTACAGGATTTCCTCTACTTACTAAACCTCCAGTTTTACAGGGATTTCAGTAATGTCACAGCCAAACATAAAAATCCTAAAAGAACTCATTATCTAAATTGTGTGTCCCTATGTAATTATGCAAGTCGTTCAGCAAAACATTTCTGTTATCACTAAACAGCCAGTTGGCTCCTGTATGCTGGTATGTAACCACAATAACTTCAGCTGAGGAGATGTTTAGTGTTGCAGCGCCATAAAATAAACACAGAACTGTTGACATGACATATTTAGGACAAAAGAAGCATAGATACAGTATTTAGAAAAAAAATGGCATTCTGAATATTTCCAGTTTTGAGACACTGTACAATTTGTTCATATAAATCCTTTGCAGAGTTTCTTTTTCAGTTATAAATTCAGAGCATACCCTACAGCACTTTCTCATGCAGCAGCAACTAATTGAGGGAACTCTTTCTATTATTTATGGACTTTACATTAGCTTAAAATTCCTCATATTTCACAGTTTCTTGAGGATGGAGGAGCATAACCTTGATCTAGATTCTCCAGTTAGATTCATTTAAGTTCATGTAACCTTACTACTTCTCAGCCTATGTCCTAACACTTTTATTTGAAGAAAATGTTCTCCTTGAGCTGAAAGAACATGATGATGCATCCTTTAATAGAATTATTTTTCAATGGAAATGTGGAAGGACAGCAACTTCAGCAAAGAATTTATATAATGGAGTATGGAATGCAAAGCATCTAAGACAGGAATAGAGACAGCTTTAAACATAGCTGATTATTCAAGACTGTTTTGTAAGTTGTAGATTCATACCCTAATAAGTGTTCACAGTGCAATTGAGTAGATTTATCTGGAAAAACTCTGTTGTCTTAAGTAAAAAAGTTATTTTACAACAAAGTCTGATTATAGGTATATGTGCACATAAAGGAAGCAAATAAGACATGTATATGTGGAGGATTTTTTTTAATTGGAAAGAGAGTGTGTTTAATAGTAAAATCTATGTATTTGACAGTAAAACCCCTTATTTTCTTAATGTAAATATTAATTAGCTTAAATTAAATCATCTTTTAAAATTAAATAATTAATTTAGCTAATTTAAAATAAATTAGCTTTTTTTTTTGATCTTTTTTTTTTTTTTTTTTTTTGTCCTACACATGTCATTTTCTTTTACCTGACATACATTTTTGGTTTGGAGGACATTTTTCATCTGGGTGACCTTTCAAACAATCATCTGTACGCAGACAAGTGTAATGAATCTTCTGTTTTCTCTTTTCAGTTCCACTAGGTATTTGTGACAGGGTGGTTCATTACAGTGTTTTCTACTGGAAGCTGCCTCAAACTTTTTTCTAATGAAAGGATTTTTTTCTCCTCCTTTAAAAAAACACTTAAAAAATCAAGTGTTTCTGAAAAAGTCTTCACAGAACAGTGAAATGTAAGCACTAAATCCAAGGTCTCTATGACATGTGACACAGACCACGATATTATTTACGGCAGTAGCAGTTAAGGTAGGAAATACATTTACATGGGTTTCAAATGCAGACCAAAACCTCTGGAGAAAATAAAAATTAAACCACCCTAGTTCTGGCTCTTAGTCTAAGTTTATTTCTATAAACTGAACATTTTTATCAGCTTGCTCACATATATGACTCCAAACTATCAAAATTACATTTCTATTTTTATCAGCAGAAAATTGCACAAATTATAAGAAAGTCTTTGATGTACTTTTATTGGTTTTGCTACAGAGACTCCATATACAATAAATATTCCTGGGACCATTTCATGGCAATGAGACCTTCTGGATAGGCTGTATCTGTGTGAGCCTACGTAGTCAGTCTCAGAAGAAGCGTGACTGCTTGCTGGCTGCATGCTCACTGCCTGCTGGGAAAAGTCCCTGACTCACTCTCTCCTCCCCACACCATGACTAGGAGAGGTTCTTCCAGGACACAATCATTCCAGGCACAATCTCTAGTGCTGTTTTTTGGGAGACTTGTTTGGTTAGTTGGTTGGTTGACTGGTTTTTTGGGGGGTTTTTGTTTGCTTGTGTTTTTTTCCTTTTTCATTTAATGACTGTGAGACACTGAAATAACTGACAGGTTTCCTTTAGTGGTTTAGCCTTCTAGGTTCTTTGACTGGATTGTCTAAAACCAAAGGGAAACAAATAATCCCAACTCTAAAACAGTCTCTGTTAGAGACATATATATGGATAGATGTGAAATTACGCCTCATTTCAATCACACCCATTTCTCTCACAAAAAGAATATGATCAAATGATTCATAAAGGCTAATTAATTGAAGATTTTGCATAACAAAATGCATATATGTCAGTGATGTAGAAAGCAAACTGTTAGAAATTATCCCTCCACTAACCAATATTGTGAATAAAACAAGAAAAAGTCAAAGCTATACTTTCTTTTTATAATGACATCTGATATCTAGAATGTAAATACAAAGGTGAAGGTATTTCAGATGAAATTATGTAGGAAAATGACTGAAAAACTGAGTATACTCCAGTGATTAGCTTTAAAAATTTGTTCTGAAATATCTTGACTATCAAGCATTTCATTTGCTATATTTATTACTGGAGTTTGCAGTCAAAAATACCATGACATTAAGCAGCAAGAATGTTGGTCAGAGATGTTAACTGGCAATTAAAGGAGAGGATTCTGATATCATTTACACCACTAAACTTGAAATAATATTAGCGGAGCTCTTACCAATTTGAGTTCAATATCTGGTTTAAGCTGGGAATAGGCAGTAACTGAGATAAGAATCTCAGAATATTATTTTAAACAGTTTTTCATGGATGCTTCAAGGGGGACAAGCAAAGAAAGGAGCCAGCTGCAGCTTTCTTCAAATAGCAAAGAGTAGGGAAAGTGTATTCTCATTCTTTTTTCATTATTTAACCCTTATGATTTCTTCCTTGCATCTTCAAAAGGTTTGTATCATCAGTTACTTTGAAAAGTACAAGTATTTCAAACCTTTTGATTATAGATTGCCAGGAGCGTAGCTTTCCATGTGTCTATTTTAAATATCTAAACTGGCCTTAGAGAATCTAAAGAAGCACCTCACAGTTCTTTTTGATTAGTGTTTATAGTATTTTGAAAGTGTTGCATTTTTTTCTCTTCTTTGAACAACCAAAGCTCATCTGGATAAAAGAGGACTTCTGTACACTTACATAGGGACAGTGGAAATTCTCCAAAGAAATCCTGTGGCTCAGTGAAAAATTCCATCCATACAAGAGCTGTATAAACCTGACCCTCATGACTACACTACGAATAATTCAAATAAAATCATATATAAACTGGCATTGGGTCACAGCAAAAGATACAGTGGTTATTGCAGTGCATTGATGGATAAAATGTCAAAAGCAGATGCTGATTCATGAAAGTCCTGCTACTTCCAAAATGAGCAACCTTTACCTTGTCTTCAAAATCTTGGTGGCAGAGGGAACTGATTCCCTTTCTTGGTCTAGATAGATTTTTCAAAAGCTCATTCCCTACAACTTGCTATATTCATAAACTATTTGTGCTAGCTGTTTGCAGGATTTACAGCAGAAGGGATTCAGTCTGCATGAGAAATTATTGTCTGGAATAAATAGTACAGAGGTGGTATGCACAGCATAGAAGACAATCTGAGGTGAACGGTGGCCAAGAGGGTGTGATGGGAGTTATGTGTGTTTTACTTATAAGTATTTTACATCCTTTTGTGATGTATAGGTGCCATGATACACACTGTGAATCTTGAACATTTGCATTTCTTTTCCAGCTTTGAGGAGGAAGAAATACTGTGCTCTATATTAATTGGATAACTTTGGCTCAAGCTTTTAAGTGTGACAAATGGAGATGTGCCAAACTGGCTGAAAGTAATTCAGGCTGTCAGTGAACCACAGTGCCTGCCAGTTTGCAGACAATTTCTAGTCTTCTTGGGTCTGTCACATCTCTTTCACACTACCTATTTACCATCTGAATAGAAACCCAGCACTCTGAGATGTAAATAAACATATTCGTCTTTCATATGAGAGTGTTTCTTTGAGGCACTTGTGTTACACTGAGCCACACATCATGAACTAACCTGAACTTCTGCAATGACACAAATAACAGACAGGTCTTCTCAAGTAAACAACAACTAAAGTGCTGCTGGAAGCCAGAGAATGTAATGAATAATGAGGCAGCTTTGTGATTGCCACATAATTTTCTCATGTTGTAATGATGTTTGTGTTAGGTTAGCTCGTTCTCTCCAGGACACCTGAAAGTATATTTGCGATAGAACAAACAACCTACCTTTGCGGATGTGACAGCAGAAGGCTTTGTTGCTTTATGAGTCTGGTCCAAAGATGCCTTATGTTCCTTAGTTTACAGGAAATGCAGGGTAAACCTTTTATTTACAAATAGGGAACACTTGCCAGAACAGAATAAATAAGCAGCTGATTAATCAGCATGCAGCTTTCATCTTGTAGGGCCTAGCTGCCTGAACCTTTTTAACATTTGGAAAATTAGCCTTGGTGAGAGCAATGTTGTGTGGAAATGCCTTTGATAGCTCTGTGCTTTAGTCTATCATGCTTTGGAAAGGGGATAGCACTGGGTTTAAAAAAGTCTGCATGATAGAGCAGAGAATGTTCATGGCTGGGGAAAAAAAAATTCCTCATTCTAGTTCTGTACTGCTGCCCTTTGAAACAAAATGAAAGGAAAGCTTGCTCTGTCACTTCAACTGATAAAATCTGCTTTCTGGAACATTACCAAGTCTGAACATATATCATCTATGAGAAATAAGGCAGACAAAGGATTGTATTACTAAATAGGCTTGGAATATCTAGGCAACTGTTAAGAAAACACAAATAAGGAACAGTGCCCTGCTAGTTCGACCCTTAAATTATGCAGCTGTTCATTACTAGAATTATATATCTCATGCTGCCCTTTGGAAGGAAAGCATGGTGCACAGAGCTGGAACAATTACTGAATTATAGTACAATAAGAAAGGCCTCCTAAAGTGTCACATGCATGTAGAGGAAGATAAGAAAGACCAGCTTAAGTTCCTGGCATTTTAAAGAAGGCAATCAAGAAACCCTTTGAATTCTTTGGTTTTCTTTTCCTGCAGTTCATCTACATTTTCATGCTAGTCTGACAAAGCATCCCATTCATATGTCAGCAGTCTCGTCTCTGGATGCATTAGTGTTTATTACAGGCTGAATTTGCAGATGCTACCATTTGAAAACAGTAATAGAGCCAGTTGTGTGGCCTTAATATTTATATAATTACTAATGATTTCATGGTCCCTTCCCCAGTGCTTCTGAAATAAAAACAGCTACATTAGCATGGTAAAGCATAACAGGGCTCAATACAATCCTGTAAGCCTAAATTGTTTTGCTGTAACAGGCTTTGAATTTCACTCTGAAATAAAATATGTTGTGTTAATCAGCTTACCATTAATGAATGATTTGGGTGACACATTTGGCACATTTTTGCACATTTAGCTATGATCTGATTTTTTTTTTTTTGATATTGATCGCATATAAAATGTATACTCTGAAGAGTGGACTGGAGTGTCTTGAATCTTTTGTATTTGAAAATAATAATTTGCATTTTTCATCTCCCAAAATCTTATCTGGGACTATGGTCTGGAAATTAGCCTAATCGAATTTTTTTTTTTTTTTTCCTTACAGTTATATTTCTAGATACTGTTTCTCCTCATGCATTTGGATTATACTGAGAATACCCATAATCATACAAAGACTTCTGATGTAGCAAAAGTCATACAATATTTCTATATTACTTATACAGAAATAAAGCCTGTTGATAAAGAGTAAGAATTACACTCTCCTGGTATGTTTAATTCAATAGGGTTGTGTGTGGCTATGTTGTTAAATGCTTCCTCATGTAGACAAAGGTAAAACCATAAAGGAAGGTAATTTACTAATACATCAGGTTCTCTATTTTATTTCATTCATTGGGACTAGAACATTTCAGTTATTTCTACACTTTGAAATGAAAAAAGAATTAATAGATGTTATTAGACTGGGAGAGCATTAAAAGATATATGGGGGTTTTGTTCATATGGTTTTTATTCTTTTGTTTTGTCCAGAGTTAGAAGGTGATTGGTTCAGTAAATTATCTCTCAATCAGGATCAAATTTCAACAAAATATTCTATAAAAAAATTTAAGGAATAATTAAGGAAGATGAATGTTTTAGAGTCTGTCCCTCTGTTGTGTAAATATTACAAAATTTAAGAAAAGGTAAAGGCAAAGCAAATCCTTTCGATTGCAAAGACAAGAAAAAAGAAAAAATAATGACTTGACCCTTAGAGGATCCAACTGACAGAGTTTATACGTCTGGAGTTTTGGAATGATGTGTGAACACAGAGAGAGATCTGATAGGCTTACTCCGTGGTTGTGCCTAAGAAACAGGTTCCCCATTATCAGAGCTGAAAGACACTTCTATTGCTTTTGTCTCAGGGGCTCCTTAACTATGTTCACAGAGTAGCTTTGGGGAACTTCTAAGGATTGTGTGCGAGGGCTCCTGAGCCTTTTGTCTTATATTGTTTCCTTCGCTCTACTGTAAGCTAGTCACTAAAAGCTTGTATCACTTCTAAATTCAGTAATATCTCTGTTGTATAAACTGGGCAGAAGTCACTTTTCCACTTGCTGCTTTCTCAGTGATCCAAAGAATAAGATGCTTGAGAGGGGAAATAATTAACAAAATCATCAATGCTTGTCACTGTGTTCTCGAACAAGCACCTCAACTAGTTAAGTGCTTACATTATACAGGAAGTTGTGTCTGTGTTCGGCGATTACAGCTCAGAAGTCTTTTAGAGACAGAAGATTTTTAGTCTTCAAGGCGTCTGTTCATCGTCTACACAGTTTCCAAAACTTAAGCAGACTTTAATCAGAAGCAATATGCTCTATGAAGCCACATGAAAATCCACCATCAAGACAGTCGTAGTTCTCTCTTTATCAAAACCATTCTGTGGCAGAGGAGCCCCCGAAGGGAGATCATGTGGAGGGTTCTGGTCTCAGGTCCACATGCTCATGGTTCAAGTTACATGTGGGCACCACTGTGCCTGCATAGTTCCTCTTTTGACTGGTGTTGGGCTGTGAGTGGACCTCCTGCTTGTTATTTGCTCATATTATTTGTTTGTGGTCAATAGAGAAGGTCAGAAGGGGAACTTTGGGACAAGAAAGTGGGTTTTGAAAATGTTCTGAGTAATCAGAGAGTTTCCGAGAGGAAGCGCGATATGAAAACTTATGGGTTTAACGGAGTAGAACTGCTCCTTAGGCCCATGTAAATCTGCAGATAGCATAGGTATTATTTTAAAAGTAGACATTGTGTGTTATTAAGATCTTGCCAATTCAGATTTGAATGATCTTTGCAGTTGTAAATGACAACCATTACTAGTATACTCTCTTAGATTGCTCACTGAAAATTAAACTGTGAAAGCTTGCTATTTTCACTGTTTTAAGAATGTTTGCTTTCATGAAAATTTTGCATTTAGATAAGAGAATTGCCAAACTGAAGTAAAGTAGTACCTTTCAATTGGTAACGTTACTAGCTTTTAAGATTAGGAGCTCTGGTTTTTATCTTCCAGGGTATGGTTTGAATAATGTGGTTTGACGTGTCTGGATATTTGAGCTTGGTCTCCCAAATTTCTCTGTCTTTTTAATCTGTAATATTTCTCTACTTGCCATATTTTATTTATGATTTCAATTTATTGTAGCAAGTAAAATGCTGTGCAAATCTTTTGGGAGAAAGACAATTTTTCAGTTAAAATACAGCAGGTCAGTAAGTCATAATTTTTTGTTTCTTGTCCTGAAGTTGTCTGTTTGGCGGTAATGTATGTCGGAAATATATATTTACAAGTAATCTGACCTCATTTTATTTTTTTTTTTTAAGTGGCTGACATTGAATAGTATTGGCTTATTCATATGTCTGTCTTACAGAGACAAATACTGGGGGTGACACCCTGTAACTTTAGTGCTGCTGTAACAGCTGATATAGCTGGGGATTTGGTTTATAACGTCTGAGAGCAGTTCTTTGAGAGGAAAAAAAGAGACAATAATTTACATTCATTTTGTGATTCTTTGTTCATCTTTTTTTCTATGAGATGAATTTCAACTTTTCATATCTCTTGAGAATGAATTTCAGGCACTATGGGAGAACAAAAGAGAGCACTTCTAAGTAGGAAGAGTGCTTTCAGCTCAGATACAGAAAACATGACACCCCCCCACAGGTCTGGCTTGCTAGAGGGGTTACTAGTCTGTCATCTCTAGCACAGTTATCTCAGTATTTCTTATGAATGACATAAGAAGCCTCCAATTTGGGCCTGTGAGCTGCAGATAACTTTTCCTGAGATCAAACAGAGAAAAGAATGTCTATTTTGGCTTTAAACATTGGATTGTAAATATAGGGCTGTTGTTCTTGCTATTGACAAGTACTTCTTTGTACCTCTTTCTCTACACTCTCCAAATTCTATCATCATCCATTAGCTCAAGACAACCTAACAGGAGATTTTTTTTATTATTTGCAGCAACTTTGAATGCTTGCCTTCTCTTTATGGCTGCTGCTGCTGTTAAAATATTCATATCCTTTATTTTAAATAAATAAGGTCTCTATGTTTTTCTAAATCAATGTGGTTAAAAAAACCTTTCTCCCAGGGAATTCTGGATGAATGCCAATTTATCCTTACAATAAAAAGTCACTTTTCTGCTGGAGATTTGTGTGCACTGGCTGAAACGCAAGGATAATTCTGACAGCAATTCTAGGGTAAATTAGGAGTAATTCAGCTGAAGTCAATTGATATTGGCGTAAACAAGATTAAAATCAGCCTTTGCATATATGAAATGAGCATGTATCTTACCATGTGTTACACCAGAAATGTGTTGCAATTAATTTTTCACTAAATATTTCAATGTCGGTAAAAATTTCCCTGGAAGATGTCTTAAAACAGGACATAAAATATTTAAAAGGATGTATCATGTATCAATGGGCAATAAATAGAAAGGATTCTTTTGTTGATGCAGCAATTGTTTACTTGAGTCATGAGACAAATGGAATAGCTTGTGACAAAAGAGAAAAACATATCCTATGTGAATTCTTTTACTCAGGAGGTAGGGATATTCCCTCTTTCAAAAATATCACTCTTATTGCTGTGATTCATCATAGCCCGCATGAAAGGAACCCCATCCTTCAATGGTTCTTTGCTTCAGGGAGGTGTCTAATGTGTCTCTTTGAAAATAAATTAGTTTGTACGTTTTACTGTCTTTTCTTCTTGCCTTCCTCATTTAACAGTCCAGAAGAGGCATAAGTACTGATAGGGCATCCATCGCAATGGTATTAGAGAGCCATGTAAACCCACTGCATTGCCCAGTAAGGTATGGAAATTCTATTATCCTCATTTTATAGATGAGCAGTAGAGGCATAGAGGAACTAAATGACATTGCTAAGTTCACACAGATTATCTTTGATTTAGTAGATATTTTGAAAAATCTGTCTTGTGTTTCTTCATCTGTAGAGCTAAGGATGCCACATATACACCTGATCTAGGCGCTTTGAGTAATTTGGTAGTCAACAGGGAGAAGTAGACACTTTCAGAGCACAATTCATCTCACCGTAAAGTAAAATTGAAAAGACTTCAGATGAATCACATTGTAAAAAGGCCTGTTTAAAGAATCTAGGTGATTAGCTGGAAGATATGCTTTGATTAGAAATGGTAGTATTTAATCAGATAATCAGGTACTTCTAGTACCTTCTTTTACTCAATGAGATTTTTGGAAAGTATTCATACTGAAAAATCCTTCCTTCTTGCTAACAGTTTATATCCTTAATTCTTCATATTCTCTCTGTAAGGAATTATAAATCCTTTTATCTATCTTGTATTAGAAACAGTACATTTTCACCATATTGTCTTAATACTTTATTACAGTGAAAACTTCTACTGTACATCAGATGCCTTGACTGTAGTCAGACATTAAGAAATGAAATATAAGACTATAGACTTCCACTAATATGCACAATAAAAATAAGTCTGCTGTTTTTCTTGTGGAACTTTTGCTAATATAAGAATCTAAATGTTGGGGAGGGGTCCAGAGTAGTCAGTTATCATAGACATGGTGTCATCAGATTTTTTGTCATGACACTATCTTTAGTTTACGAAATCATGTGATGTCTCTGTTTGTTTACCAGTGATCTTCACCTTTTTCTCTGGTTTTAGTCTCCTAAATGAAAATAGCTAATATCTCCTAGCCTTCTCTAACAAGAAAAAGTTTTGGGTTTTTTTTTCCTGTAGTTCTTTTGATAACTTGGTCTTTACTGAAAGTACTTTCCAGTATTATGTAGAAGCACATTGCATCAGCCCTTCACCTATATTTATATTAAGGTCATTTCTGAAAATATTATTCAGGATTAGCTCTGATATTGAATTGTGTGGCACCTCTCTCCAGCTCCATACTTTTCCTTTCAGCACTATCTATTCACTCACTGAATCAACCTACAGGTTCTATTAGCCTATTTTCTTTCTAAACTAAAATAATTTACTATATGGCACTTCATCACATGCTTTACTGAAGTCCAGAGAGATGAGATTTACTCAATTTTCTTTGCTTCTAAAAAATGAAGTAGGTTACCATGATAATCTCACATTATCTGGCATTCTTAAAATATATGTGGCAGATCTTCCTGTTTATCAGTTGTCATGGTGTTATATTTTCCTTTTATAATTCTGTTTAATTCCTTCAGATCAGTTCTTATAGATTTGTGGTGACTTGTGCTCACTTTTCTCCTCTCTAAGTTTGGATGTACATTTATGACATCCCAGTCAGGTAGCACACATCTCATACTTCACTTATTTATAAAATTGGTTGGTGTTGATTTAGGATTTTTCCTCTGATTAATTATGCCCATTTTTCTGTGGTAAATGCCTCCCCAGTAAGCAGCAGGTACCAGACAAAAGTACACAAAGTATGGACAGGGAACCTTAGGTGATACACAACAAAGTTAGCATGAATTTAAGCAATATTTCTAGTTGGTGGTGTGACTGCTGCAGGCCATGCTGAGATAGGTATTTGTGCAACCAAGTGCTGCAGTCATCAGCCTTGTCAACAAGGAGATCTTACTACCTCCACCTTTTAGCTGTAGAATAGTAGGACCCGGAAGGTTTACTTAGAAAACTAACATAGACCCGGAGAATACACTGTCAGTGCATAACCATTAGAACAAAGAATGTTTTTAATGTTACTGCCTTCTAGGAAAGGGATGTGCGAAACAGTAGTGGACCAAGTACCAAGACATTTATATCATTCCCATATTCTTTGACAACATAGGTATAGAAACTGACAGAGCATAAAGTTCCTTTGAAAGTCAGACTACTGATAAGTTGCAAAGTGATTACCTGAGACTGTGAAATAGATTAATTAACAAAGAAAAAAAAAAAAAAAGCAGTGCTTAATAAAAAGTTTTGTATTCAAAGTCCCTGCCAGGTGTTTTCTGCTTTCAGTGCTATTTTTCTCCCCACAGCAGGGAACAAAATTTTTCATTATACACAGGAATGCTGCTACCACTTAATGCCTGAATGGGGAACCAAACACAAATTACAGTGTAATGAATCTTTTCAGACTTCTTTGAAAGGTTTGTCATCTCACCTTGCACTCAAAAAGGCCATTAACATTAGTGAAAGTTTCAATAATTTCTTTTTCAGTTTTGCTGGCCCAGCCCTCTGTCCCAGAGCTACAGCTTTGGTCCCTTAATACTGCAGAAATCCATACTGCTGTGGTGAGAGACATGCAGTACTATAAATGGGAGTGATGTCCCTTCTGCTTCTGTGAAATTTCATTCTATTTTTTTGTGTAACAATGCACAACAAAACAAACAAACAAACAGAAAAATCCTCTAGAGAAATTGTCCTGAAACCCCTCAGCACGTACTTTGAGACTATCTAAAAGTCTTGCTACTGGAGGGGCTCTCTTCTGTCCAAATGGAATCCACTCAAAAGTAGCAGAGCTCTGGAAAAACAAATCACTTCAATGGGCTTAATTTTGCAAGTGAAAAAATCAGTGGTTTGTTGCAGGAGTTAGTATAATCTAAAGAACTGTTCAGATTCACTTCTGTGTATTTTTTTTTGGTGAATTATTATATTTTATTGACTGGACCAGTTGACAGGTTTGACAGGATGTCTGTTAATCCAAAAGAGAAATTAGAAAATACATGTATCTTTGCTTCCCATGTAGGTATATACATTGTAGACATCTAAAATTTCAGTCTGAATCTCAGTCCTATACTTTTCTTCCCTGTAGCACTTCATCAGTTTGAACTTTTAAGCTGCAAAGATACAAGAAACCTTCTCTATGCATAATCAGCTTAGATCACAGAACTGCAGAATCATCAAGGTTGGAAGAGACCTTCAAGATCATCTAGTCCAACCATCAACCCAGCATCACCATAATCACCCCTAAGCCATATCCCAAAGTGTCACATCCAGACACCTCTTGAATACTTCCAGATGACTGTCTCTATAGCTCAGCCCTAGGCTGGAATGAATCCTACCTTACTTAGGACTCTGTGTTTAGGAACCATAAATTTTATACCTAAATAAGTTACAAAAAGAAGACATATCTCTCATTTTAAGTGAAATCTGGTAACTAAAGTCAGTGATATAGATGAGTAAGAGAAGGATTTATCATCCGGGCAGCTGAGAAGATGGTGGGAGGAAATATTTTTTTGAGAAAATAAAACAGGAATACTGATGAGAACTGAGTTGAAAACATGTCAAGAAAAGAGAATAAGCAGAACTGTGTATAGAAAGTATGGAAAAAGTAGAGTCCTGAACTTGTAAAGGAGGAATTGGTGTGGTATGTAGGGAAGCTAAATGCTAAAGGAATGACTTGTGGGTCACAAGGAAATTGATCGGTTTCCTTTAGTGCATGCCTTCCTAAATCAGGCTTACCTGTAAAATTCCTTTGTTGTTCTATAGAGACAAAAGACCAGGTTTTACACCCTATGAAAATGGTAGCAAAACTCCAACCTATTTCAAAGAAGAAGGGGTATGTGACCAATGAATGTGTAGAGAAACAGCTACCTGCTTCTGTTATCCCACCAAATAAATTGGCCTAAAATACATCAATTTGTCTATTCGTAAAGTATTCTGGCATCTCAGGTCATCGTGCTTTTAAGCATTTGGCATTGTTTTTAAATTACTTGCTGCCTCTGAAGTTGACATTAATAAATTAACTTGCTTGATATAGGAATAATCTTCTTAAAAGTAACTGTTAATCCCCTCATGACTACAGTTTTATAATAGTTCCATTTCTAAAGCTAAATTGTTGGCACAAGGCCATGCATTACTTAATAGTGTTTGCAGGGAAAGACAGGGTGTCCTAACCAAGTGTCAGTGATCCTTTTCAGTATTCTTTGTCTCAAATCAGTCATTGAACCCAAGCGGAGGACAAAGTCATTAACAGAACAATAACTCTTAGGTGTTTTGACAAGACATTCTATAAACGGTAATTAACATCTGCACCTCCGTTCCTGTCAGGGAGGTGAATGGAAATGCTAAGTGAGCTGAATCCAGCAACTGGAATTCTTCATCTGCTTTTCATATTTTGGTAAATTACCTTTTCTTTCTTTCTTTTTTCTTTTTTTTTTTTTTTTTAAATACGAGAAATGAAATACGTTGTCTCTCAGGTTGTTTATCTGCTTCATAAGTTTTCCGTTCTACAACAAGTTCAGTAAACACAAATCTGTTTGTACTGTCCGTTATTTTCAGAAGCTTGAAACTGATAAGCCTATAACATACCTAGTTAAGTATGAGTCCAAAATTCTATTAAGCATGTATTTTTTATTATTTTTTCTTTATTTATTATTACCATATGGAAAATAAAACCAGTTTACCTTCAGTTCTCAAACTGGAACCCAGAAAAAAAAGGATCCAGTGTACTGCCAAGTATTCACAACTGTGATGTTATAGGAATTGTCAGATTCTTATGTGCCTGGGCAAGGAATAGAACCTTCCGGACACATTTTGTAACAATAAGATTAATTCTAAGAGGCTAAGCAAGTCTTAAATTTTGTCTTTTGCTATTATTAAACCAATCGTTTAAGGAAAGAAAAACAACAGTTTTACTTGATATGCTGCTTCCCAAAAATTGGTTTACACATCAACAAAATTTCCCAAACTTCCAATGATTTTTTTTTTTACTACTAGAGAAACCAGACCAGTCATAAAGGAGAAGGTAAAGAGCAAAAAAAAGATGTTTGCTAATACTCTGGAGGGGCTGGTTTGCTGAGGTTTTGCATTGAATAGAAAAAAGACACAAGAAAGTTTTCAGCTTCCACAAAATGTCAACTCACTATTCACGTTAAATATTATTTGATTTCCTCTTTATAATCGCAAAGATATTTTTTGCAGTCTTCCAGGTAAGATTTGAAAGGCTGGAAGCCAAAGCTCTTGCCAAGCATTAGAATAGGATTTTGTGGCTAACCAAAATTATTTGGTGCATACAGATGTTTCTTCTGTATTAATTTTCAGTACATTGAATGTAATGACTATGTGCAGCACAGATTAGCTTTCAAGCATGGTTTAATAAAATGTGTTTTAACTCAGGGACATTTGTTTAATGGGAGTTTTACTGTAAACTATATAAGCTCATTAAGAGACTTATGGATACCTCTTCTGAAAAATTATGTAAATGAACATAGTTTTTAAAGAAAAAGAAGAAACTGTACCATTTGTGTAGCTCAGATATAATGAAAGCAAACACTTTCTAGTATTCTCTGTGTAATATGTGTGCAGTTCCGACAACTCAACTGGCACTGAACTAAATTTTACAAAATTAACTAAATGAGATGTCATTATACAAGCAGAATTAGGAAATGGTTCTTTTGTCTCTGGATTAGTTTAAGGACATCTCTGACATCTGTGTCCTGTGATATTTATCAAGGATTCATTTTTTGTAGAAAGGAAGGCAAAATCAACAATATAATCAATCTTACTAGGTACATAATTTAAGCACTTTCTTCTCTCAATGACTTGAGTTATTCAGTCGTGCAGCTTAAATTAAGAGAATGAGTACCCAGAATTAGGTTCAAATTCAGCTAAGACAAAAGTACTTCAAAAGGTCTTCTCAAGTCAGTTAAACTGCTTATTTACATAATAGCACGTATGTGTAAGGCACCTGCTACAAATTTGCAACAAATTCAGTTTAACCTAAATTTGATTTTGGTCTTATTTGTATTGAAGAAAAATACAAAAACACAGAAGTGACAAGAAACACACATTAGTAATAGGGATTCATTAAAAAGATGCATTTCAACTTAATGTTTGTTCAGATAGGTGTAATTAACATAATTACAGAATGAATTTCATAATTTTTTACACAAATACTCTTAATTATCTTTTCTAATTAACACTGTGTTTTTAACACCATAGTATATGTATCTACATTTTCATATCGCTCTTAGATAAACTGCTGTTGATATTGTCTTCCTCACCTCCCCCTCCCCCGATTTATTCCTTGAAGGAGGCAAGTCATGTTTCCTCTTTTTTCATTTTTTTTATTTTTTATTCAAAAGTCATGGGAAAAATGTTTAGTTTGTCACTTCCTGTTCTACAGACATTATCTAGTGCTAAGGAAAAAAATACTTAGGAAATTAGACTGAATGTTTAGAAATATTAACTAAGTGATAGAATTTGAAATGAAGCTACATTAACCATTCCTGGTAGCAGTCTTATGTTATAAATTTGCTAACAGTCCCAAAATTAATGGCTTGGAACCACATTTTCTCAAGATTAAAGCCCAGACTTGTTACTTCTGAAGAGAAACAAACTGACAACTCCAGTCAGGAGTGCCTCATAAAACTGAGATTTGTTTGCTTTGAGGAAAAAGTAAAACTTACAGTAATGAAAAGATACACTGAAATCTGGGACCAAATTCCTGGAAGTCTGGAAAGGTAGTAGGACAGTGAAGTTGTACATCTAGAGTAAAATAACCTTTTCCATGAAAACTTCGTTTTAATGAAGAAATCTACTATTTGTAATTAAAGAGGATAACTCCTGATGTGATACTATCCTGGTTTTCTTTTTACATGTTTCTGTGGTGGATAATAAAAGCAGTAAGATTAGGTCTTGGAGGCTGTAGTTCTCTAGTCTTTTTCATCAAGTTCTATTGGACATTTAGCCTGCTGCTATTTCTGAACCTTCCCTGAAATAAGAGTTTTATGCAGCTTTAAATTGTGTGGGGTCCTTTCAAAGAAAAAGTTACATATCATTAGAATACAATATCTGTCGTAAATAAATCTTGCAATGGAATAAGGAAATCCTTGTTCTTAAGCTATTAAGCATATATTAAACTAATGGTTAAATATTATTAATAGTGATATTTCAAGATTACATTAAAATTGGCAATATTTGGCGATTACAAAAGAGCTGAAAGTATTTGGGGAAATTACTGTATGACCGATCAAAGAAGATTAACAGAAACTAACGATACTGCTAAAATTTAATAGATGATTTGGTTTTCATTAACCCTGTATATGGGTTGAAAATACCCTGGAGACAAATAGAGTAAGTAAAACCATATGCATCTGTTTGAATATAATCTTTTTCCCTACTTTAAAGTTCAGATAGATTTGTGGTGTAGTAAATAAGTAACTTACACATTTCTAAATCTGGCCCATAAATATAACAATTTTTCCTTTTTTCAGTTCTATATTTTCCAGACTTTGAATTGTTTGATCTGTCCTACTTTCAAGACTTCAGCAAACCTAAACAATTACAGTCTTCTCTCTCTTATAATTTGCAGCTTTTCAGGGTGTTCCACCTATTTGAAAGTACGGAGGACTAGGATAAATTTTAAGTATTAATTTTATGAAAGAAAACTTGCCCATAGCAGGCTCCCTCTAGTAACCCTCTTCCAGGCTTCCCAGAGTCACCTTTCCTGAGTATATATGAGATTCACTGCCATTTGGGTATTTTGGATGGTGCAGTTGTCTGCTGTTATTTTCACTGGCTGCTGGAGCCATTGCTTGTAGTGGAAAAACTCAAATCAAGAGACTGGAGTGAATTAGTCTATCTTCTGCTATGGCAGCAAAGATCTAGACTCATCACATCCATTTTTAGTACATAGAGCTGGATGTAACTGCCATACATGAATTCCCTATTTATCAATGCGCAGAAACACACCTCCAGAAAGTGAATGAGGTCTTCAGAGAGCTGACTCAGTGCAAATGCTTCTCTCCATGGATAACAGAAGGAGGTTAGGATGACTCCATACCCAGCTTGAGCAAAGCTCATACTGTGAGTGATTATATTCACTTCAGTGTTCACCACTCTATTCTTTCCATTCTGTTCTTAAATCAAGAAAAAAGAATTAGATGGATAAATATAATATATACATTATATGTATAAAAGTAAAAATAAATAAATAATATATATACAAACAAAACATATCATATATATGTAACTGTATAGATAGCACAGTTCATCATGTATATATATATATATATATGCATTGATGAATTGTGCTTTTGTTCAGTTATTGCTTAATAAAGCCAATATCCTTAGTTTGATAATATCACAAGATATTTGTCACATGGACTTGAGGTATAAGATTTATCACAGGTATTTATCACAAGTCAGAAGATCAGGCTTTTACTGTAAGATGGAAAATGATCAGGAAAACCAACTTTTTAACTTTGACTTCTTTTGAAAATCACAAAAAATCAAATGAAATTCAACTTGAATGTTTTTGGTTTTTTTTCTGCTGTACATGATTTAATGGTCAGGCATTAAACCTGCATAAAAATTTTACAACACTGTGTGGTGTAGAAATAAATATTGTTCAGCTCAGTTTCACAGCATTCTGCCAACTTTTCTCGTTTTGAATATCTTCTTTCATATTGAATTCTACCTTTTCTCAAACACAGTTTGTAGAAATTACTAACCAAAATTTGATTTTATGATAAACAACTGACTGAGTCTTGCAAATTGAAATTTAAGTTGGTTTTGACTGACAGCAGGTTTGTGTTTGGGGCATATTAATGATCAGAAAATGTGACCATGTCAAAAGTGGTGCTGTCTCAGCATGTTTCCTGTAAATCAATTCAACAAAATATTTTGATCAAATATCATAAATATTTAGGTGTGAGAGAAAAAAAGATAGTAAATGATTGTGACCATGGGATGCTTTATGAATATTTTATTATCACCATCCATCATCACCTTTTGGGAACAAAGACTTCTTTTAGGCAGCAAAGTGAAGAGCTACATAATGAAAAAAGATTAATGCTGAAAATTAATGTTATTCCAAATATTTGAACACTGGCTGTGCTTTGGTCTCACTAAGTGATCCAGTCAAATTTAGAAGGTTCATTTAAATCCTCTGAGGAGTTTTTATATTTTAGATTGTCGTGCTAAAATTAAATGTATGGCAGGAAAAAAATGCCAATTTTGAGGAAATAAGATTAGATGAGATAGCATTCTTCACAGGAGTATCTTGTGTGGACACAAAGATGGATGAGTTCCATGCCATGCTGAAGATGGGTGCAAATTTATCAAGATATGCTGTGTGCTCTTTTTGTGCCATAAAGTCTGTCTAAATAACAATATCCTCTCAGGGAGAGAATCTGCTGTTCTGGCTGTCCATGTATTGTTGAATTTGGACTATCTCCATTTGCAAATGTTGACTTTTCATTTGTGCCCAGAGAATGAAATCTGTATGAGAGATGTGTAAAGCACTTAATCTTTATTTATTTGTTAACAAATGGGTTTTTTTTGGCCAAATCCTGTTTGCATTTCTTTTCTCCTGCTCTTCGTGCAAGGTGACTGTCTGCATCCACAATGTGACACTTCAGCTAAGAATACAAATTACAATAGTTTGTGGGGGTTTGTTTGTTTATTTACTTGTTTGTTTTAATGACAGAATTCATTAAGTCAGAATAACAATCCCAGTTATTATTTTGTATCTTCTGTATTTCTAGAGTACACTACAATTGGCTATATTTGTCAGTGAAAGATTATACAAAATACAGTTTTATATTCATAGTTGCTGCTATGTAGATTTTTAAAACCAGAAAGACCCACTAGATTGTCTAGCGAACCTACTTTTTTAACTGCAAAGTTTCACCCAATAAATTATAAAAAAAAAAAAAAGAAGTGACATAAAGATCTGAAGAGAGGCAATCTGAACAGAGCAAACCATGGTAACAAAAATGGATTTTTAGAACCAGTGAAAAGCACTGAATCATTCAGGTTTGAGCTGTTCAGTGGGAGCTCAGTACCACTCCAGATTATGGTGCTTTGTAACAACCTCCTACGGCACCTTCCTACACCTGTGTTGCAAGGACCATGCTCTTGTGATTTCAGTGTTGTAACTTTCCTGCAGAATGTTCACAAGCTTAATGTATGTCAGTATGTCTATCTATTCAGAAAGACTAGAAAGCACTAAGTAAACTTGATCCCTAGTATCTCACAAGCTCAGCAGACACATGAGTTGTATTCAGTCAAGATTATGAGATAGCTACTTGCTATCTTCTGTGGACAACTGAAGGCTAGAATTTGGTTAAATCTCTGTGGCTTTTCAAGCAAAAAAGAGAAACTACAACTAGGATTTAAAAACAAATTTCTTACTCTGAGATGTCCCTAAGAGTTGAGTCCCAAATAAATTCAGTATTATGTAATTTCTGTCATAAAAAACACCATAATTAAACCTGAAATGTAATAACATAGAGCTGAACTAATTTCAAGAGTGTGTTAAAATGGCAGGGGCAGAAATGTTATTGTGGTCTGCCTGTAGACTGACCTTTCCTTTTCCAAACAAACTATTTTGGAAGACTTCATGGGATTATGAACAAATTGTAACCCAACTAAACTCTGCTGAAATTCCTTGTATGCTCTAAGTGTATTTGCTTAGACATAGCAAGAGGCAAACTTAGTCTTGTGGTACTTACTTTGCATCTGGCTGGACAGTAGATAAAGCATCTGCAGATACAGGCCACAAAATTCCTTCAAGATATATGTAGGTAAGCAGGTCTAGGAAGTCAAAGACTTTATTTTCAAAAGCGTTATAAAATGAATTCCCTTTCTTGGAAAGTGTCTTGCCTTGGAAAATGCAGGGAACTAAAGTTTTATTTAGGCTATCAGTGCTTCAAAGGGTGGACTCTATAGCATGTGTCTACTTCATGACCATGCACCCATGGAAATGCACAGAAGTTCTTATACATGTTTGTCAGCGAAGGAAAAGTGATTGGAAATAAGCACAGAAAGTTAAGTCAGATAAAAATAGCGTATTGACAGCAGAGCCATTACTGATAAAGATGTACCTTGTAAGTCATAATGGTATTGAATTTCTAGTAATGATATCAGAAAAAAAAAGGAAATGAAATATAACAAACTAATTAACATGTGTTTTCATTGTATCTTTGTAGTGAAGCAGCTATAGGTGCAAGGAACTTGAGGCAAGAAACAGAGAATACTTTCTTAACTTTTCCTTTTCTTTCTTAACTTTGAAGAAACACAGACATGAAGGAATCGCAGTCATCAGAAGATTGTGTAGAAACAGAATTTCCAGTACTTGAATAATGTTGCCTTCAAAATTTAGCTGCCCATATAATCAAAGAAGTCATGCATAGTTTTTTGAATTACAGTTTGGATCGTAGACATCTACATTGCTGTGGAACTCAGATGAGTCACTTATGTACTTCACAGAATTGTGTAAAAAATCTTATTCTGCCAGGTTTTCCTGTCTTTTCAGAAAATATTTTTATTCCTTCTTTTCTGTATTCTGGGCCATCCCACACACCCTTACCTCCCCTGCTTCCTGTCCCTCCTGTTATTGTGCTAATTAAGGATTCTGGCAGCTTATCTCTGCTAAGTTATGCAGATATAAACTAATCTTACAGTATCATTTATTTCAGCTGTGATGAAAGGGAAGTTTGGACCAAGATAGGGAACAGAAAGTAGCAGGGGTTTCTTGATCTGTACCTGAGTACAGAGGATGGAGCTCCAGGGAAGCAGCAGGTGACAAGGTGGTAGTGATGTCTACTGAAACTGGCAGTCACAATAGCATGAATCCAGGGACCTAGGAACAAGGTGATTTGAGGACAGGATGTGAATTTATCAACACTGACTGTGCCAGGTGGAATGACCAAGTCATTAAAAATATATATTTTTAGTAGTCATTGAAACTTGCTGCTAATTAATAGTACCAAGGAAACACCTCTAGCACAGCATATATGTGGCTTTGTAGTCTTGGATTATTTTTTTAACAGACTAGAAATAAAGAATAGAATTTCTTATTTATTTGACTGATATTTCAGAGTAAAAAAAATGTCAAAGGAATCTTTTTAATTATGAACTGGTTTTAAGTTTTTATATTTAATGTATGGAGTAGTTGGAAAACCTCTATGAAATGGAATAATATCGTTTCCGTTCCAATATATGTGTGGAAGGCTGTAAGAACACATAGTCTCCGAAAAGGTCATTTACTAAAGTAGCCCACAAAAGCTTAAAAAAGCTTCCTGTATTTGAGGTTAAATAGAGCTGAAAATGATGTTGCTACTGGTTTTCTCTTCTTTTTAAGATGCAATATGTAAAGTTAAATAAATACAGTTGTCTGAAACACAGCTGTGGCCATGTTCAAATCCATTATACTTAATGTTAGTGCCCTCAGGAAAAGAGTACCTATTCATTTTCTTTGATACCAAAAAATCTTACTGAGTGGAACTGATGTTGTGGTCTTGAATCTTTCAGAATTGAAGAATGAATGTTCTGGCTTTAAGCAAGAGAGTTTTAAAGAAGCAGGTTGAAAAGCAGCTGGTCATCACACCAGAAGCTAGTTGCTAATTGCAGCAGTAAGTTAATCAATGAAATAGCTGTTTAGCTTCTGGGTATAATAAAAAGAGATAAAAGACTGCACAGAAACTCCAGCATTAGGGTATGACCGGATCTCGAGTGGTATACGTTATTTTCCTTCTAACACCTGTCTGCTTTTGAGTAGACAAGTCATGCATCTGCTTGACAGCTATTAAGAGAATAAAATAAAAAGTATTTTGGGGTAAGATCTGATATAAATATTTACAAAGACAATTTAAGAGAGTGTTTGTTATGCACTTTTGTGTTTGCTTTCAAAACATTTAACTCTAGAGACAGATGGCTTGTACAGTTTTATCAGCACTTGTGTCATTATATATTCAAGCAGCCAAGACTGATAACCAGCCTCACAGATTATGGATCATTCAGAGAACAAATACTTTGAAAAAAAATCCCCCACATATCAATAAAGTACTTCAGTATGGAAAAGCTTAATACAGAAATTGCAGTGTCATTTTTGTGAAGAGAAAGGAAACAAATTAATGTAATTATAAAATTAAAGCAACAGGAACAGGTTTTTAAGTGGTGTAGCTGTATGTGGTGATGAAACAACTTTAGAAAATTGGGTGAAAACTATTATTCAGCAGTGGTGGAGGAGAAAGATAATTACAATTAAAGCAACATTATGCTTTCTCAATACATAGGAGCCAACTCGTCAGTTCAAGCTACCCCCAGAAGATCTCTCTCCTATCATATTGCTCATGATCATTTCACTTTACATTACTAAATGACAACCTGAATAATAAAGGTTCTTAGAAAAGAATAAACTTTCTATGATTGAGAACATAATAAAACAAAATAGAAGCTGGAAAAAACCTAATGGTTCAAAGACTGTCTTTTTTTTTTTTTTTTCTTTGTAGGTGAGATCCCTTTGTTTATCTTTTTGTCTTTTTCCTGAGTCTCACAGTAGGACCTTTGTAGAATCCCCTAAATCAGGATCATCACCATTATTAGCAATAACATTTAACAAAAAATTATGCTTGGCCTTAACTGGAAATAGTTGTGACAGGCACCACACACATTATGAATAAAGCTGCCTTTTTCCTGGATCGGTAAGCCTTATCATTCCTTGTAGTAGCTCAACAGTAAAATAGATTATTCTAACAATCTTCATTTCTAAAAAAAAGTACTTTGTGGATTTCTTTTTCTCTTGTGATGGCTCAAACCAAAGGTGATTAAAATAATAATTGTTAATTGTATATTAGATGAAGTCATGCATTTTTTAAACTTAAAACTCACAATATTTTAGTAAGGCAAGTAAATATTCCCTCTATTTTAAAGATTTGCAAGCATGAGATGGAGTACTGGAAAATATGTGTACTCATTTGAGTAGAGTCTGAACCTTTTCTCGATTCTCTACATATATTTTATTCATAGATTTATACATACAGGCATGTGTAGAGGTGTGTGCAGACTTATATCTTATCTCACAGCTATTTGAACAGTTATACAGCTAAAAGAAGTGTCTTGCACTGGGAAAACAAGTGTCCCCTGGGATTCCCAATCTTCCCCTAAAAGGAAAGGGTCTCACTCTGCCTCCAACTGTCACTTGGTGTGACTGACATCCATACAAAAATTGTAATTTGCCTGCTACAGAGCAGTGGTATTTTGTTAAACTGAGCAGTTCCTGAACAGGGAATCATCTCAGCATTGTTACCTCATTCCTGTCTGGTGCTCCCAGTAGTAGCAGATATCTAAATATTCTAGTGCTCTTTGGAAAGTCTATCAGCTTAAAGATGGCTAAAGCAAAGGATGTTTAAAATTAATTCTGAGTTTAACAGCATTAAATGTCTAGCACTGTTATTGAAGAAAGCAAAACACAGAAAGTAAATCTTCGAAAGAGTTTGACATGTATCTTATAGGGTCTCATGCATATTTATTCCTAAGTAAAACCAGCTTATTGCTCGTTTAAATTTTAAATGGAAATGATATTCTTATCTCTTGGAATTTATTTAACTGAACAGAAAAAATAACTAACTTATACCCTTCAGAATGGAAGGCTCTCCTGTTAACCTTTTATTTCTCTCTAGATTGGAAGCACAGAGTGCATACACTGTATTTCTTGAAATGTGTCATTCCGTGGTGAAAGGTTTTCTTAGTGTTTTGAAAGTTTTCATCCCTGGCAAACCTTTCCTCTTTGGTAAGCAAAATAGTAGTGCACTGTGAGAGTAGGCAGGTTGAAAATAGTTCTGACACTTCTCACTTTTTTCCTCTGAAATGAGATAAAACTAATCAAAATTAAACTTCTATTGTCAGCTGGAAAAAAAAAATTTTTAACCTATAGATTAACCTTTGGAAATGTTAACAATATACAGTGAGTACTTTCTTTACTTATTATTGTTTTGTTTTGTTTTCTCACTAAGTACCAGCCTCAGTTTAGTTAGAATTTCATTCTAGAGATTCAAAGAATAGTTTCATAGAAAAAAAGAATATGTCTTTTCCAGAGTATTATGTCAGCTCTCACTTTAGAGCTGTAGTTCATGGTTCTCACTGAAATCTCTGCTAGGTTTCTACTTTACATCTGTGTTTTTTTTTCTAATGGTTCGGGTTTAATTATTTCATCTTGTATTGCTCTAAATGGAAAATTGCATTGATTCTATAAATTTTTTATATTCTAGTTTCTAGCAATAGGGCACTTTATTATATGGGGAATGTGGTAACAACTTTTATTATAGCTTATTATTTTCTGTCACATCAACAGGGTACTGTATATTCCCCAGATATTCAAAAAGAGAAGCTGCACAAAGATAAGACCAGCTAATTACATTGTAACGTGTGGAAATATATCTGGTGATATTTTTTACATCCGTGTTTAAAAGCAGTGAGAAACAAATAGGAATATCCATAAAATTAATTGAGTTAACATCAGTGTTCAAGAAAAGATATGTTACTAAGGGTAATTTATTGTATACGCATGGAGTACAAGCGAATAAAATATTCTTTGGCATTTTAACATAGAAGTCTTTGTTAGAGTGTCTTCACTTTTCATTTTGAGTCTCAATTATATTATTATAAAGATACACTTTTTTTTTCTAATACAGCACTGACATTTTTCTTCTGATTAGTAACTTTGCTATTCATGACTATTTCCTAATGTTCTTTCTCAAAAATCAATCTATAATTTTCTTCCTGTCACTGGGCTGTTTAATCAAGGAAATATGTCTCCTTAACTCTTCAGATGTCTGCAGCACTATCCAGTTGATTTACTCTGAAGTTAAGAAAAGGCATCTCATAAGTCTTGTTCAAAATTACAACACAGTTAGCAAAGAATCATGACAAAGCATATCTCAGATATTGAGACATATCTAATGAAGACAGACGAAATGATTTCTCTGCCTTTTCCCTGGCTTCCTCTTCCTCATACATCCAGCCTGATCAGATGAGCAAAGTAAACTATCTGAAAATGCACTACGGCTGAGAGGAATTTAGTGTTACTGAAGGCATGGGTGACCTGTCTGCTTGATGTAAAGAGGCCTGCAGTTGGCCACCTGTGTCCTCAGTAGTGTGTGAAAGATGATCTGGATATTTAATATGCATAGTACTTCAACAAACTTAATTTCTGTCTCCTGTGGTCTTATATTACTATCTTTAAAAGAATTATATCAAAGTTCTTTAGCAAGTGCAAGATTTACATAACCTTTTTATTTTTTCATTTACCCCTTTACTTTTGTGGTTGTAAAGCAACTGTCTGAGATGTGCTTAATTGTCTCTTTCCACACAATGTTTTGAAGTGTTTCAAGGTTTCATATGCAAATGTTTGACTTATCTCTTATTTGCTGGGAGTGTGCATCAGAGTGTGCATCTGCAGGGTAGAAATCTAGAACTATGAACCAACCTGTGTTTGTAAAACAGCAAACATTAGAATAATCCTGTGTACAGAGCATTCCTCTGAGCAAACACATTTTTGGATAGTATAAATGTTTCTTAGTTTGCAGTAGGTTGTTAGTTCACCAAGGTTCTGCAGCAGTAAAGTGAGTTGAAAGCAGAAGAGAATACATCCAAACTGTAGGCCTTTATAAGCAACATTAATTCTTATTCAGAATCTGCAAGGGTATATTCACTTCCTCTGATATTTTCGCTTAATTAACTTTATTTTCTTAGTGTGACTGAAAAAAGGACTTAAGTTTATTCATAGTAGGATCTAAGACCAGTAACTTAGGGATAGTTGAACTATATTTCCACTTCTGGAAGTGTTGCAGAATCATTGTTAATTTTCTCATGAGGTCTATGTATAAGTTTAATGACAAATATCACAATCTAATATTATGTTTTGGTTTTTTTTTTTAACTTCCTCCCTCTTTCTTCTTTCTCTTTGTTTTTCATCTGCAGATGGGCCTCTTGGGCCACGAGGATTAGCTGAAGCTACAGAGATGTGTACTCAAGAATGCCTGGTTTTGGGTCACTCAGACAACTGTTGGATGCCTCCTAGCTTGGGCCCGTACCAACAGCCAAAGTCTCCTCTCTCCACCTTTGCACCTCAGAAAGAATGGGTTAAGAAGGACAAACTAGTTAATGGACACACATTGACCAGGACCTGGAAAGAAGATAGCAACAGAAATCAGTTCAGTGATCGAAAGCAGTATGGTTCCAGTGAGGGCCATTTCAACACTGGCAACCACATGACTGACATTCCTCTGGCCAACTTGAAGTCTTATAAACAGGCTTCGGGAGCTGTGGAGAGTCCAAAGGAACATCAGCTATAAGAAATGGTTACTTTAGCCTACTTAGACTTGCTAATACTATGTGTGTGTCAGAGCTTTATGTACTGGGTAGACCTCTAGAACTATGCTTCACCCAGCAGAGATATGCATATCTTTATGTTAGCGCCATGGAAGGTATGATGTCCCGCAATATGAAAGAGTGTTTCTACTAGTTGTGTGGTTTTGTTAAATAGACATGATTAAAATCTGCAGAGATCTCTCCAGTTTGCCAATATCCTTTTTTGTTTCTTTGGTTTTTGACCCTGGACTGCTGCTATGAACAACAGAAGATGCATTTGGAGAGTGAGAGAGTGTGAAAGTTCATCGGATTGCAAAGATTGAAAAGCATATCCAGTTGGAAAATTGTACTTTTGTTGTCATTGGTCTGTGCTAGGACCTTTATACTTGAGATCATATTGCAAACAATTGAAGCTAAACATTAAACCTATTGTGCTATTAACAATGTTAGTAGACACAAATCAATCAGTGTTCAAATACTTGTAAATAGAAACAATTATTACTTACAACTTTTGTGTACTTATAATGTTCACTTGAAAAGATACTGTAGCATATTTCTGTGTTTCACAGTTGCTTTTTAATTTCTTTCATTGGCTTCCTATTCTTTTGCTTTTATTTTCAGTGATGGTGTTTCTGTGTTAGTAGTCTGTCTGACACACAGTGTTCCAAGGAACTCAAACCACTTGTGTTAAAAGTGATGGGGTGGGAAGAAAGGTTGGTTGCAGAAAGGGAAAAAGAAAAATTTCTTTCTATGTAGTAGCAAATTATGCCAGCATTCAGGTAGAATTTCTTCCTTTTATTTTTATTTTATTTGATATTAAGAAGTGAAAGAACTTGCGTAAGGGCTTAAAAACTTGGCAGATTTTTGTTTAAGTTCCATTATGTTTCATAAAACAGGGAAATTGCAGAACAAAAGAATATTTAAATGTGTGGTGGTGGGTGAGGGGGAAAGCTATTCATTTGGGATTATATATCGAATTAGCTGTAGTCTGTCATTTAAAGAGTGGTAGCTGATGTTGATCCCAGCTGAAATATATGGAGGAAATTCTACAGGAGCAAAATACAGTAATAATGTTTTTCTAATTGGGCAGGTGTGTGTCTATACCTAAGACAGTATGTATTGCTGAAACAGCAGCATTTGTGTTGATCTTCATCTGCGTTAACGTTGTAGTAACACAAGTGTTTTTAGACCATAGCCACAGAATATTTAATGTGTTGTGCCTTCATGATGTAACAGAGCATTCTCCTGGTAGGCTAGATGGGGGAAACTAAAGGGTTAAATCTCTAATTATTGATGTTTAACTGTTTATTATCATAGTTGGTCAATGCCTGGCAGGTACCAGTATCATGTCACCTCAGTCGAACCAGTAGAGTGACTCCTAATGTTAGTGAGATCTAAGTTGCACGCAAAGCAAATCCAAATCCAAACATTTTTAGATGGTTTCTTTTAAGGCATGAAAAATGATTAACACAAATAAATAGCATGCAAAACAAAAAAGTCCTTACAGAAAAAAAGCAAAAGTTACTTATGCCACAGTGAAACATCAGTCTTAAAGTAACAAATTTAGCTAATCTGAAGGTGATTTTATTCTTATCAAAACCACAAGTTTTTCTTTTCTTTCTTTATTCTTTTGTATATAGCAGTTCACTTTTTTTTCCCTCCACAGTATAAAAGGCTTAAAATGGGCTAGGGGTGCATTGCTTATTGCAGTACTTATGTCAGTTTGTGAGGGGTGTTTGATGACTTTGACAGAATAAATATCTAACCAGTTATCCTTGTTACTGCTTTGCCAGTTCAACATTATTTAGTTATTCAGCTTTTGCAATAAATGTTCTGAATTCCTGATTGTGTTGTGTTAGTTCTTGGGCAGATGCCTTAGGGACTTTATTCCTGTTAATTTCTCTTTCTTTCTGTTATTGTTGGTTGGTTTGTTTCTTTGCTTCATTTTGAATTTCCAGTTATTTTTCTAAGCATGTCATGGTCCATTTGGTTCATATAGATATGTGTAAGACTGGAATATGCAACAAATGATAAATCCTGAGGGCCGTATTCTGTCATTCCTATGCAAGTGGGAACTTACTCAAAATGAGTTATTTGAATTGAGTAAAGCGTTACTTAATCAGCACAAAAGTGACAGAATCTAGCCCAGATTTGCTAGACATATGTAGGCACATGTAATAAGCATCCTTGCATGAGTCTTTGTACAAGTACAGAGGTAGCGTATAGGAAAGTCAGCACTTACCACACTTTGGTCCTTCTTTTGAGAGTAGAATAAAGTCATATCAAAATATGGTAAATTCTTTCCTATAAGGAAGATTTGTGTGGTTATATAATATTTTTTGTTGCAACACAGTTAAAAAAAAAAAACAAAAAAACAAACCAACCTTGAAAAGTATGTATCAACAAAAGTAACCTGTTTTTGAACATGCTGAGTTTTAAAGACAAGGTGCACTGAGTTCTATATTAAAACCAGAAATACAAGTATTTGAAAATCCAAATAGCACCAACTAGTTTAAATTAGGAGTGCCTTTTTAAACAGATTATATTTGAACACATTTCTGTCACAGACAGAAAGTAAATTATGTGACAGTTGCTACAGAAAGTGAACTATTTTAAGTTCCAGCCTTCAGTACTTTGTGCTATTATCAACCTGTGCAGGAGGAGCTAAAACAAATATGGTTTTAAACTGTTAGCAGGTGGAAATTTTCTCATTTAATTTTCTCCAGTTCTGTATAATTTTAGAATCTTAAGGTCTTACTCAACTTTGAAATAGTTATTGAAAAGAAGGACAGCAGAGAAAGCAAGGACTAAGAGGGAGAGAGAGAGAGAGAGAGAGGGATGGAGACAAGGAAATAAAGAAGGAAGGAAGGAAGGAAGGAAATATATATCTGCAGCACTGAGAACTGTATCTTAATCCCATTTAAACTGTATTAATATTTTCCAGATGTTTCTACAGAATCTGGATTTGGCACTAAACATGTATTTAGTAAGTGCCCATTCATTCACGACCATTTGGTTTGCTCAATCAGTAGTACTAGCACTGCTGTCTAAAATTCAGAAGTAAGGAAGAAAAAAAAAAGAAGAAAAAAAAGAAATTCTGTGATATGTCAGATGAGGTGATTTAAAAAAAATAAAAATCTCATTGTACAGAATGAGATGGCAGCTTAGTATTGGTGACCATTCAGTTTTCCAGCTTTGGGGCTAAATATTACTTCAAATTATCCATAACCTGTCATGATACAGATGCTTTTCTGATGCCAGTCCTAGCTTTTTTTCTTCAGAGTGAGTGTCCTTTATTTATTTATTTCATAATGCACACACTTGAAGGACTGCTAAAAAGATTTGCCAAAGATTTTTTTCATAGTCCTTTAGTTTTACTGTCACTTACAAAAGCCCCTATATGTAGACATAGTTATTTAGTCCTACTTAATCCCATGCTGTGCCAACTCTTGCTAAAGATAGAGCAGTCAGGACCACGTAAAAAACTCCAGAAAGTTCAGACTTGAACTGTGAAACATTTTCTAGTAGTTTAAGCAGTGTTGTGCTAGGACAGATTGCCTAGAGATGGTTTTGGAATTTTGAAGAAGGGAAAGGGAAAATACCTAACAGGAATAGCTGCTCTTTGTCAGGGTGAGAACATGTACTAAATGCCTTCTTGAGATCCTTTACAGACAGGGTGACTTGAAGAGAAAGTATGATGGTGAGGTCACTGAGCCTCACAGTATGAAGAAGTCATATTAAAGACAGATTTTGTACTGTATTTCCTCAGAGAAATAGGTTAAAAAATTGCTCACTCAGTGCCAGTAGTTGGACTTCTCCTGGAACTCTATGGAAGACTGTGGGAAGGCTGACAAAGAAATATATGGAGCAGAATTAAGAGAAGGCAGAAATATATATAAATAACAAATAGATGTGAAGAAATTATATTCATATTACTTGCTTAATGTGATTATTAACTTTTAGCAAGTTATTCTTGGGAATCATGATCAGAAGGAATCTTAAGGACTTTAGCATGGAGTAGACTAAACTAAGGGAGACTTAGGAATCTCTGGATACATAAATTGCACAAATGCAGGAGATGTATATCTATGTGAGAGTAAAGAGCAGGAGTGATAAAGATTGATGGAGCTGATTTGAGAAAAAGAAATAAGAAAAATGAGATCATAACATTGATCAGAACTTTAATTTTCGGACATTTTGAGCAAAGGAAGGCACTAGTTGCTTTAATGAAAGAGAAGACAGTGAGAATTACTGAACATGGTAATAGCCAATGTCGGGGGATCCACAGGCCACAGGACTCATGACATGCCAGAAGACACAGAGATAGGGTCTAATAGCCTTAGGCAGTAGCATCTGATACGTCAAAATATGTTACGAAAGGATTCCTACTGGCATGAGAACACAACAGTAGTGTCATATCCAATTCAGACAGAAGTACAAATTTTAGGGAGCCCCTGGTGGTCTAGTGGTTAAGGACGCGGCGCTGTCACCGCCGAGGCCCGGGTTCAATTTCTGGTCGGGGCCACTCCCCGGGCAGATGGAGCCCGTTAGCCCTGTAAGGCAATCCATCTACATCCTGAGGACCTCACTGCCACC
>JAYRBT010000001.1:62866948-62885402 GCA_036023395.1 Myiotriccus ornatus | reverse complement strand
TTCAGGTAGTTGAAGAGAGTGATGAGGTCACCTCTAAGCCTTCTCTTCTCCAGACTAAACAGCCCCAGCTCCCTCAGTCTCTCCTCATAGGGCTTGTGCTCAAGTCCCTTCACCAGCCTCATTGCTCTTCTCTGGACCCTCTCCAGAACCTCAATATCCTTCCTGAACTGAGGGGCCCAGAGCTGAACACAATAGGCTATTTTCCTCATCAGCTCTTACTGCAGAGGACTGTAGTGTGGGTGACAGATGTGGGAGGACCTCCCCTGACTTATTCTAGCTCATCCTTGAACATCAACACAGCTGTGCTGAGAGACCTCTCAGCACCTTCACAGCTACTACTGGGGAAAATTGACCCCTTTAGACAGTCTGAGACAGCCCTACAATCACCATCAAAAAACTAGGATGAACATCAGAGTACTTATGTATGCGTCCTTTCCAAGCCAGAGCATTCTACTTCCATGAGGTGTGCATATAAGGCCACTGATGAATGATAAAAATTAGTTAAAGGTTCCCCTGAGAGACCTCCTCAGATGTGAAATGTATTTCTTTATCACCCTTAATTTCTGCTGGTGTGTAAAATAAGCACATTTTTCTTTTGATATGATCTGCCTGCTTTTCCTGAGTTTTCTTCTAGCATCTTTTTAGCCTTCTGGCTGCAAGAAATGGATGTCAATGTTCTTGTGTAGTCTTTCACTGTTCGTACCTATCTTCGCTCTACTACAAAATCTAAGATATCCAGAGGAAGTGTCATATTTTAACACATCATAAGCCTTTTAATCCTACAGGATTAAAATCTGAATCTGAATCTTTTTAACAATGGTGGAAAGGGCACTCTGTTTCCTCCTTTAGACCGTCATGCAACCCAGATTGTTCATGAATTCAGTTTTGTAAAACAATGTCCAAAAAATGGCATTCACTTGCTTCAAGACTTGCTGTAGATTATCCTTACAGGACGTACATCCATATTTTGAGAGGAAATCCTGCTTTTCAAGGGTGTCACAGAGTGAACACATATGGGTAACTGTGTATAGTAACTGCTTTCACAAAGTGAGAGGGTTTTGAAAGGAGCCAGAAAACAGGATAGGATGGGATGAGTTTGACTGTCTGTAAAGAAAGAAAGAAAAGGGAAAGTGAAAATAAAGGTGTTATACTTCATGTTTACGTTTGCTGTAGCCAGGATCAGGATAGATATTTTCCTGGGGAATGTCTCCCTATGATGTCTGAGACCATTATGCAACAGTGGGAATCAATCATGAAATGTTGATGCAAAAAATGGGGAAGAGTAGGGAAATAACTCCAAAGAAGAAGGAATATGCAATCCAGTTTTTAGGCTGTCAGACCCATGCACAGGTGCCTTGCTGAATATATGTTGTAAAGGAAGCTTCTCCCTCATGAGTCCAACTGGAATCTGAAGAGACCATGGTGTCTTGAATAGAATGCTCCAACACAACAACCATCAAGCAGTGTGAGGAATCTCCTAATATACTTAGATCACCACTTTTCTAACCTCTTCTGAACTGTAACTTGCCTCTTCTCCCTTGTCCAGAAGCAGCACCTCCTCATTTCTTGTCTAAACTTCACCCTTTCTGGCTGTAGATTCCCACACAAACTCTTTCTAAGTGATAACATGAGCTAGACTCAACCCTGCATTTATAATAAAGCCTGCCATTAATGCATATAATCTTCATATAATCTGTGCCTTTTTTGTGTTAATCACCTCCACTTCCCTCAAGACCTGTGTTCTCTTTGTTAAGGTCTTTGAAATATCACTATATTTCAGATACTGAGATAGGCATGCATGGTTGCAGACTGAGAACAACAGACCATGGGTGTCACACAAAGATTTCATTTTGGGCAGTCTTGATTGGTACCCATGGTCCAGGAAAAACTGAAGTAATTAATATGTAGCCAGTGAGAGCATATTATCAATAAATCTATAAGTGGAATGTTAATTGCAATATATATGTGAGAGGCTGTATTGCAGATGGTGTTTTTTAGATCTCAGTGTCTAATGGCAGATGTATAGATGTATATCTTTCTGTGTGTGTGTGCATGTCAATGTGGGAAAGAGGCCATTATTACTCTTATGAGTACTAAGACATCTAAAACCCTAAAGAACATCTACTTTTAGTCAGATGAACCAGACCTATTTTGACCACTATTTTGAAAGAAGAATAAGATGAAGTTTTTCTTCTAATATTTTTTCTTTTATTTAGTCATAGTAATAATAATTTTCCTGCATGTTTACCAATTTCTGATAATTAATTTCACAATGAGAATTTCCAAGTCAAAATGTAAAAATAAGTAATTAAACAAGAAAATAAACAAATAACATATAATGAAAAGAAGGTATATTCACTCCTGTGCTGGATAATTTGAGTTAAATATTTTTAAAATGCCCATGGAAAGTTTTTATTTTGTTTGTTAGACTGAAGAGTTTTTTTGTACATTCAGAATGTAACTGAGGGTGTACATAAACAAGTAATTTAGTTCCATGAATTCAGAGGTACTGAAAGCCTGAACTCAAGTCTATGGAAGGTAATTAAACATTTTCTGTCATCACTTAGAAATTAAAACAATTAAATAAAATAATTAATTAATTTGACTATTTAAAAACAAAATGTGAAACTAGTGTTATTAATTAAAGTAAGGCTTTGAAATTAGTGCTAAACATTTAACTTCTCTTGCTCCAGCTGCAATTAACGCAGACAGTTTAAACTGTTTCTCATCAACTTACGTGTGAGACAGTCCTTAGGAGCTGATTTTCACAGAAGAATCCTTTCTCTGCCATTTACCAAATTGTTTTTGCTACATTGTCCTTCAGGAGTGAAAAGAATAGCTCCCATGGTATTGTCCAGAAATACTGTAAAAGATAGAACAGGAAAAACAAACAAACAAAAAAAAAACAAAAAACAAAACACCCAAAAACAAAAACAAAAACACAAACAAAAAACACAAAAAAACAAACCATGGGGTCATCCCAAGTATATTACTGGAATGTCTTTTTCCCATTGATTTTATGTGTAGTCCTAAGGGTTGCTGTTGATTTTTATTTTTTTTTTGGTCTCTTTTCTTTTGCTATGGATGCAGTTCTTCTGCTCAGGTGCACAGGATCATGAGAATCAGAAATGCCTCTGAATTGCCAAGATCAGATTTGCATTCTGTTGCCATTAGGAAACCGGATCCAGCAATATTATCATCCCTCACCTTCGCTCTGCAGGGAAACAGAGTTGACAGAGGCACCCTTTGCTGGCTTAAAAACTGGCTGGATGGCTGGGGCCAGTCACGGTAAATGGCGTTGCATCCAGTTGGTGTCTGGTAACTAGTAATTTTGCCCAGGACTCAGTACTGGGACCAGTCCTGTTTAATATTTTCACTGATGATCTGGATGAAGGGATTGAGTGCAACCTCAGTAAGTTCTCAGGCAACCTCAAGTTGGGTGGGAATGTCAATCTGCTGGTGGGTAGGAAGGGTCTGCAGAGGAATCTGGATAGGCTAGATCAATAGGCCAAGATCCATGGTATGATGTTCAACAAGACCAAGTCTTTGGCCACAACAACCCCATGTAGTGCTACAGGCTTAGGGAAAACTGGCTGGAAAGTGGCCCACAGTAAAAGGACCTGGGGGTGCTGGTCAACAGCAGCTGAAAGTGAACCAAAAGTGTGCCCAGGTGGCCAAGAAGGCCAGTGGCATCTTGGTTTGTATCAGAAATAGCGAGGTCAACAGACAGGACTGTTTATCTCACTGCACTCAGCATTGGTGAGGCTGCACGTCGAGTGCTGTGTCCAGTTCTGGGCCCCTCAGTTCAGGAAGGACATTGAGTTGCTGGAGCAAGTCCAGAGAATGTCAGTAGAGATGGTGAAGGCTCTGGAGCGCAAGTCCTGTGAGGTTGTAGCAAGGTGAGGGTCAACCTCTTATTATAGGCAACTAGCAACAGGACAAGAGGAAATAGTCTCAAGCTGGGCCTGGGGAGGTTCAGGTTGGACATTAGGAGGAATTTATTCAAAGAAAGGGTGATTAAACATTGGAATGGACCCTCAAGGGAAGTGGGAGAGTCACAGTCCCTGCAGGTGTTTAAGGAAAGACTTAGTGCCATGGTCTAGCTGACAGGATGGTGTTTAGTCAACAGTTGCACTCAATTATCTCGAAGGTCTTGACCAACCTAATTTATTCTGGGATTCTGCGAAAACCAAACACAGAGGCTAGCAGAGACTACCTCTTTACTGGACACCTTTGTGCTTTACAGTAGGTTAGCAAGATCACGCATGTTTCTGCTACAAAATTTAGATGCAACTGACTCCCTTCAACCTGGACCGTGATGTACCAGTCCTACCTGTTTTAGAAATTTCTATTACTTGAAGGTGTGTTTCAATGTGTCCTTGAAGTGTTTCATCTGTCTTTCCTGGTTACATGTTACTTCTTGAAGTCCACAGCACACCAGCTGCTGCTGGATACCAATGTCTTCTGTCCTAGATGTGTGACCAGCCCAGTGCAGCTGTTCTATAATGATCATGGCTACAGTCCCTGGAACATAACTCTGCTCTGAAACTTTTTTATTGAAAATTTTATCCTACCATCTGATGCACAATATGGTCCACAGATGGTGCAGATGACATTTGTCTAGGAGTCATGTATGTCGTCACTAGTCCATGTCTTCCAACCATTCAGCAAATTGGATAACAGAGCTGCTTTATAGACTCTTAATGTGATCTACCAATTAATGCTGAGCTGCTGTTTGACCCCAGAGTACTCTGCATCCTCAGTCTCATTGAGCAATACAAAAAGCAGTATTTTTTTCTTGAATTTTTTAAAGTGTTTTTGGTTGTGGTTGTTTTTTTGGTTGGTTGGTTGGTTTGTTTTTTTCTGGTTTTTTTTTTTGAGGGGATTTTGGTTTGTTGTTGAGTTTTTTGGTTGGTTGGTTAGTTTGGTTTTTTTAATCTGTTTTCCACTGTTTTAAACCAGAAGCATTCCAGTTACTTATATCACATGCCTGTTACGAGTGAGTACTTAGCAGATATAATTAATTTCTGTTTCTTATTTATTGCTATAAACTGCTAAGTGCCTCATGTAAGGGCCAGACTTTGATCACAGCAGACATCAGGGAGTTAAATGTCTTATGAATCCAAGTGTGTAAATAAACAAGTAGTCTAATGCTGACAGGACATATAACAAATATATATAACAAATACTGTGTGCAACTAAGGTTATAGAACTTACCTCTCATGTTCCTATTGTTCAGGAAGTCAAAAAAAAAACAAACCACAAAAAAAGGTAACAAAACGTCAATACCCCCACCACATCTAATAACTTATTAGATTTTCCTTCTTTCCTTTTTCTATGGAGAAAACTTAGAACATAAGGGGAAGGTTCATCTCAGCAGAGTCTTTCCTTTCATTCCACAGAATCACAGAATGGTAATATTATCCTATTATTGGAATTTTACTTTATTTTTTGATTTTAAAAGAATGGAAGAGAGCAAAAGAGAGCTCAAATTATGCTATACTAATGCATTACTGGTATAGAGGGTACCTTTTTCCTTCAGATCTGTAAATTATACAGTACTAAATTTTAAGTTTCGCATATGGAAAATTTCTTCTGGGTAGCTGTGTTTTCTTCTAGACTATATATTTCCCTCTTTTTTATCTTTTTTTTTCTGTTTATTTTACTGTGGATAATCAGCGCTGACTGATGTTTTAGGTGATGACACTAAAATCACAGGCTGCGTACATTGTACTTTCTGTTTTTGCACAATTTTAACATTCCTATCTCTAAGAAAAAATAAAATTCTAATTTACAAACTGAACATATGTTTCCAGTGAGCTTCCCAGGTGTTTAGCCTCAGTGACTACATTCAATTTAGAATCCAGAAACATAGATGAGTAATTCAACTCACATTATTCCTTATCATGTGTTTTGCCTATAACACACCTTATCAGGTATTCAATGAATCTCATCTACATTTATTAGGTCACATTGAAGTTCTTGGTTTTTGTTTTCTTCCCAGAGGATGTAGGCATACAATTCAATGTAATTTATTAAATTGACTTAGCAAGTGTATGGGGTCAATTGAGTTTCTACTGGTTTTTGTATTTGGTTAGTTACTTTGAAAGGTGATATATAGCCTTCAGTTCTTTCCTGTGATATGACTGTACAGTAGTCTTAACTATTGGATCTGTATGTTTCCCTCAGATGTAGACATCAGGTTGTTCAGCATCTTGTCCAGCATGGTAAAAATACTAATGCTAATACTGTCCAGTGTAAGCCTATTTCCAGTTTGGAGATTTTTTTGTGGTTTTGTCTGTTTGCTTGTTTGTTCCTTGTTTGTTTGGGGGGTTTGGAGTTTTTTGCTTTGATAGAAATGTTTGACTCACTTTGTATTCTCTGCAAAACTTAAGTGAGTTCACGAAAGAAAAGAAGGAAGACACTTCCTAAAAAAAAATAAAATAAATCATTAACTGCTTACTCCAGCAGAAACTCCGTTGACTTTCAGGCTTTTTCTCCTTCTGTGACTACACAAACAAAATTACATTCTATCCTCTGCATTCTCCTCTCCATTAAATATTGCTATTATACAGTGGTGGGTTTGTTTCTTATGTGTAATGAATAAAAGTGTTTGTAAATAACAGTTCCTTTTCTTTCCCATCCATTATCCTAGGACCAAAACTAGCAGTGAGTGAAAAACTTCCAAATACAAATATTTCAAATTGATTGAAGCCCTTCCTCTAAGTATACAAAGCATCTGCTTTTCTCCCTAAGGATTTATTAATTTTAAATGTCTCTATATATACTTATTTCCTTCTAATTTTAAAATACCCTCAGAGGCTGTGTCAGAAATTTACAGCACAAATATGATGTGCTATAGGGGAACTGCAATATTAACTGGAGAATATCACAGGTCATCTAAGTAGTTTTAACAAATAAATTTCAAATGCTCAATGTGTGTCAAGAAAAAGCCAGAGCTTAATCACTTAATGACATGTCTGTGTAGACATAAGCAAAGGTCTAGCTGATCCTGCTTTGGGGTATTATGTCTGACTCTGTGCACCAAAATTCTTTAAATTTTTTTCTTCTAAGCTTCTCTTTTAGAGCAAGGATTAAGTTTTTAGCGTTAAAATACAGCATAGCTGTTCAAAAGTCACAGTCACTGTAGCACTACTAAGTTATGTCACAAATTTCTAGCTACCTTGTCAATATTACATGAAACAATATAGATATAGATACAAGTATAGATGGTTTGTTCCTATTTTTCAAATAAGACAAAATTCAGATATCAAGTTTAATATTTTTTATTTTTGCTCCAAAACTCCCAAAAAATATCACTTTTGGAAAATGAAACAGTTTTTTTCATGAGGAAGGGAGATACTAAAGCCTAATCCTTCACAGATTTGCATCTATTTTTCTCTAAGCCTCCTTTCTATATCCCATGTGACAGACCTACAGAGCAAAAGACAAACATCTCGAACTAAACTTGTGATGATTGACTATGTAATAGACTTAATGTATCAGCCAGTTTTACATGAAGCTAATAGAGATTCCTTGTTTCAGAGAGGGGAGGAGCACCTCTGATTTAAATGAGTTGAAATTATGTTTACTTATAGTTGAATGTTTAATGTGTTTTGTATATCTCAACAGACGTTTTGAGTGAAGATGGGCTTTTTTTCTCCAATCTTAACATTTTGACATTAAGATTTTCAGATGAGGCAGATACTGTATGCATTTAAAGGACCTTCAAAGCTCAGGCAATTCAAATGAGAAAAATTTCAAAAGTCTCATTGAGTGACTTTGCCCCTTCTTTCATTGCATGAAGATGACAAAAATCCTGACTCAGTGTAATGGTTAATTACTGTCATTGCATAGTGTTTCTACAGGTTTAGGGATGTGATTTGTGTCTTATTGGGTAAGAGTGCTGAATTTTTATGTTTATTGAAAATTTGGATAATCCTAGGATGCTGGTGTTTTGTTGTTTTGGTTTTTCTTTCCCTGTTTGCTGAATATTTACCAACATTTGAAGATTTCTCTAAGTCTTATAGAGAGAGAGTTGGTTAATCTTCAAACTATTGGAAAAGCATTTCCAAGTGACATCATGGTTGGTTTTGGTTTTAGTTTGTTTGTTGGGAGTTTTGTTTGTTTTCTATTAGTACTGGATAAATTTTTTAACACTTTCACTCCTGAAAAGCCTTTTGCTGTGATTTTAATCTGGTCTTTTAGAGAGAAGCAGGACCAACACTGTATAAATAGAAAGTTAAACACCAGTTTATTTTTTCTTAGATGTAAGTCTATTACCTTTTATGATTTTTGAGGGAAAAATTAGAGTAAACTTACATTAGTAGCAGAAATAGGAAAAATACTTTTATTATGGTGACTATTAATTGTTCTGACTGCTGGGAAATGCATAATGCCTGCAGATTTTTATTGTGAAATGGGTGCATTTAAGGAAATGTTGTTGCTGAAATAAACTGTTCGCAGGTCCAAGAAAGGCATGAAACATTTTACCTCCTCTAGGTCATGTTGTTACAGTGCTGGGTAAATGTTGATACTTAGTCTAATGACTGTTTCAGCAACGGCTAAAGGGATTTTGTTGGGCCAGTTCTGCCAGTACATGCCTGAAATTTTCACCCTATAGCGGTCCAGAAAACCCAACCACCCTCAGTGATGGAGGTGCATAATAAAACGTTCTCTTTCAGGAACACATTTCACCCTTTGTTCTGTCTTTTCATCAGGAATAGAGTCAAAACTAAAGCGTGCATTCAGTTTTGCATTGATGAAAGGAGAGTGCCTTGTTTAACAATTTGGATGCTTTTTTCTCTCTTTTCTGTTCATCTTGTGTATACATACAAACCAGTGTAAGACATCGAAGCATGCAAAGATATACAGCTCTGTATTCTAGCATTTAATGCACTTTCTTGGGTGGGACAGAGAGCTTGATTCCAGATGTGGAGACACCATGTTTATTTTATATTCTGCAGTATGTCATAAAACGTTGCAACAGTCCCATGAGCCAAGATCTGAGCTGCACAGTTTATTGTTCATGTGTAGTATATATGTATTGGTTTGATTCTTTTCTGAGTGGATTAGAACAAGGATTAAGAATTGATCATTTCAGATATATACTCCTGATCTTTACTACAGAAAATAAAGCAACCCCCCCAACAACAACAACAAAACCAAACAAAAAAATCAAAATAAAAAAAAAATCCCACTCCCCCCCCAAAAAAAAAAAAAAAAAACAAACCCAAACCAAACCAAAACACACAAAAAAGCCAATCAACAAACAAACAAAAAAACACCAGGGAAAAAGTGCTAAGAATGCTGATTTCTGTTCTCTTAAGAATACTGAAACTCCAGAAGGGTTATCAGACTACGCCAACTCCATGTGCCATCTTGAATTACAACTCCTGTCTATAAATTCCTCTGCTGAGAAAGGAAAAGAAAGTAGAGCTGTTGGGTAGTAAAGTCAAGATGCTCAGACATTCAGGAAGTCTGCTGAGGCCTCAATCAGATCAGCTCCCTGTTTGTCTGCTGTCACTATCTTCTACAGAATGTATTGAAAGAGCTGAAGAGCAAGAAAAGTGTAAGCTGCAATGGAAAGGGATTTTTTTCTCCTTCACTAGATATAAAGCCAGCTTCCCATTATGCTTTTGATCCTTGTTGCAGAGAAAGAAGCATTCTCATTTCAGTGAGTCACAACAGAACAGCATGTGCGCATTTTTATACGATACCTCTATGAGACTAAGCTTGCTTATTGGCATGTCTTGGTAGTTAGACTTTCTTCAGTATTTCTAATTTATGTAGCCCCTAAAATATGATCTAGCTCAGTTGCCTCAAGTTTTGGGATTTATTTTTCCTGGTGAGCTAGGGCTGATTAGAAAGTATTGTTGGTAAACATTGTTTGTGACCTAAACTGACACTCACAGCAGGAAATCTTTGCGATAGAGTAACAGTTTCAGTGGGACACTTGGTCTGGGGGGCAAACAACAGTGTTGAATCACACTGAAGAAATGTAATGAGATGGTAGAGAGAATAGGAAATATGATAATTTTTCCCCCCCTCTGAGATTTCTTGTAAAAATTCTGCAACAGAAACTTATGACCTAGGAGGGCAGAATAGGATGTTTAGAACATCTCTTTCTTAATACGAAGCACTTTAATTTCTTAAGAGGTAGCACTATGGTTTTCATTGTTGAGGTCGAAAGCAGTGTCAGCATTTCTACATTGCAGTAACCCTGACCATAAATTTGTTGTGAAAAGAAACTGTAAGACTGTTTGCAATGGCAATCATGCAGAGACACTCTGCAGGAAAACTTCTGGACTTACTCCAGTCATTACACATTTGGAAAGAGCTTCACACAAAGGTATTTTGTGCATGAATAGTCCAGAGGAATAGGTTTCTTGACCAACTGGTGTGTAGCTAATTTTAAAAAGTCAGTTTACCATAACAATTATTTTATGAGCTGTAGAGCAGATCTCATTAAAATAGGGAGAGAATCATAAATTAAAGGAGAACCAAACATTAATATGTCTAATGCTACCTCTACTTAACAGGAACATTACAAATGGTAATGAGGACACTGTTCATCTTTGTGGGGGATGGTGGTAAATATGGTAAAAATAGACAGGTATTATATTCTCAAGTACAATTTTCTGATGTCATTTCTTCTGTACATTTTTTATGATACTACATAACAGGTTTTTTGTACTCAGAGACCCTTGTATTATTATTCTGACTATTTTGTAAAGTAATTTTCTTATCATCTTACTTTGTCCTTTTAGAAATGTCTATGTGTAAGTTAACTATACTTTTACCTCTGCCAGAGTTTTGAACATGTCATTCTTATTATTATCTATTTTCTCATCTATCTTGTATTGGTTTTGGTTTTTTCATTTTCCTTTAAGTCTCAAAACACCTGTACTCATCTAGTTCTGTATAGCAAGGACATTTGTGTGTATGTTGATACACTCACAAATTACTTAAGGTGATTGAATGAAAAGGCAACAAACCCTAAAAATTACATATATGTTTTTTTCCTGTGACCCTGAATACGTACTTCTCTCCCATAAAGTTTATAAAGTGGATCCAGTGTCCATAAAGACTACAATTATGTGTAAGAATTTAGGGCTTACTCTAATAACACTGTAAATCTCTGTATGAAGGACTGAAGGTCACCTGTATCTGTTTTCATGTAGAAATTAGCTGAATAATTAAGCAATATTTTTACACCTTATTTGCAGATATATATTTCCACCGATTTTTATATATTTACAATGCTGATTATTTAAAATACTATTTTTTCTTCAGTTTTAGGTGCTGAATTCATTCCTTTAACTGTTATTTTAAAAAACATTTTAATTTTTATATATCAGTTGTGTATACAAGCCAAAGATCTTTTTGTGCTGCTTTACTATTCAACTTTTATTCTCCCAACTTCAGCAGTAAGTGTCAAAGAACAACAATAGTAGTCAGCAGGAGCTTTCCCATTGACTTCAATGAAATCATACTTAGACTTGAGCTGAGTAGGTTTGAAAATCTACCCACTATTAAGCAATTCTGAAAAACACCACAGGGGTGCCTAAAATTCAACATTTGTCATCCAAAAGGAGAAAAGTCTTCTGGACCCTTTTTAAATAATGTTACTAATAGCTATTTCTTTCATACTGCTTTTATCAATCAGTCTTGGATCTCTGTGCAGAGGAGGTTGATATCATACTTCCCACTTTATGGACAGAGAGATGAATGTATAGTGAAGGAAGTGACTTGTTCACCTCAGCTTTGGCAGACTTTCAATACTGATCTATGGTCCAGAGTGATTTAGAAGAGTGGTGCCTATAAAAAAATTACTGTTTGGGGAAATAATGGCATGAATCATTATGATTTCAAGTATGTTTCAAGTATGAAACATACTCGAAATGGGGAAGTGATAGCAAGGATTGGTGTAAGTGAAGCAGATTCTGCAATCATAATAAAACTGCTTACAGTGTTGTGCTTCTGAGTTCAGACTCAGTAGCAAAGGTGTCTCTGCCCTGCACTGGCTGCTGTAGGACCTTGTGATTGAGGTGAATAGTTCTGACTCTTCAGACTAGTGGTAAATACAACAAAAGTGCTTAAGAAGGCTTAAAATTTGTCTAGTTTTTGCTTGGGTTCATATGTATTTGGTGGTCTCTGACTTTGCTTGTGCCTAAGTAGAAAAGTTCGAAAGTAAGAACACGACACTGTTTAAGTTCATATGAAACACCATCATAGTTTTCATTGTTTGTTTGTGGTGCCAGCTTTTCTACTTCACAGTGACTCTGAACATAAATTGTTCAAGAAAGGAAACTATAAAGCTTGATGCTTTCCTTTTGTTGTTGTTGTTGGTGGTGGTGGTTTTGTTTGCTTGGTTGGTTTTGTTTTGTTGGTGTGGGGTTTTTTGATTTGTTTTTTTGTGTGTGTTTATGTGTGTGTGTGTTTTCTTGTCTGCATGTATTTTCTGTCTCCACTTCCAGGTGCTAGTGTATTAACCAGGGTGTGGGAAAGTATTATTATACAAACTACAGCAATGAAAATAAGAATGAAATAAAGACTGGGTCTGAGCTCCAAGCACCCATGTTTAGGTTTCTGTTTATCTGTGTTATGCAGATTTATTGTCAAAGCTTTCATTACTGCCAGTGGAGCCCAGAAAGAAATCCAGCTTGGGGCTTAACTCAATTACCTAATCATAAACCTTTAGCACTAATTTGAGACTTTCAGAGATAATCAATAAAGATTCATGGATTTCTATACATGACACAAGACCTATAGCAACCTCTCTCCACTCTGAAATATCAGACAGATTCTAGCCAAAGCATTCCTACAACTTAAATGGTAATGAATAGAAATATAAGGGTAGCTGGACTGAGCTCATTATTCACCATAATTTGATATTAAAATTTCAATATGTAGACATACAGATACATTCATTAAGGTTTCTTAATTAAAAATGGAGTTTATCTTCTATAGTGGGTATATTGCATGAGTTTGCATAAAGTGGACTGATGGAGAAGGTCAAGAAGCATTCCATAGTTATTTTTTGTATTTGCAGGAAGAAAATAGGAATAAATCCAGCACTTCTAATCTAACCAATTAACTTGAAAAGAATGCAGATTAGAACACACAAAGCACTGGAGTCAATGAACTGATAGGGTACAGTTCAGTTCAAGAGATCAGCAACTAACATCATGCTAGTTGCCTTATGAAGCCTACTTTGACTTCCAATGCATTTCCCAGAGAGTAAGGTACTCCTATAGATGCTGTGTTATATTTTTCATCCCTGTGGATATATGTAGGTAACCTAGACTATTTCAAAAACCAGTAGTTGTCTTCTGTGTTTAGGCAACTGACTTTAACTCTTAATGTTCTAGCTGTGAGGGAAAATGATTAATATTGAAGTCTGAGTTTCTTGAGAAATTTTGCTAGAAATAGCAGAAAATAAAAGGTACCATGTAATATGAAGCATAAGCATACACTTTTCTAGACCTTTGTTAGGAAGTGTTAGAAAAAAAATTATTAAAATAAAAATAAAACACAGAACATGAAGATATTAACGGGGGGAAATGTGCTTGACCAAAGAAGAAAGAGAAACCTCAAAAAGTCAGTGACTTCATGATCAGTAAACACAATCTCATTTATGGCTTGTAACATATGCTGGAACATTTTTAAGAAAATAAAGACAAAAACATCCATAAGTGAACATTTGAAATGAGAAGAATGCTTTGATGTAGAATTAATTTAATCTCTTTGAATTTCTATACAATAAACACTCATACCTGAGTTAACAGATTCGATCAGAATTTATTGTCAGTGAAGAGAAACAGACACTTTCATAAAGCCAGTCTCTTGTAGACATCTATATAAAGATGCCATGAATCTTGCTTTAGAACTGTTTTTCTCCACTGAATAAACTGACAACTTTCTTCTTCTAATTTTCATGAGGAAAAGCAGGTCTCAGACAATGCTGTCACTAGACATCCTTCATCCAGTAGAGCTCTTATTTGTATGGGCCTGTGGAAACTCTCTCTGTTTTATCTATTTTGTATGTAGGAGAGAATCACTGAAAAACTTATGACACTGTAAGTTTAATTGACATGAGCATCCTGAACGTTCCCAGACATATATTTATCCTCTTAGATGTGGCTGCATCAATAAAAATGTGTGTAAGAATCTGAATGAGTGTCATCTGAATGAACATCAAACTAACCAAAGTATAAACAATAACAGTAGAAAAAAAGAGGATATTCATTATAGCTCCTGGTAAAGAAAAGCTGCTGACTGATGAAGTCAGGTTAGGGGGAAGTGAGGTCTAGTTTATATACTTGCAGCTTTTCTCTATTATCATCTTGAACTATTGTAAAAACATTTACTGTAATTACTTTATAAAAAGAGGGGCATAATTTCTCTCAAACAAAGTATGTATTTGGCATTGTTCAGAAAAGCAGAGACCAGGAAAAGTTTAGTCTTCATTGGGGCATCTGTACACTATAGGGATAAAATATTAAGACTGTTTAGCTGATAGATAGTAGGAAGGAATGTGCTTTTTCAAATATACCTGTTTTGTTCTGCTGGAGAAAGAATTTATTGTGTTATAAAAGGCAAAATATGAGTTTGGTTACAGAGAAAAAACAGGATATTAAATTTGCCTAATAACAATACATAGTCATACGAAGTCATAGCCTATATTGTAGTGCCAGATGCATAAAGTGCAATTGTCATTTCAAAAGTACAAAGTTTTTCCTTCAGCCTTAAGACAAATTACTCTGAATAAATGTTAACACATATTCAATGTAAAAAGGTGTCCAAATATTATCATATATGCTTTCCTGTAAAGAAGAGAAAATCTTTTACTCCATATGGTAAAGGGTGAACTGGTTACAGATCTTACTGTGGCATGCCTCTTGAGGATTCATTTGTTTAAACTGTAAGAAGCAAATGAAGCTGAACTTCCTTCCTCTGTGTTGACTGTGTTTGCTGACCTCTGCTAGGGCCAGAAGTACTGCTGTGAGATGCTGTCACTTCCTTCACAGTTGTAACTTGGCACTGTGGCTATTGTCCCTTCAGCAGGGATCCCTTGATTTGGTGCAAGATCAGAAGGCATTGCCTGTACCCGGTATATTTATAAACTAACATATGTTGCTGTGATTCTGAATCTTGACTGTTCAGGGCAATAGAATGAAAAATAACAGATCCTATACATGCCTACATGCAAACTGTTTTTTCCCTCCATAGCCCACTATTTAAAGCCTATTATTTGATTAATTCACTTTCCGTTGTTCAAAATCTTATTCAAGCTTGATTTAAATAGTGTATTTAAATATTGCAATGTGTGGCATGAAGAAAGTATTTTTGCCAGTCCTAAACACTTCATACATAATAAAATGGACAATTCCTATATGAAAGTGATGTCTTGATGCATTACAGTTTGTCTACCTTACTTTCAAGCAGTATTTTGTTTTTTTGCAAGATACTGATGCTAAGGATTCAAGTATAATTGTGCTGTTGGCCAGGTTCCCTGAAATGTGTTTGTATTCTGTTTATAGGTATCTGTTTTAGTTGTGATTATCAAGATAAAAAGTTTATTTGATTTTAGTCACAGATCTTTTCTTTCTTTAGTATGGATCTGAAAGCACAATTCAAAACAAGAATTGAGGGGTTTACACAGTGAAATGTTTGCATAACTTTGCAAGAATTTTATCTGTTCTCAGTGCTGTGAATACTTCTCAGTAAGAGTATTATTTAAAAGTTAAAGTATTCTCAACTAAATAAATTCCCATGTAAAGAAATACAATTAAGCTTCATTATGGGTATTTTATAGGCCTCAGCAAGGTGAAGTCTTCAGAGTACATGAAACATCCATATCAAGGTTATCAGAAGCCAAAAGGTAGGCATGATGGACACAAGAAAACACAAGAGAAAGGAAGACCTGATTTGAAAACTCCCAGCTCAAAGTTATTAATTTAATATCCTAGGATTCTAGAAGAGTCTTAAATGGAGTAGTTTTTTTTTGCCACTGCAGAAACATTAAAACCACTCCCATGCTTATTTTTGGTGTGTTCCTATTTCAGTAATTCATATATTCTTATTCATACATATATAACATAATTTTGTATATATGCATATGTAATTCCCATATTCATTTCAGTATTCATACATTCCTCACAACATATATCACATAACCTATAAAAAGCATAAATGGCACAGAAAAAATTTCAACCACCATAACTGAAGACAAACATAGTATGGTAAATCAGCCTACAGATTTGATACTAGTGTGTGAGACGCTTGAAGAACTGTATTTAAGTTATATTTCCTGTCTCAGTCTTGTTTGAATTTGCAATAGCTTTCTTGGAATAAATCTGCTATCTACACTGATTCTAAATGCTTAAATAATGTAAATCAAAGTTTTACCCTCAAAATATTTACTGATTTTTTTTTAAATTACTTTAGTTCTATCTAATCTTTAGACTAGGTTGTAGTCTGCTAAGACACAAAATACATAGGAAAGGACCATGTATTACACTTTTGTTTGTCTATAACACTTCATAATGTATTTTTAAAAAAAAATTAGAGTTATAATTAGATTCTGAACTAGCATTTAGTTAGAGAACGGAATACACAACTCTCAGTTTCCTTTGTTGCATCTCACCATATGTTTTTGCCCAAAATTAAAATATAGCTCTTGCTACTACCGTTGTATATCATAATATGAAATATCTTCTGTCAAATTCTAAATAAGATAGGCATTAATTTGATTAGTAACCAGTGTTTGTACCTGTGGAAGTCTGTAGAGGGGTAAAATTTCAAGATTACAGTTTCCATAGTATTTTTCTTCTTTTGTGTCAGAAATTGCAAGCAATTGCAATTATTTGGGAGATGTAAATTCGTGATGGAAATATGACAGTAGGGAACAATATACCACTGTACTTTTTCCTTACTAGCACTTTCAGATCAAACATTTGCTAATGAGTCCATGAAAAAATAGTTAATAAATATGTATGAGTCTATATGCTTTCAACTTTACAGCAAATCACATTGGCTGAAATATTGCAGTAACCACTAAGGTAACCACTTACCTATTTTCACTTTTGTTTTGTAAAATGAAGGCTTGTTAAAAAGATATACTATACTTTAAATTGTAGTATTGTTTTTCCCGCAGAATTACTGCTCCTAAATCCAAACTGCCAAAGATCAGTCCACGACCCTATTCCAGCTGTCTGACTTATTTTTTGTTCTTGTTTTTGTTTCTCATTTATAAATTGAAAAGGGTGTGGAAAAACACATTTCTATTCAAATGAATCCACTACTACATAAGGAAACAAATGCTGCAGTGTGATCCCTTTGAGGCAAACAGCTCAGGAAAGCAACTGCAAGCTTTTTCTTATTTCACTGCTATGCTTTATTGCTGAACTAAAACACTTCAGGGAAGTGTTAAATATGCATGCTATTCTTTTTTTCTAATTTTAGTGTGAGAATTACCCTCAGAACTGTGTTTATACAGTATGCAAAATATAGCAGTTCTGTGGCAGAGTTAAGAAACCCATGAGGAGGTATCAAAGTTTATGCATCTTACTTCAAATTAAATCTCTGCATCAGCAGGGTATTTTCCTCTTATCTTTTATAGAGGCAAGGAGATGGGTTGAGAAATGTGTTAGGTGCCTTGTGCTTCATCGTCATTTTTATCCTTCCCTTTTTAAAACTAAAGAGACCCATTAAAACTATTTATGATAAGCTCTAAAATGTTATTTGCTATGATTGGTTTTTACAGTCCTGTGACATATTTTGCTTTTTCTAGAAGTCCTGAATCAGAGTAATTTTAAGTGTATGCACCAGCTAAAAATATTATGCCTTACAGAGCCACCTTTTCTAAGTATTTAAGCTTTTGTTTTGGAATTAAAATCTTTAATCTGAAGTTAATTTATGTTTCACTAGGACTTGATATTTTTCGTGGGTTTAATTTACAGTAGTCATTGTCAAAATTCCTTCTCCAAATGATATATTGACTGGTTTTTATTTGAAATTGGAAGATAAAAGTAATATAGGCTTAAAAAAATTGATATAAAATTGACACTTAATTAGTGACTTAATTAAGATAAGTATATAAGCACCTGCTTCAAACTGAATACTTAATTTGAGTACTGTCAAAGTCGGTGGGAGTTAAGCACCTCCTTAAAGTTAAACATGTATTAATATGCCTGGAAACAACATCTGCAATTGTATATTTGAAGGAATACTATATTAATTTGCTAATTTGATGACAGAGAAGGACTGTGACCAAATGGGAGACAGTGAACTTGCAACACAGCCCTGATAGCTTTTTAAGGACACTTAACCAGGTTGTAGGGAGCCCCTGGTGTTCTAGTGGTTAAGGACGTGGCGCTGTCACCGCCGAGACCCGGGTTCAATTCCTGGTCAGGGCCACTCCCCGGGCAGATGGAGCCCGTTAGCCCTG
>JAYRBT010000001.1:62853302-62866848 GCA_036023395.1 Myiotriccus ornatus | reverse complement strand
AAAAAATCCAATGCGCAGGCTGGAAGGTGTAAAGACCTTCCCCGGTTCTTCGTTTGCGAAGACTGGCCATTATTATAACCAGACTGTAGAATACTAAAGATAAAGTTTTTGTTTCTAGTCATCGGCAACCTTGAGAAAATAGATATTTCATTATTCACTTAAGTACTTTGAATTGTTAGCTATTTTTGTGAGAATGCAACAAGAGATACCTGCATGAATCACTGAGTGAATCTGAGTCTCTCATTTGGGCTGATGATTCTGCTTACATCTGTGTAGATAAAAGCTAAATGATGAAATACTAATGGTCATCTCCCTTGAAGGCCTGATCTAAATTCGATTAAAATAATTAGAAAACTTTCCACTGAGTTCAGTTATCATAGGAACCTGCTTTTTCAGATTTTACTGAAACTATGTTCCTAGGGGACTCAATGTGAGTTATACATGGTCAAGACCTAGATATAAAGCAGGGGACTTGTGCAGCAGACTTCTTAGAGTAATTGAATGTATTTTCCATTTTTCCCATTAACATATAGTCTTTCACAAGGGGAGATTGCATGCAAATGTTTTTTTATCCAAACTGAAAGCAAATACATTTCAAAAAACAATATGTACAAACACATGAAGTTGGAATATGTAAGATGTACAAACTATGAAACAGCATAATCAAATATAGCAGCATCACATAACTGCATTAGTAAGAGAAATACAGCATACTGTATTTTATCAGTCCACTACTGGACACTGGGCTTCTCATGTTTTACATATTTTGCAATATCTAGTTAGTCATACCCCTCCTCTTCTGGATTATCTACCATGTTCTGTCACTCTAAAATTCTGTTTACTCTCTTACGCTGGAATATCCAGGCTTTGGCAATCACTCCAGAACCATCTTTACCAATCTGCCATATTTTGTTTTGGTGACACTCTTGTATATTAGCTGTTGCTGTTCTGAATATTCTCATACATTATTCCTCTGCTATTACTCCTTAAATATTGACATAATTCTTATTAATAATTTATTTCGTTATCTGTGGGACAACTTAGAATTTGATTTTTTTTTTTTTTTTTTACAGAACTAAATTGTATATTATTAACAAGCAAATGGCTGTATCAGTTTTATAAATTTTTGTCTGGATGGGCAAATGCACTGCTGTGCACACAGTCAGCTCAAGACTATGCAGTGTGTAGAACCCTCTTAAAGTTTCACAGGGATGTTTAGTAAGGATTTTACACTTATAAGAGTAAGACCTAAATTCAAATCCTTGTCAGGTGGAAGAGGACATGTTTTTAAAATCTTGGATGAATACTCCAGCTATTGTGTTAATGGGCAGCATGATGTAACATGTGCATTTTGGTTTCATTAATTTTGTCTTATATATCTGGTTTTTTGCTTGTTTTCTGCTTCAGGTGTATTCCACAAAGCATGTTTTTATTCAAACACTTGAATTGTATGAAAAAAGTAATTGCTTCAGTGAAAAATGTCACTAACATTTCACAGATGTGAACATTTTTTCTGGTTTTTTGAAAACACTGTTATTTCTCTATAGAAATAATCGTCAAATTATCTAGTTTCATAACAAGTAATTGAAAGAATGGAACTCTGATAATTTGGGACTGGCAGTGGTCTACAAATCTTTCCTTTTCCATATGATTGAACTCCATCTGGCCTAAGGCTATGTTAAGTCAAAGTTCCTATTGTGTAAGGACTATGCACTTGTAAACACAGGAATAATCTGTGGTCTCAGCCAAAACAAAAATAAAATCCTTACAATAAACAAGAAAAAACACACTAATTGTCACTGATTTGCATTACTAATTAACAGGCTTAAACAAAGACAAAATATCATAAAGAGTGGATTTTATTCTCCACACCTTTGAAAAATATGTAAGCAAACAAAACACAGTCATCAGCATAGTTCATTTAGCACCAATTACATATCCATTATAGAAAAGGCATTTGCTAAGCTAAAATGAATAACAGTTAGGTTTTTGAGACTAAATTAACTGGAAGACTGGTCACAGGTATATCCCTGCATCGCACCATTGTTAAAAGTGAAAAATTGTATTTTTTTCTTAATGTTATTTATTTAACTATACGTAGAATTTGTAAGTTATATGTACATGAAATATAATGTGTATACTAAAATATATACATATTATATATGCAGTTTATGTACACTTATATATGGTCTATATATTTACATAGCTGTGTATAATTTACATGTACATGTGTTTTTGTGATTCACACAGTCAAAAAACAGTTACTAGGCCTATGTTTTTAGCCTGACACTTGCAAAAGCAGTTTATTTGTTTGTAAACGGGATGTGTGTGAGTGTGTAGGTATGAGAAAGAGATGTAAGCAAAAGCCCTGATTTTAGAACTTCTGAAATATGTCAATTACTGATAGATGGGTAGAAAACTGAACCCGGAAGTTATATATAAGCTCCACTTCTACCCTGGAAGAATATGTAAATATATATAAATATTTTCATTTAGGAATCAAACAAATTTAAAGTATTATTTTTCCTTTCTGAAAAGGACTTGACCTTCTGGCAGTGTGAGATGTCCACTCTTGGAATTAAAAACTGTAACAATATCTAAGCTATTCATATCTTTTGAATTAAGTGTTGTGGTGACAAAAGAGAGTGATCTAATTAGGTCCTTTTCATAAACTGATCCATTGCCTTCATTTTCAATAAGAGATGAGGTTCCCAAACATCTCAGATATGCTACTAGACCAGTGCTAATGTGATTTCTAGTGATTTTCTCCCTTTTATGTGTTTCTGATTGTTATGTAATGTATGGTTTAGGGGTTTTTTGAAACTACTTGGAGTTTGTAAATAAGGTCCTCCCCCAGCTTCTGTAGGTTATAGGCTTTAGAAGTCATCAAGTCTGATTTATTTACTTCTGTTCAGGAGTTGCTGTCATTAAGTCTATGATGTATCCTTCTCATTTTGTAGGCAAATGTAAATTTTTCAGGAGCTAATGTAAACTTCTTAATAAGTCATCCTGACTGATGTCTCACTGTGAAGTCTTTGTTAATTGATTCAAAACCTATCTCACAAAACTGCTTTAAGTATATAGTGATAAGATTCAAGTCTGTATTCATATATGGCCACTTCTTAATCAGAAGTACATTGAGTTGAAAAGAATGAAGCAACTAAAGTGGTGAGGGAATTAAGCTGATTAGATTTAAGACAAGCAGAGAGTAAAAGAATGTTAGCATTCACAGATTTGCTAAGAGATAGCAAAAAAACTGCATGATAATCCCCTGGCTATCACTCCAAGATGTACATACCAGAGATAAAAATGGAAAGGATCACAAAAAAATTGTATATGTAGTAGGAAAACAACATGATGAAATTAAATCAGTCAAAGTTGATATGAAAATCAGAAATTTCCAAGCCTTTGATCTGCTGTATTGGACTATAATTGTGCTGGGGAAATGCTATATATTAATGGGATTACGTAAGTCAAACAGGACAAGCCATAAATACGTGGGATAACTACAGATGAGAAAGGCAGAAAAAAATGGCTGTTTAAAACCAAAGCACTTCTAATCTCTTGATTTCATGACATAGATACTAGAGATGGAGGAAGAATGAAACTAAACACAAGCATATGTTAAGGCTGTATCAAGTAAGAAATATAGGGTGCTTAGATTGTCTTGGGATTCCAAATAAGAGGATAAGATTGTTCATGTCATGGAGTTCAGTCAAATAAAATCCCCAATAATTAGAATTTAGTCACCTACAACGCTCCTTAGTGCCACACAGCATTTCAGTCAGCCTGCTTTCTGGGACTGCTTTACCCTGAAATTCATTACTTGCTTTCCTTCTTAGCTTCAGTGCTCACTTGCCAATGACAGTTTAATTTGTAATGCCTGCTCACAAGTGCCTGTTTTGAAGGAAAAGGTACTTCTCTTCAGGTTGAAATTCAAATGTGACTCATATGCATGATCCAAGACCACCAAGAAACCCCAAAACATAAATGTGATTTGCCACTGTCAAGTTTGTGTATAAATATTATGTCTCATTTGATAGCTGTGATGTAGCTTTAGCATGAAGTTGGAATTTATAAGCTTGTTTTTTTGACCCTGTCAGATGAAAAGACTTTGAACTTTATCTCCCAGGACACTGCTGTGACAACCAGTCTGTGGAGTATCCTCAGTAATAGATCTTATATTTTTTTTAAGATATATCACTGTGCTGTCACGGATGGGCCTGTAATGGAGTTAGAAGGAATGCAAGCTAATCTTAGGGCTCGCATGTAGGGATGGAACTAGCAGGAGAGAGATTACAATAAAAATGTTTGGCTCAGATTCTATTTTCAACTTCTGTTTTGGTTTGGTTGTTTGTTTGTCTATCTGTTTGCTTTTTCTATTAGAAAGAAAAATCTCTACTTGATAAGTCATATCCTCTGACGGTGATGAGAAAAACTGATTCAGGTAGGTGAACAGGATGTTTATGCCTATCATCTCTTACCAGTTCTTAAGCAGAAATTAGGATCTGAATCTTCACTCCCTCTGTAGGGAATTTTATTACTCCTATTCTTTCAGAAATCTAAATTTTTTGCTCTGATAATGTGCCTAAATTAGAAGGTCTGTGTTCTACCTGCAGTTGTATTTCATTAACTGAAATAACTGAGATAAATAAACATGCATATATATTAATTCATTAAAAAATGTAATAATTTGCCTGAGCTGAAAATATTAATACATGACACATATGTTGACATGTACCAATACATGCCAATGAAGAATATTGGGAAAATGGTCACATCTCATACTACATTACGATAGAATGTTACATATGGTATTTGTTTATATGCAGTCAAAAAGCAAATAAAGTTACCTCTCTGAAACAAGTAAGAAGAGTTTTGTCTGTTCTAAAAAAATACATTACAAATAAAAAGAGTAAAAAACTGTTAATCTATTTGTAATCTCATTCTGATCCTTCTTAATCAGTAAAGATTATGGTAACATTGGTTTCAATAGGTAAGGAAAAAACCACTCTATGTCTTTAAAGGGAATACACAATCTGTTTACCACACTTTATAAAATAACCATAGACATACACAGAAGCGTTCAGCTGTTGGGAATAGGTTCATTCATGTTCCTTATGACTGACAGATAAAAAAATGCTTTGGTCCATTTGAAAACTGGTTTAATCAAAGAATTAGCTCATGCTATTTAGCATCTGGCCTATTGTATGTCTTCTCACGAAGTTCAGGGACTTCAAGTCTGGAACCTGTAGGAGCACAAGGTAACGTGTTGAGTGCCAACAGTTTCCTACCATAGTTTTTACTCCTGAACTCTTCTGGATGCACTTCTGGAAAGTCCATTTCTTGGACTTTCTGTAAATTCTGTAGCAATTTAAACAGATTCCTCATCAGTACTACTTTTATTTCCTGTTTTGCAATGAAGAAGTTTAAACTAAACAAGCAAATAAATAAGTAAAATACTGATTTGATTCTGGCATATCTAACCGCATGAGAAAAGTTGATCTCTAGTTTACTGATGTGTATCAGAAGAATAATTCCTTCAACCTTGTTAAACATAATGTCTGCATGGGCTGCTGCTGATTTCTCACGCTTTAGTCATCTCTAATACCAGGGTGACCTGGCTTGTAAATTCATCTGCTCAGCCAATCTATGGCTTTTTTAACTCTCTGTATTGAGTTTATGTGGCAAGGTTTTGGTTTCAGGGGGACGGGCTACAGGGGTGTCTTCTGTAAGAAGATATCAGAAACTGCTCCCATGTTGGACAGAGACAATCCTATCTGGCTCCAAGATGGATCTGCTGTTGTCCAAAGCTGAGCCACCAGTAGTGTTAGTAGCACCTCTGTCATAACATATTTAAGAAATGGTGAAAAGCACTGTGTACCCACAGCTGAGAGAGAAGAGTGAGAATATGTGAGAGGAAAAAGCCCTGCAGACATCAAGGTCACTGAAGACATAGGGTGAGGATGTGCTCAAAGGCACCAGGCTAGAGATTCCCCAGTCCTTATCTCAGCCAGTGAGTTTTTTGTCATACTTTCTCTCGCTGTCCTGTTGATGTAGCAGTAGTGATAGAGTGGCTTGTTGGTCATTTGGCAGCCAGCCGAGGTCAGCCCACCACACTTTTCTAATAAAGCACCAGTAAGGAAAAAGTTCAGTAACTGCTTCTTTATTGGTGCTCTCTGTGCAACCAACAAGAACAGATGATGAAGCCCAGAGTCAAAACTTACATGAGCATAAATATATGTACAGAGGGATAGGAATGAAAAGCAGCAGTGAAAATTCCTCTTATGTGTTTTTTCTACATGGTGAAACTAGGCTGCAACAGTACTATTTCAAATATCTTATATCACTTTGGAAATAAGTCCTTGTCAGATGCTAACTCTGAAACATGAACTCCTGGACATCACTCTGACCAGAAGTGTTTTCCCTTGGAGGAAGAGCTAATAATTTTTGGCAATTTAAGTGGTGTCACAGTATAAATAGGTACCAAGCATAGTAATAATCACAAATATTCCAAGTAGAAATTATTAAGGTGAAATAAATATCACACTAAAATCTTTCTATTTATTCTTTGCTCTTTAAGTTATATAGTAGCCCTAAATCTGTAGTTTACAGAACATTACTCCTCTGAACTACAATGCATTTCATCCTGGAATTCTTCTTCATACATCTGTCATATTAGACAAAGTATCAGAAGCTTTTCAGCAGAATGAATTATTTATAAAAATTTCTAATATTTTGAAAAACATACGTGAGTTTTTTGATATGAGAATCACATGAAATAAATGAAACTATGAAGTATTAATGGTGAATATTGACTGATTACTTATGAAACGAAAAGTTGGTCAATTTTTTCTGAAAAGGATTGCCTCATTTAATTTTATTTCCTTTATCTATATTTATATACTCTCAATCCAGCCTTCAGCACCTGGTTGTTACTGCTATTTCATGAAAGCTGCTACAAAGTATGGAAGGCCATGTCAGTGACACAATTTTGACTGCCCTCAAGCTGCTGATTATTTTGAAGGCTCTGTTTAATTCTCTCTTGTTTTCAAGAAAGTCATGTGTGCCTGCAAACGATGTGTAATGTTTGTTATTTCTGGTTGAATGCACTTAATTATCTCTAAAAATCATTTAATCAGCAGATATCTCCACCTCCTTCCTTTATACTAATCATTCTCCACATTTGTGAACCTTTTTTTTTTCAGAGTCCTTGTGTTCTCTTTCTTCTTATCTCTGAAGTATTTCTCCTCCAGGGCAAAGCTCTCTCTAAAAACCAAAAAAATGTGTAGCTGCTTAAAGCACACTATAAAAGCTTTGCAAACATTCCCTGGTGCATGTTTGAATACATCCATGAGATCTGTCCAGACAGCTTAAAAGAAAAACATAAGAACAAAAAAAAGCACATAATTTTAGTAATTGCTGCAGTGTGTTGTAACGATTAATGTTTCAAAATAGCCTACAGTGCTAATAGCACTATGTTATGTGCAAGAGATCCAAAATTCTCAGGGTTCACAAATCAGGAGGTGTACAAAGGGGAAATTCCCCTCATAAGGTTAACACCACAATTAATAGGGGTTACATTTTCTGATAAATCTTAATGACAATGTGAGTAAAATATTTAGAATCATATTTCAACGTGGAAAGATAAATAAAAAAAATTGCCTTTGCAAAGTCACTGTTAATACTGTGAAATCACCTCCTATTTTTTAATGCAATCATTACTTTTTAAGTGCTGATATGGCAATATTTTAATACATTACTGTTATAGTACCTGTAATATGAATAGAAGTAATAATGATGAAAAATTAATGTATATAGTTTCTTTATTATGGAACAAAACATTGTCAGCTAAAAAAATTCTGCTTTGGGCTTCAGAGAAGCACAAGTGTCTAACACAACCACTTAGATTATCCCAGAAAATAGTTACCTAAGATTTCTTAAAATGATGCAATTCTCCAATTTGAGAGAACTATTTTCATGCTTTTGGCCAAATATAAAGCTGAAATTATGATCAGTCTGAAAGACAAAACAATGACACACTTTCAAAAACTGCATTTCTGATTCACAGAAATGCCCCATAGGCTTGGTGACATAGAATTTAGTCTCTTAAAGAAATATAGAAATAATGTTACAGAAATAGAACTCTTTGAGAGAAAATCCTAACAAGTGTTTTTAAGATCCATGACCAAAAGAACTGCTCTATACTTTTTTCCTTTAGTATGTCATTTGTCCATTTCTATAAATCCATAAAACAAGCTTATGCAGTCATCTCAGTGAGAAATTCAGTCAGTTTGTTATTTTAATTTATGTAGGCTTATTTTTCCTGGACCCTTATATATCCAATACATATTATGGAAGACAATGTTTTTTCATACCTATTCATCTTAGACCAGTACTACTTATCACTGTATTGTTATTACCCATGGTGCCTAAAAACCAGAATATGCTGAGTGGAAAGGGCGGCACAAAGATCATCGAGTCCAACTCCTGGCCCTGCACAAGACTATCCCCAAGAGTCACAAAATGTGCCTGAGAGCATTGTCCAAATTCATCTTGAACTCTGTCAGGCTTGGTGCCATGACCGCTTTCCTGGGAAGCCTGTTCCAGTGCCCAACCACCCTCTGGTGAAGAAGCTTTTTCTAATATCCAACCTAAACCTCCCCTGACACAACTTCAGGCCGTTCTCTTGGGTCCTGCCACTGGTCACCACAGAGAAGAGATCAATGCTTGCCCCTCTTGACCTCATGAGGAAATTGTAGATTACAATGAGATCTCCCCTCAGTCTCTTCTTCTCCAGGCTGAACAAACCAAGTGACCTCAGCCACTCCTCATACGGCTTCCCCTCAAGGCCCTTCACCATCCTCGATGCCTTCCTTTGGGCACTCTCTAACAACTTCATATCTTTCTTATATTGTGGTGCTCCAAACTGCACACAGTATTCAAGGTGAGGCCACACCAGAGCTCAGGTCTTTACATGGTACAAGCACATATCGACAACTGCCCTTCCTCTTCAGAGATGACATTGCAAAGACAGAAAAGGTGGATACAATGTTTGTTACAAGGTAGGTGCTTCATAGGATAAAATACAAGCATTTATACTCAAGTATAAATGGCTCCACCGGTTAGTCTCCCATCACAGTCAATCAAAGAGAAATAAGTACTCTTAAACTGCTTACCTAATTGAGAGGTCTGAACCAAACAAAAGATATTGCAACATATAAGTGGCTATTTCCCTTCATTAAGTGCAAAAGGATGGCAGGGTTACCTGCTCACATAGAGACTTCTGCAGTGTGGACATTGTAATTTACATTAAATAAATCCAAATCATGGAAGAATTAAGCTCTTCTTAAGGACATTGTGGATGTTTCTTCAACCAAAATATCTAATAAGGAAAAGGTAAAAATAACATCATTTAGCATTATATGGCTTGAATATTTTAATATATTACGTTTTTTAGTAGAAAATATCTGCAACATAATCTATACAGTAAATTCAGACCAGGACTACACTTTATAAATTTGCTAGTACAGACATTCTGGAGCAAAATGAGCTGTTAAAACCAGATATTTTGTTGGTTTATCTAATATTACTTAAGAAAATTGTGCAAATTTACTAATACAAAAAAGTCCTTATTGGTATACCATTCTGTACCCATGGGTTCTGCTTATATAGCTGTTGTTGCTATGTACTGCTAATATGGTGACAGGCTGTAGAATATTCAAGTCTCTCAGGGAAACAATTGCAGAAGTCATTAAGGAAATCTAATTTTTATGGCCCCCAAGTTCCCCAAACACAGTTCCCCTTTTAAGAGTCAGTTTGAAAGATAGTCTAGTGATAGTTAACCTTTAATGCAAATGTTATACCTTAAGGAATAATGGCTACTATGAAAGAATGGATGCAACATATTTATTGAAATGTCTGTCTGACATTGTGATCTTAATGAAAAGCAAAAAAAACAGATTTCAATTATTAACTGTCTCGTAACACACTTGGTAACAAAAATGCTACCTGAGACAGAGTTTAAATTATTCAGTAGTAATGGGACTATTGTACACTTGCCTATTGAGGCCACTGGACCCATGATGTGATTATCCAAGTTTTTTAGCCTTTTTTTATAGATCCTGGAGAGCTATCCTGCCTAGGACACTCTACTTACTAAACAGCAGAGCAGTTATCTTTAATTACTAAATATTAATTTTTCTTGTCATCACCCATCAGATTTTAACCACCTAAATATTCTATGTACAGCAATATTATCTTTTAGCACAGTCAATAGAGAAATAATAGCAATTTTATGGAGTTCAAATCATCAGCATGGGAAGAAAGATAGGATCTATAGAGAGGAGAAAATCATCATCTTGTAATTAGTCTAGTAACTAAGTAGTACTTTTTGTGGTGATCTTATCAGTTTCTCACAATGTGGGAAAGGTTTGGGGCCCACCTCAACAGCTTTACCTTGAAGCTGATAGCAGATATTGTTCCTCAGGTACTTGTACTTAAATGTAAGTTGAATGTAAGTTGAACTCAAATGCAAGTTCATAAGCAATCTTGAGAAAACATTTCTCTCTCTCTGCTGTTGAGTTTGAAGCATTGGCAAGAAGAAATTGGAGAGAAAAATGGGCAAAGAAGAATATAATTCCTTGGTTTGCTGATGAAGACATGATTACATAAGGAAGTGAACTTGGGACCAGATCATCAGTCACAAACATATAAATATGACTTTGATTCTCTGGCCACTGTGAAAACTAGAGTGTTTTTTGATTTAGGAATGCAGTTTGTTTTCTCTTTTTTTTTTTTTTTTTTTTTTCAACTTAGCCTCCAGAAAGAAAAAAAATATGTTTTAATTTAAAAGAGGGGTTAGGACCAGTGTTTATTTATTTGTCATAGGATCCTTAGGGAAAGAAGTACAAGTGCTAGAATCCAGTCAGATTTGAAGCATACTCTTAGGAGAACTTAGAATCTGCCACCTCTTCTAGCTGACCCTGCTTAGGACTCTTCTGTCTGGCTGCCTTAATCACTGACTAATTTAACATTTACGAAGTGATTCCATAGGATTTACTACAACTATAACAGTGACTACATTATAGATCCAACATGGCAACATTTGTACTGTACTTCCTATAAGGTGTTTAAATCAATTTACACACACACAGAGACCCAAAGATGTATATACATAAAAGTACAAAGGTATACTTGTTAAAAATTCCCCTTGAGTTCAGTGAAATACATGTAATATCCTTGTGTTTCTCAGTGGGTGAGGGTTGAGCCTCAAGGAGTGGAGATATCAGACCAGGCCCAGTCATTAGCTTTCACTGATAGTCCTCCAGACTTTGCAAACTTAAGAATTCATCAGTTCTCAGCAGCATGTCACTCAGAGGAAGGTGATGGACACAGCCTGCTACTGTCCAGGAGAGCTCAACAGACCTCACTCAGGACAACCATTTAGAGGGTCTCAGTATGGTTGGCTTTAGTCATCAGTCAGTTTCCAACCTGACCACAGTCCAAGTCAGTAACTGGTGGAATTTTTCAAAAGTCCAGTAACAATGGTACCACTCCACTTGGGCTACAATTCAGGTAAATAATGTTTCAAGGCTGTCAGGAGATGAGTGATGATTTGTTGCCCTCCTTGGTGAGTCAGTGGAAGTTCCTGGTGTGCCAGTGTCAGCCCTACCTTAGCTGTGAGAGCTCCTGATACTGGCTAACTCATTACGCAAATGTCTAATGGGAATTCCTGCAATTGTAGAATGGTCTGAGGAATGGCAGCAGAGTATGCACCTCTGTGGACATACACACACGGAGATGAGGACACACACAGAGGGCAAGGACACAGCTGGAACTGTGGCTACACGGATGTCCACAGATGAGGTGCTGCCCCCTGCAGCCCATGTGTTCATGACTCACACCAGACATAGGCACAGATGGCCACATCTCCTCCTGCTCTTAGGCTGGCAGACTCAGAAGGTCAAGGTCACTAGGGCAGCACACACCGCACATTACCCAGCTTCACAAGCGCATCCATATTTGTGGTTTCCTCAAGCACTGGCACAGCTCTTCTGCCTGTCCAGTAGCCCTGCCAGGATCCTGGCACCCCTTACCTGCCCCACGGGTCCCCAGTTTACTGGTGGTTCCAGCGTGGAGTTTGCCAGCAAATCTACACACACACCCATGCACATTTGGTAGACAGACACATCAGCTGTGACTCATGGTTCTGCTCCAGTGCTGAGTCCCTTACTCACCCTGCTTTCCCTCTAGTATGTACTTTTTTGGGAGGCACACCATTCTCACCCCAGTGACTGGAGGCTATACATGCCGCTGGCTCCAGTAGCTGACACCAAGACCTACTGGCTCCAGGAGCCGATGCCAAGGGCCAGGGGTGCTCACAGCCCCAGTCTGAATCCAGCAGCTGGCACCCATTCCCCTCATGCTGGTTCTCATAGTAGCTGACACTGAGTCTTTGAAGCAGTGCCACACAGTGCGCCTGACTTCCCCTTTTACATCTTTTTCTGTCTGTTCCCATTTTGTTCAGAGACAGAAGGTAAAAAAAAAAAAAGACATAGGGGCTCATAGAAAAGATACAGAGAGACTTTATACCAAGGTCTATAGTGAAAGGACAAGGTAATGGTTTCAAAGTGAAAGTAGGTAGGTTTAGATTGGATATAAGGAAGAAACTTTTTACAGTGAATGTGGTGACACACTGGAAAGAGGTTTCCCAGAGAAGTTGTGGATTCCCTGTCACTGGCCATATTCAAGGTCATCTTGGATGGGGCTTTGAGAAAACTGGCCTAGTGAAAGATGTCCCTGATTATGGCAGGGTGGTAGAACTAGATGATCTCTAAAGGACCTGTTCAACTCAAAACATTGTGTAATTCTGTGATTCTATGAGTCTAATATTCCAACTAGAACAATAACATGTAAAGAACCAGCAACTACATGATGAGACTTTGGACTACAAATTTTAAGCAAACTTTTCAAATACTTTATTTAATTTTATATGAAGAGATATGAGCTGTGCAAAATTAGTTCCAAAGGTAACATCTAGCTTAAACTCTACTTTCTGAAACCTTTTATATATCTTACTCTATTTTCTGAAACCTTTTAAACTATCTATGCTGTTAGCAATTGTTATAGTGCTGGGAACACCAAGTTTTTTTCATCCTCACTTCCAAAATCCACAATTTTTCCATATATCAATTATATTATTGCATAATAATTTTTATGAAATTTAAGTAATTTCTGAACATGAGTTTTAGCTTACCTTTTCTAGGGCTTTGCCACTTTGACACTCCTAGTACTCTGGTCTGTTCACACATATAAGGACAGAAATTGTGAAAATGTCTGTTTTGTCTTAATTTGCATTCACCTGGTACTTATTTCATGAAGGTACAAATAGCTGCACTTGTTGAAAACTGATGGAGAATTAAGTCCGACTGGTTTCATTTACACCTATATGATGCAAGTGAATATACCTGTCGTGGTTTTGCCCACCAGCCCGTCCCTGGGGCTGTGAATGGTTTTGCCCAAGTAGATTTCCGGACAAAACCCA
>JAYRBT010000001.1:62814092-62853202 GCA_036023395.1 Myiotriccus ornatus | reverse complement strand
ATAAACCTTCTCTCTACTAATGGTAATTGTGTGGGGGGTGTAAAAACAAATTGACCCAAGGCAAAACCACGACAATACCAAAGATTGCAAAGCAATTGACTGGAACTGCAAATGCCCATCCAGCTTTCATGGAATTCATATTAAACTATTTTATTCTCTATTTTCCTGCATTCCCTAGCTATGCATGTAAAGAGGAATGGAAGGAGAAATTTTTTCCTGGGTTTTCTGTATTATTAAAGTAAGGAGAAAGAAAAATAATCTCCTATGTCAGTCATATATCAGTGAAAATGAAGTAGGTCTAATTCTGATTTTTGCTGAATTTTGCTGAATTTTGGTTCCCATTCTGAATCTTTTGTGCTCATTTTTGGAACTGAGAGCATTATTCCCAGTTGTGCAGTAGAAACAATTTGTTCCAGAGTCCTTAGCCAATAGCGTTCCAGAAACAAGACGAACTACAAAACAATTCTCCCAGTACATTTATCAGAACAATGTGATACATGCCCAAGTGCAACAGTGGGAACAAAGCCCTGATGATATTTCTAAAGCACAACTTAATTAAGTTGTTGTTCATGCAGTAAATACAGCATCAGATTCCCAGGCCTGTCCTACTGTGTTGAGGGACATTAGAGTTACACAGCAGACATTGGAAACAATGACATGCTTCAGGCATAATGAAGAAACCTTGGGGGAAAAAAAAAACAAATGAGGAAACAAGAGGAACCCATGAAAGATAATGCAGTACAAGATGTTGGATCAAAAGCTATTTTTATTTCTTTTTATGCAAATGAAGTTTCCAAGGAAATTTTCTGCAATAGAAATGAGTAGAATGAGGATTCTATACCAAGAAGACAGTTACAATAATAAATAAACAAATATGTGAGTAAAAGTACACTAAACTAAACTAAACCTTTCATGTACACTAAATTAAATTGAACTAAACCTCTCAGTGTCAAGCGGTGTCCCTCAGGGGCCTGTAATGGAACCAGTATTATTTAGTATCTTTATTAATGACATAGAGAGAACGAGTGCACCCTCAGCAAATTTTCAGATGGCACCAAGCTAAGTGGTGCTGTTGACACACCTGAAGGATGGGATGCCATCCAGAGGGACCTAGACAGGCTCGAGAAGTGAGCCCATGGAAATCTCTACAGTTTATCAAGACCAAGTGCAAGGTGCTGCACCCGGGTCAGGACAAACCCCACTATCAGTACAGGCAGATCTAGATTAGCCCTGCTGAGAAGGACTTCTGGGTGATGGTGGTTGAGAAGTTGGACATGATTCAGCAACATGTGCTTCCAGCCCAGAAAGCCAATTGTGTCCTGGGCTGCATCAAAAGCAGGGTGGCCAGCAGGTTGTAGGAGGTGAATTTGACCATCTGCTGCACTCTGGTGAGATTCCACCTGGAGTACTTCATCCATTCCTTAACAGGATGAGAAATGAGAAAAAAAAGCAGACAGAGGTTAGAAGAAATCAATATGCCTTTGTTTTTGTGATTTTTTCATTTGGTTGGTTGGTTACTTGCTTTTTTTTGCCTGTTTTTTTTCCAGAAGACAACTGGTTAATCGATGTAAACACAATTAAATATGTACTTGGTGTTTTCTTAATGCTATGTTCGATCTATACAAATATTTATCTTTTTTCTTTCTTTTTTTTCCATTCCTCCTTCCCCCAAAATGTGTGTTTAAAAATTGATTTTTGACATACTTTCTCAATACTGATGTATAGAAAATTTCCATGTACAGTGTTTCATGAAATAATGAGTATATTGTATTGATAAAGCACTGAATGGAGTCTTGCATTTAAAAATTATTTTCTTTTCTAGTATTGTTTTAACAAGTAGATTCATGAGCCCTGTAACTAACAAAAAAGAAGTATCTTATGCAAGGATCAAAGCAATTCCGGAGATTTTTAAATTTATAATGTTATAATCAAGGATTTTTGGGTTCAGACCTCATTGAAGAGGGACATATAGGCACACAGTTGGACATATAAGCATACCTGTACACCAATTAAACACGTTATATTGGGAGTGGGTAAGTCTCAATATCCCAGATATATGCTGAACCAAAAAAATCTGATTCTCTGATACAGAAGTCTTTAAGAAAATAGTTACACATTTTCAGGTTGTACAGCTTGGATACTAAACTGCTAAGGTATTAAACTTAATGAAAATAATTACATTTAAACACTTATGTTTTGAAAGTTTACTTTTAAATTTAAATGTCTTGAGAGCTATAACTGAGTTTTATTCTTTTGGAGGTTTTGTATGTGTACTAAATAAGGTGTATTGTGGAAAGCCCTTATCTTGGGAATAATATCATCCTAAAATCTTCCTTTTTAATATGTCTAAGAACACTGAAATATGACATCATAATGAATAGCATTTCTAAGAACAACGTCATCTTTTATAACCACATTGTTTTACATGCAACTTTGGGGTTATTTGGATTAATATTTAACACATTTGCCAGTCTTATGCTTTCTATGACGAATGTAATCTCTCAACATCAAATTCTTAGACCACTGATTTCTGAGGAACTGCAGTGACTTTTCATCTGATATCATATATAGCAACTCCAGATAAAAGGGCAGTGTTGCACTCTACACTTCTTTATAGCTCCTATCTTCTGTAGAAAGTCTGGAACTACTTCATAGAGATCTCTGCAGGGTGATTTCAGTTTTCCCTTTGAGGAATTTCAAAGATAGTTGCCTTCCAAGAAGAATTTTCTATATTTCTGTGACACTTTCACCTTGAGAGCAATGTGGCAGTCATACATGACAGAGGACACTGTAATACACTTACACAAGGGATACTATATTGTTTTTATTGAGGTTAATCCTTTGGTATTTTCAGATAGCACTTAAAATATTTGACCAAGGATTTCATTCATGCTGCTTTTTCTCAGTGCTTCCAAATCCCAGTGTGTCAAGGTCTGCATTAGTCTGAAACAGATGTAATAGCACTTTTTAGATATAGAAAATAGAAATTAACATTTTTCATTTGCATCAGACTTTTGTTCAGTAACTCAGCTTATAACTACTTTTCTCCAAATATTTAGAACTACAAAATTGGTAAATTAATATCTGACTAGGAAATTCTTGAGATCAAGCTTTCATGCACTGTGCATCAAATTGAACCTACTTTCTTTAGCAAGCTTTTGAAACATATAATTGATTTATTCACTGTCCATTTCAAGTACATTTACAAATGAAATTGCATCCTGTTTAATACTGTATTTCCAATTCCAATAAAAGGCAGTAGTGTTTGTACTGACTAGACAGTTCTCGGGATGCTTAGAACTCTTCTGACCTAATCTTGGCTCAGCTAGTTTTATCTTGCTGTAAGAATTCACAAATGGCCAGGGAATCCCTGACTCCCACCTTAGCAGTATAGACACAGTCTAGCAGATAGGCTACAAGAAGTTGAGAGAAATCTGTCTGACATTCAGGAAAAACAGTATCTGAACCTCATGGTAGCTACAGATGGTAAGGAGAGCAAGGCAAAATTGTGTTCAGGTCAGAATTGTGGAAGGGACATTATGGTTTGTTAGATAAGAAGGATGGTAGGAGAGAAGTGGCTCAAAGGGTAATGGGATGAAATCAGGCTGGAGTAAGGACTAAAGAAACATACAAGTGGATATTCTTTCTGTAAGAGGATAAAGACTTCAATCAAGGGATGCAATAGGAACCCAGGGTTATTAGTCCTATAATTTTTCTCATAACAGGCAACATGAACTGAACAGGATGATAAACCTTCTATAAAAAGATTGGGGTTTTTTGAAGGAGGATACAGTTTGGTTATTTGATAACTGTACAGAGTGATAAAGTAGAATGCTGAAGTGGCATTCACATATAGCTTCAGTGACAGTGATATAAAACTTGATCAAGTCAGGCTTGGAAATGGGTACATGTAATATACAGAACACATTTTCTTGAAAATTTGCCAACTTCCTGGCGATGGGACTACTCAAACAACTCCAAAGTAGCAATTCTTAGGACACATACAGCATCTGCTAACTCCTTTCTCTCCTAGAAGAATCCAGAAATAAAGATGGATCTGACAGAAGTTGAACCAGAAGCTGAGACTTGCATATGCTTTGGTAGAAGCCTACTTTAGAGTTAAATGTTTATATTTACAGATAACTTAATTAAGATAGCACCTGTAATTTTGATGTATTTAGTTCAATGCTTCTTGAAAATATTTAATACAGGATACTGCAAGCATCATTAGACCAAACTGATAAACCAACCACAAAGATGAGAGCAATTACAGGATTTATATTGCTTAGGATAACAACAGTAATGACAGTAAGTTATTGGTTATTGTATAGGGTAACTGCAGTGTTGGGATGGAAAGAGACTTTCATAACTTCATGATTCAAAATCTAATTATCAAAATTCCTGCTATATTGTGTTGTTCAAACTCTAACCTTAAAACCAATCTGTTGATGTCCATAATAAACTTATCATCCTACTGACTTTACAATTCTTCAGTTAAAAAAAAAAAAAAAAGCAAACCAAAAAACCCCCACAAACCACTGCCAAAAAAACCCCACCCATCCAAATAAAGACCAAAAAAACCCTAACCCCAGATGAATCACTGTCTGGAGATGCTTATTTCTTTATTTCTTTCCACTGAGTGCAGAAGGAGCCTGGATGACAGCTTTTGACCACAGAACTAACATTAATGCAGATAAGCTTTTCTAGAGTAATTTTACCTATGGTTTACATTGAAATGATTATATAATTTTAAGCAATATCATATTCTAGAACAGAAAATTCTAAGCAGAACAGCAGGATGAATATTGACAGAGGAGCAGGTGACTCCATGTCAGCAATTATACTAAAAGTTTCATAAGTGCTATCACAGCATACAGTGGAGCTTCATCTGTTAAAGATTCATTCACTAGCTCAGATCTCTCACTGAGGCTGATGCAGAGATACACATCTGTTAGTGTGCATTTTTTGATGTGGTTCCTATAGATCAATATTTATCAAGCAGAGGAAATTTACTGGGGTATATCCTTGCCTAGCTTGGCGAAAATACTCCAGATTTAATCACAGTTGAAACCTAACTAAGAAAAAAAGATGTTGCACTGGATCTGTCTGGGATGGAGTTAATTTCCTTCATCCCACCTTGTATGGCACTGTGTTTTGGATTTGTGACTAGGATGGTGTTAACACGCCAGTATTTTGGCTGTTGCTGAACAACACTTGCACAGCATCAAGGTTTTTTTCTTTTTCCACTCTGCTCCACAAGCCCATAGGCTGCCTGCCAATGGGGTGTTGTGAATAAATTACCTCTTTGCTTGCATACTCAACTTTTGCTCCAGCTATTGAACTGTCTCTGTCTCATGAGGCCATGAGGCTTCTTGCCTTCCACTTTCTCCTCAGCAGAAGAGGGGAGTGAGCAAGTGTAAGTGCTTGGCTGCTGGCAGGGGTCAACTCACCATAGATGCAGATATAAAAAAGGAGACAATAAAAGATTAAATATTTATTCAGTGTGATGCCTCTTCACTTCCATGATTGTTTCCATAAGCATATGCTTGTTTTATTGTTGATGGTATTGCAGTTGTGCTAGTTTTCTGTATATTTTGTAAATGAGAATCTGTCTTGAGTTCAGACTGAGTTAGGTATTGACTGAACCAATAGAAGAGAGCAGTGTAAAACCAGAAAGGGAGAGGATGGATAGCTGAGAGTATCAGTACAAGGTAGCAAACAAGCATAAATACTTTGTATTATAAACTCTTCTATACCAAACAAGGTAGAACAGTCCCTGCTGTCAATAATTCCGAAGGGAGAGGCAAGCAAAAGATGCTACCTGAAAAAAATTGCTGAAAACCTGAGAGAAAAATGTAACACCAATTTTCCCTCATACAACACTTTAAAATAGATTTTTTAAGCAGGGTTTTATAGTGAATGAAGGACTGAAGTGTTAGTAGTTAAAAGTTCCTGAGTGTTTTTTGAGACACTCTTTAGGCATATTGGTTTGTGCCAATCAATTTCATGAACACATTAAGACAAGTAAGTCAAGTTGCAGCCTAGCCCTTTGTCACTGCTTTGCCACGATCAATCACAGAACACTTCTTACATGTTTTTCACCCATTTTCTCTAAGCAATGCTAATATTTATTTTAAAGTTCTTATAAAATGACATTAACTGTAAAATTAAAATTATAAACCCAACTGTGAAAAAATGAAACTGCAAACGCAAGTGCATGTGTGCAGTCACTGAGCCAGGATGACAGTGTTGTGTAGATACTTGTGCATGTGTTCCTTCATTCTACTTAGAACTTACAGTTCCATCTGGTTAGGTTAGTTTTCAGATGTTAAATGATTGAGGAAGTTTTCACAAGAAAAGTTATTTAGTCTTTTTGAAGTCTTTACACTTTTGAAATTGCAGTTGCAGATATTCCTCTCCAAACTTCATTCCAGTAAATTTACCAGTATGCATACATAGAATGTAATCAGATTTCTTTCACCTCACACATCTTCTCTTTGTAACAAAAAGACATGGAAGGCACCCACAGATTTTTTTGTCATCTACTGCAGTCTCTGTAGATATTCTTTCCATTATCTAGAGAAACACATCTTTGGTGCAATGGAGGAAGGCCAGCTCTGTTGCTGGGGGACAGCAATTTTCAGGAGCCTTAGCATTTTCCATCAATGAGACATTTTTTTTCCTGTAACTTAAAAGTGCAGTACACTAAATCCATGTTCTTAATTATTATTTAAGTATTAAGACTAAGACCTGAATTTTTATTCTAGACTTCTTTTATTACTGAAAAATAGTAGTCATGATCTATTCTAGGTAAGAACTAGCAAAATAGAGCTAAAAGATTCTTCAGAAATCCAATCTTCAGAGAATCATGTAATCAAAAGTACATGCCATTCTCCAAAATGTTTCCTGAATTCTTTTTCTGTATCTCAGTGTCTGTTTCAGAGTGTCATGGAATTGTTCATTATACAGTTTTAAATAGCTTGTCTATTTCCTAAATACCATTTGAAATAGAATTCCTGTTGTCCAGGAAAACCAGAAGACATTTTGAACTAATGTGTCAACTATCAGAGAGTTTCAACAGCAGTATGCATAATAGTATAGTGAAAGACTCTTTCACTTTCACCTGTTTCCTCTCAAGATGACCAGCAGGAACTCATTAACATAATTTCCCACACTATGTTATAAAAGTGTTGCTCCGACAGACTATCTTGAGGCTTTAATAGGACTTTTGTCTAAACAAAAGAGAAAAACATGCTTGAGGAATTTATAGTATAAGCTCTCACTTTATTCAATGCAACCATGCTATATTGCAAGGTTTTTGTGACATACAGAGGTACAAACTGTGTTTAATAAAAAGGAGGATACGTATGCCTGTATAGTTTGCTGAAAGGATGGAAATCTATTTCATGTGTATGGTCAAAATACCGTAGTGAGATGGAACATGCTTCACTACAGTCAGTGTCATTACTAAACAATTATGGGAATTTCAGAGCTGTGGGAATTTCAAACAAAGGTGGTTAAAACACATAACCAAGCTGAAGTCATCCATGTCAAATGATGGGTTAATAAAATGAATTTAGGCTTCGGTTTTTGTTTGAAAGCGAGTATGGATTCAAGGTCAGATCAAGGATAGAGTTTAGATATTCCAAGGTTTTGCAAATTGTTGTCATCACTGCATAACCACAGGGTCTAGAAGTTTTAAAAGAATTTCCCTTGTCCTCAAACTATTAACATACTAGAATAAAATTCTATTATTATGGATAATGGCAGTCTGATTCTTTGGACCTAATCCCAAATCATAAATTGATGAAGGAATTTCAGCCAAAGAAATCAAACTAGCTTTTTTTTTTTTTAATGTTTCAAGTATTGTTCTTGAGATTTATCTCATTTAGTACAAAGCTATTAGATTCAATAGTTAATTAAGACTTTTTTATCTGATTTGCAGATTGTGAACTTTTTAAATTAATTTCCATCAAAAAAGGCAACTTTAAAATGATAACGTTTTGTGATCTTAATTTAAAGAAAATCCTGTGTTTGTTCTCAAAACTGTTATGACTTCTCAAATGCAGCAGAATTTATCTGGTACATTCAAATATGACTAGTACTGAACAAAATACCTGAAATATACATTAAAGACCTTTATGTGTTTAAACTACAACTATTACCTTACTCAAGTGAAATATTGATATAATTAGTCAATGTACTGCAAAAAAACCACAGAAAAGTTTGTGCCATAGAAACTGCAAAACCACATTTTTGAGCAGTAAGTTTATTAGTAGTGCATACACTAATTTTGTAGATACACTACAGAGATAGTGTAGAGATACACTAATTTAGTATTAATTTAAGTCTGGATACCAGAGTGCTGGTATCTTAGATACAATCTGTAACTGCATTCTGCAAGGCAAACTTCTGAGAACTAGACTGTAGACAAGCACAAGTTATGGGGGTCAAATCAAGAATAACTGCGTGGAATATTATATCATACAGAAGGTTAGACAATATATTTTAATGATCCTTCCTGGTGTGATAAACAATGAAACAATGCATAGGTGAACCTCTGAGGTTTTCATTTTACTCCTAATTACAAACCTACTCCCTAGAAAAGCACTGATAAAGACTGGTAGCAGAAAATAACATATAACTTCCTACTTTGAAAAAAAAACAACCCACTTTAAAACAATTTTTTTTGTTATTTAAGATAAGAATATTCCCATGTTTCTAGATAAACGATTCTAGGATTTTTATATATTTTAAAGGAAATTACTCTCTCATTTTTTCTTCTTCCAAAAGCATTTTGTATCCACTCTCAAAATGTGGTTGGCAGTTTTTGCAAGTGCATAAGAATCTAAGCTCTTTAATAACACTAGAATATGTAATGTGATCTTTGAAAGGAGAAAATTAACAAGAGAATATGATGAATTTTAGGCAGCAATTAGGTTGTATGCTTTGACAGACAAATTTGGGCAAATAGACTGGTATTCAACTTGGTTAATAACAGCAGATAGCTATACAATTAGGACTGTAGTTGTTCAGATCCCATAATTCAGTTAGCAAATATCAGTAATACATGGGAATTATAGATGGGAGCTAGAAAGTTCAAATGTGTTTGTTATAAAACTTCTGTGATTCTGATAGGGTTGGTGGGAATTTTAGATTTTTAGCTTATTTTGAGCTTTGTTATTTGGAGTTTCTTATATCCAAGTTGACAGCCATATAAGAACAACAGAACAATCTGCCTGTGCCAACGCAGTACGTAGACTTTGCTGTGTACTTAATGTACTTAAATGTAATGGCCACTGATTTCCTATCTGAGGATTTCTGGTTTTTTTATAATACATGTGAGGTGGCATGTCAATTCGGTAGTTATTTAAAACCTTGTGCCAAAACTACAGACCATCGTGAAAAGATTGCTGCCTCAACACCATGTCAAAACTGTGCTTAGAGTAGGATAATTTAGCTGACTGGGACCTTATTTGTATAACCCTCGGAGTCCAAGACAAGAAGAAAGTAATTCTTAACATCAAACTGTTTCCTCTTAAATATTCAGCAAACTGCTAAGCCAACTATTCAGTGTCTACAGAAAAAAAAAAGAAATTCTTAATACTCCTTGGGTTACATTTCCTCCCTCTCCTTCTGCACCCTACCCCTTGTTTTTTCGGGTTTTTTTTTTCTCTTTCTTCAGTTATAAAGAAGCTGTGCTGCAAGAGAAATTTCACATCTTTCTAACATGTGTTATCCCATTAAACAAAAGAAGTGCATAAGGGGAAGGACTGGAGCAGTCTCAATGGAACAAATAGCTATTACACTGAGTCCGAATGGGGAAAAATCTCAGATTATTGCATGATATAGTGTGCCAATAATCCTGTTCATAAAAATATTTGTCTACAATTTGGACAGCTGACACTGTAAAACCAAATGCATCTGAGCTTCTTAATACAATCCATGTATCACACTACAAGCCACTGGACTTCTACGGGTGGGGTGAGTCACAGACCTACTTCTCTGCTTTCTTTCTCTTAGGAAACTGGTTTATTGAAGTCTGGAAGTAAATATACTTTATTTTGAAGATTTTTCTTATTGCATTTTGCTGTTGACACAGTGGAGATGTGAAAGCTAACACAGAGATGCTGTGGATGGCTGCATAGCCAGTGTTTACTTCTCTGTGGCAAAAGAAAAATAAAATGCTTAGCCACTTTAAACAATCCTTTTATTCTCCAAATTTTGTATTATGCTAACTGATAAATTGGTGATGCCATTTGTCTCATCATTTGAAACTTTTATAAAACCATTTACTAGTGAAATATTTTAAAAACCTAATTTATCTTTTAAAAAAGCCAAATATTTGTAATTATGTCTTTGGCTGTTTGCATTTATGAAGTTTTCATCTTGGACTTCTTCCAATTAATTGGAAATCCATTTATGAATAATATTTTAGTTGTGTTCTGCTAGAGTTATACAAATACATGGCAAAGGTACAAGGCAAACATCTGTACAGGTTTGAATTCAAAGAGTCAGTGTAGTTTTCAAGTCACATTAAAAGTGTTGATCACTACAGACCTCTTGCCCTCTAATCTATTGTCATCAAGTTAGATTTTTTGTTCTATCATCAGAATTTCCAATCACCCTAGTGAAAGAAGTGGTTGCAAGGAAATAAAGTCATAATCCATAACCCTTAGTTTAATTTTTCCTGAGGCAATGGCCATGTGGAGGACGTCTCAGTGACTACTTTTTGTCAATGATTCTTACTGAACTGCCTACTGATTATTTCTAGTGAAGATTCCTAAATTAGGAGCCACACCAGCCCATTTCAGACAGCCTATGAGTTCCTAATGCAAAAGGCAATTTGTGAGATTTATAAGATTAAACTAATAAACTTATCAACTACAATAAAGTAGGTAGTATGTGGGAGATAGATTAAAAAGTTATGGCAGAAACACTGGAGTTACTGGGGGATTTTGTACATAGCAGAAGTGTAAGTGGCAGAACATATGATATGTAGCTTCATTTCTGGCTACAGAGAATTTCTCAAAACTCTCTGACTATTTTGCATTCAGCTGTATTCTTATAATTTAAACTCAATCTTGGTAATTTACGCCATATTTCTGGCACAATCCTGTACATACAGTCACAGTACCCAGCTTAATCTTCCGTGCCACTAGAGTAAATATCTCAAATTTATAAAATGTGAAAGCATTTTAAGATGAATACGGCTGATTTGGAGGACCTTGGTGAATAAAATATAATAGGCATTGACATCATCAGTATTAACAATTCCTTTGGAGCAGGTTTTTTTGTAGAATGTAAATGTAGATTAAGAATAATTGGTTCGTAGATGGAAAGCATTGAAATCAATTCTACATTGACAGAATAGTGAATGCACAATACAATTTATTATGAAAAAGTTATATAAATTCACAGCTATTTGATTAATTATAAAATTATTTTGCACACATTTTCATCTGAATGTGCAATACATTTTAAGTTTTAACCACTAAGCATTTTAGATGTCTGTGTTTATTCTGTGGTTGACATTGTCAGCCTTAATGGCAGGAATGATCTGCTGTATGGACTGGTCAGCATCTAAAACCTTCATTACCGAGTTACTAACTACCATTTGTGACTGTCAGGTGTCAGACGTGCTCCCTGGCTTTAAGCAAATCATTGTCATCAGAAACTGGAGTAAACAGTATCAGCCTCCAATCCATATAACTTAAATTGATTCAAACTTGAATATGATTCAAATAATATCATCCTCCAGTCCATATAACTTAAACTGAGAAACGTACACCTACGATTTGGATACTCTTCAAAGAAAAAGTATTGACATTTTAGGTGATGCATCCATAGTTTAGATTGATTCCAGTTATAAGTTACCATATGCAAAATTTCAGAATGCTAGACCACTGCTTCACTTTAAGATTAAAATCTACCTTATCTCAAGACATGTTAAAGAAAAGCAAATATTTATTAAAAAAATCCAAAACATATGATATGCAACCAAGTGACATATACGATAGAAATAAACTCTAAAATATACATGCTTTTCCCAATGCAAGATCCAGTTCCAAAGCTTTCTCTTCCCTTCTCTATATAAAACTGATCGATTGTGGATACTCATCCAAATTCATTATGCAAATTCTCCTGGGTTCCAATTACAGACCTTTGGTCAATCTTCCTTCCTTCTATACTGCATTCTTTTTTTGAGGGTGTTATTTTTATTTTCCTCTTAAAAAAAATTTTTTTTGTTGTTTTAGTACTTTTGATATGACCTCAGGTTTTATACTATCCTAACCACCTTAGAAATTCTAAGAGCCCTTTGGTAGACTGTCATATCTTAAACTTGACTCAGCTAATAATAAATCATTATCCATAGAAAGATGAATCCTTTCTTTTCTGGACAAACAATAATCTACTCTCATTCTAAAGCCACTCTGTATACAGAATTCTTTGGGACCAGATGAATTAACAATGATACTTGAATTAAACGTGGAAATGGAGTTAATGCATGTCACTAAAGCTAACTCAAAACTGAGTCCAGAGAAGAAGTCTGTGTCTCTACTTCAAAATAAAAATAGATCCAGGGACCAATCCCTGGCTCAAAGCTCATGTGAAAATGTCTGACTTTCATCAGCAATGTTTAGAGTGATATTATAACAGACGTAAGACTAGGTGGGTTCATCAGCACTTACTCAATTCTATCTGGGTCTCTTGGATTCCAGATGAAGCCAACACAAATATAAGACAATATTTTGTGCATTTTTTTTCCTAGTAAATTGTGTACAATAATGTTGCTATAATAATGCAGTTGAACAAAGTGGTGTTTTTTACTGTATGACACTGACAGTTTATTCATAGTCTGTTGAGGTCATTTTGGAAGGATGAGCTACACTAACAAAGCCAAACCTTGTTGCAATAATACTTCCCCTTGAAAATGTTCTCTTGTAGTTGGTATCCTCTAATCAGAGCTTTGGCCATGTTTCTTGGAGCACTTGTTTGTGCTCAGTGATTAAAATAACATTGGCTGAGTATTGTGGATTATCAGTGCTTGAACTTCCACCATGACTTTCTCAAAAATATAAATGTAGCCAGTAACAGTAGATTTAATAGTGATGATTTTTAAATAATGATGTCCCACATATCTTAGAAGATCAACATGATTCCTTAGACAATTACATCTTCAGCACAAATTTAGAATCATAGAATATCATGAGTTGGAGGTGACCCACAAGGATCATCCAGTCTAATCCCTGACACTGCACAGGAGCACTCCAAGAATCGCACCATGTGCCTGAATGTGTTGTCCAAACACTTCTTGAACTCTTCTCTGCTGTGACCACTTCCGTGAGGAGCCTGTTTCAGTGCCTGACCTCCCTTTGGATGAAGAACATTTCCCTAATATCCATCTTTATCTCTCACGAAACAGCTTCGTGCTGTTCTCTTGGATGCTGTCACTGGTCATCAGAGAGAAGTGATCAGTGCCTGGCCCAAATTTAAATCAGATGTTGTTTCCATGTAATGCAAAACACCTAGACATGTTCTTTATTATATTTACTAGTTTTAGGAATAGGTGATGTTTAAACATTTCACTCTCTGGAGTCATTTACTGGGAAAAATATTAATCCTCAGTTGAGTGTGTTAACCATTAAACACTTTATTGAGTGATCTAAAGCAATTGTATCTCATTGCCTTCTATTTGAAGTATAGCACATTAAAAACATAATTAAAAATCAACTGAGTAGATTGTCTGGGTTGCGTTTTCCCCCATTTTAGGTTACTGTCATAGCCACTTAACCGTAAAACAAAAGTGGGAATCAGTTTATGTAATCCAATCTGCATTGGAACATGTGTCTAGGTCTGTCTACATTTGTAGTCATCTGAAGGACGTCTAACCTACATTAAGAAAGATTAGACTGTCATCCTCTGATGTCCAAGCCTTAATATGCGTATAATGAAAAGAGGTAAGCAGCTGACTAAGACATTCTGGATTTCACTTTGCTGGTGTACAAAAATGCTTATAGCTCTATCCTAGTTTCATTGAAAAATCAGAAACTTACTTTAAGTGGTCTAAATTACCTCTTTGCCAAATCAGGTGCACTAGATTTCACTTTCAACATCTTGATAATGTTGCATTCTATTTAAAATCAGAATATAAAATAGTCTCACTTTTTTTTTTTTTTCTGCAAAATGACCATGACCTGACCCTTAAAAACAAATTTAAATGTGCTAACCTTATTCACAATCATATTTGAATAACAAAATGGTACAAAAAGCAATTAACATAAATTAAAACATAAATTTTAAATAGCAAGCTCTTAAAAAAATTCTAATCAGACACCTACTGACTCAAGATCTAATCCTACTGTCACTGAACTCAGGTCATATATTTTAATTTCTTCTATCTAGCTTGCTAGCTTCTTTTTCTTATAATAGCATATATGACTACAGCAGCTAAGTGTCAGTGAGGAAATAGTAACTGTTCTAACAACTGACTAGTAATCCAATTTTTAGTGTCTCTACTTCTCTTAAGGCAGTTATATTTTTATTTATTGTGATTTCAACCCCATCTTATATCTTCCTTTTTCATGTTTTCTGTTTTAAAACCTCTTCCATTCCTCAGTGCCATCTTCACTGATATTTGGAGAAGTTAATATTTTAATTGACAGGGTGTTCAATCTAGGTCAGATAAAGTTTTGGTCGTGTTGTTGGGAAAATGTTGCACCGCATTGTTTTTATTGTCTCTGCTACAGTCACACTGACAGCTCCTACAGAAAACAGTTACAAATGCAAGTCATCTTTATGAGGACAGACATACTCTATGAGATATGTCAGGTATTAGAGATCGACAGAGATTAACTTTGAAGGTGTCTGATAAGAGATGACTGTTTCAGGAGTCATCACATTAAGAGATGTTCTGGGAGAAGATGGTGGTGATTTTATTTTATTTTTATAAATAAGGAGATGACAACATTCTGAATTTGCTTAATTGTTTTACTGCTATGGTGCTGCTACTGCAAATTCAAATATTACAAGATTTCAAGGGAATGCCAAAATGTGATGAACTATTCCTGTGAGGATGGATGGGATAGAAGGGCATCTTTTATTTTCAACTACTGACAAAGATTATTAATTCTCAGTAAAGACTCAACTGGCAGTATTGTCTGCAAGAAAATTAAGAGAACAAGTAGTACACTTGAAATCCCCAACTTTAAAGATATTCTATTACTAAATGTATAGGATTTAATTGGTGGAAGATAACACCAGAGACATATACCAAAGAAGCTACAAAATGTAAGAGAGAGATAGAAACAAATAAAGCTTTCAGGTTAGTTTAAGGATAAAACAAATAGACTGCTCAACCACAACAAATACATAAATTAAGACCACTGACGCCTCAAAGTTTCTTGCTTATGAACATTATCGTTTCCACGGAAAAATTTATGTTCTCATACCTGTTGCCAGTCAGTCTTAGTCCATTGCTTTAATTAATCTATGCTCATTACAGCAAGATGGTAGACTTGCTATGGATGGATAGTCAAAAGAGAAGATGTATCATTAGTAGACGTTTTAGAGCAATTTGCAGGATACTGAGACATTAAATATTTTCTACCCTAGTGAAGTTCTTTGATATGTAACAATAACAATGACATCTCTAAATACAATCTTCAAATAAATACTTGAAGGCTTGCAAATCTGGTGCATAACAGAGAATATCATTCTCAGTAACCAACTGCTTTCTCATTTCTTAATAAATTAAGGGGTGTTACATAGAACATATGGCCTTATGATGATCTAAACATTCTTCCAAGATTATGAAAAAATTCCTCTTGTTAGAAATGAGATATGTATTTATAGCAACTTATTTAAAATAAAGTGGAAAGTGGATTTTGTTGTAGGAAAATGCACAACCTACTTGATCTTTCCCTTTCCTTACCTCTTTCTCTCTATATGTATACTGTATAGCTGTATAAGATAGATAGTGTGAAAACATATGCTGTGTTTAACTCTACTTCCTTAAGGTGAAAATATGTCACTTACTGGTATACTATTGGATAGTTAAATACATAACTGAAAATTACATTAAATTTGAATTAAAAGTAAAAAGGTAAGATACAGCCTAGCAAAATTTGTACTAGGAATATTTAGTAATCATAAACATATATATTAGAAATTAATTTTAGATGTTGCACTTTAAAAAACCCCACCACCAAATGCACACCAAAATCTGTAAGCATGTGGATATTCCCCCACAGACAACCAGAAGTAACAAATGATCATATATCTCTCCAAAAAACAAGTAGTTCTGAAAAATAGACACAATAATATTAAATTACCTGCCAATTAAGAAAGGAAGATGAAAATGAAAGAGAAGAGAAGGGTACAAAGAACTGCTGAGCTCCAAGATGACAGGATATAACATGTATTTTGCCTGTTTTTGTTTTGTTGTTTAAGGGGTGAGTAAGCAGGTCATTTATTTCCTATCAACAGAACAATGAATAGAAGCTGTAAGAAGTGATGATTTTCATGACAAATATATAACAGTATGTACCTGCTAAACCTATGTTTAAATTATTTTAAATGCTTTCTCTCAGTGCTCACGTGATGAGAGCTTAAAAATGAGCTAGAATATGATTACAGTCTGGTCTGCTTAAGGTCTCAAATGGTTACGGAAAATGATCTTCACGATGCTCTCTATAGGATGCATATTTGGGTTGGATTAAGTGATATGTTGAATGCCTGGTGTATTGAATTTTGATCTGGAAGGACACGTATTGAAATTTTAACAAAACCAGGCAACAATAGCCTTCAAAAGAAGCTAGCAATTTATACTACTGAACAATACTGACGAAAAAAGTTAAGTGGATGCATAACAAGTAATCAACATTTTAAAAAATGAAACCCACTGATATTTATCAATCTTCTCTTTACTAATAATAGTTTTATTAGGAATTGTTATGAAATAAGTATAAAACCTCAGAGTACAGAGAGGCCAAAGAAATACTAATTCAAAATAAAACTGCTATTTTTAATTATCCTGAAAAGGTGTCATGTTCAGCATGCCACATACTTAGAAGAACAAACAAACAAAAAATATTGAGTTATGTAAGGGGTAACATAAAAGATAAAATTTTAAAAAATTATAGCAAATCTGTTGTCATCGCATTCTGATGTTGTACACAGCAGGTTGTATGTCCACTATCTGCTCATAAAAGTGACCAAATTTTAAATTGCCACCCAAAATTTCAAGTCTCCAGCACTCATCATGTTTTCAAAGCAATTTATAACAATAGTAAGTAGTTTAAAGATTAATGCATAATTCAAATGCTCCTGCTGACTTGGTCACTGCTCACATCACAGATTTAATGCTTTTGTAGCTAAGGACATAAATAGTAGTGCATCCCGGTAAATATAATTTGGCCATTAGTAGTAGAAGGTTGTAGACCTTGCACTGACCTGACTCTGCAGGGTCTCAACACTTGTCTCAGCTTGTCCTGTTGGCTGGTTTCAAGCCATTGTTACAGCCAGTGGACTTCAGAGAGCAATTAATCTCAGCCCAAAGTAGACATTTACATTTGACCAGCCAATTCTTTGTTGCTTTAATTATATTATTACAGATTTCCCCCACGTACTGTAGATGTGTCCCACAGCTCCTTTCCTGATTTGGCAGCTTGCCTGTGCCAATTGTCCTTGTGACAGTGCAACGTAGATGGTGCTGGGAGACAGAAACCATCTAAATCCTTCCTTGGCATTTCCTGATGAAAGAACAGAGAGAAACTGTAGACAGCATGAACTTAGTCTGAGCTCAATTTACCTAAAAATGCAATACAATTACACATAAAGCCAGGTCTTCTTGGCTTTTAGGCTCTCAGGATTTGCCTAGGCAAATGGAGATACGAAGAAACAGGAACACTTGCCTCAGCGTAGAGCTTTAATACATCTTTAAAAAGATCTTAAGATTTTCTGTATTGTTTTATTTTACATGTGCCTTTCCACACATTTTTGTGCTCTTCAAATGTTTATGTTCTGAAAAACAGAAAAGAGTAATTTGTAATATTTCATGTAATATTTCAAGTTAATTACCCAAAAAGGGAGAAAAAATTATGAAAGGAAAAAAATCTACAATAGCTCAAAAGAAGTATAAAATATAAGAACATAAAATACAAGGTAGATACAAATTTCATAAACATATTTAGAAAGTTATAAATAAGTTTTACCTGTACAGTAATGGTGTTGGATATCCCACTAACAGTACTACATATGCAAATATTTAATTGTTATGCTTGTTAATGTTGCTTATTTTATAAGGCAGAACCCTGACCTCAATACAAAAGTCATGTACAAAAATGTACCTTATAATTCATAAAATAAATGAATCTAACTCTAAAAAGTTAGGAAATATACCTATAGAATAAATCCATTAAACATTTACAAAGGCATAGTTGTAGTGAATAAGAAGGGTCTCCAGACATATAATCTATGGGTCAGGTCTTTTAATTTGTCATAGCTCTGCTGAAGTTGGTTGAATAATATTTTTCACTGGATAAAAATACATTTTTTTAATATTTTTATTCTCTGTTATCCTATTATTTTCTTGTTGTTGTACAGAATCACAGAATATGCTGAGTTGGAAGGGACCCACAAGGATCATTGAGACCAACCCTTATCCCTGCAGAGGACCATCCCCGAGAATCACACCATGTGTCTGACTGTGTTGTCCAAATGCTTCTTGAACTCTGTCAGGCTTGGTGCTGTGACCACTTCCCTGGGGAGCCTGTTCCAGTGCCCAACCACCCTCTGGGTAAAGAACCTTTCTCTAATATCCAACCAAAAAGTCCCCAGACAACTTCATGCCATTCCTTTGGGTCCTGTTGCAATCTTATCTAAAATTTTTATATCTATTAGTAATTATATAGAATTACTTTGTGTGCAGTCTGAATTTTGTTCAGCTATTTGCCATAGAATACCTTCCAATGACAGCTATGTTTTTAATTTATACAGTGAATTTTAGCTATGTGGTTCCCATTAAAGTTAATAGGTAATGCACTACTGAAATACTTGTTTGCCATTTTGAAAATTTATGAACAAGAAACAAAATTAAAAAGTTCAGTGGCTGCAAAAAGAGTATTTGTCATTAAACTTATTGAGTATTAAGTAGCTCAGCTTGCTGAGCTGCAATGTGTATGCTTCACTGGACACTATAGTTTTTAAGTCTACACTGCTGGTTATTTGTAAAACCATCTTCCCCAATTCATGGATTCTAGGATAATATGGAATGGGCCTCAAAGTGCACAGTTATTTTCAAATTAGGAGGGAAAATACTGAGAAAGAGAAGGATACATCATTAAAAACCTCTAAAAAAAACCCAATAAAAAATTCCATGCGTGTTCTAGGTATTGCTTTTAATCTCCAGTCATAAACAAGTCTGAGGCTACCTTCCACTACATAATGTATTTTTGTTTAATTATCTGAAATTCAAGAATGATAAATATAGAATAATGGAAAATGAAAGAAAATCCCAAATATAAAACCATTTTATTTGTCTTTTTTTTTTTTTTTTCACTTGAAGGTTATAACCACTAAAGAGACAGCATGCTTTTACTGAACACCATTTGAAAACCTTGCTTGGTAAAGAAAGTAATCAATGAAGGATCTTCTTAATTTTATGAATATAAGACATGAAGACAAAAGAAAGCCTGAAACCATTACAAGAGTCAAGTTAGAAGCATTAGGCTACAAAACACTCATACATTATTAAGTATCTTAGCTGTGGCATTAGAGTACTTCTTAATTTTCCTTTCAACTGAAATAAAAATTTTATTTGTTAATCATTAAATGGGACAATTAATCTAAGGGGGAAAAAAAAGAATTATGTTCAAACATTTGTGAATACTGGAAGTTTTGAGAAAATGAAAACTCAGCTATTCACCGAATATTTTGCTATTTTGGAGTAATCTCTAGGGTATCCCAGTACTTCAGAGATCTTGCTTGTGTATACCACATGCTTAGGATCTTAGTTTTGTAGTATATTAAGAGGTATTTAGGGGTTGGATATGTAAGGAAGAATGTTAAGAGATCAAAAGGGGAAGGCAGATGTGTGTGGTAACCTGCACATTTACAACATAAAGGAGAGATACTGGAGTGAGTCTCAGACAATATAATTTCTTTACTTTGAGACATTACCATATACAGGCTCTCTTCACGATTTTCATTCGTGTCATGTGTTGTAGTAAATAACTTCTTGGCCACCTGTCTGTTTGGCACTCATGATCAATGACAACACTTCTGTTTGCAGTGTAAAAGAAGGATCATGCCAGCTGGTCTACCACTAAGTGTCTTGCTGCTTTATTGACACCACTCCTATTTTGCTAGTTTGCATTTTTAGTTAGGTAATTTTGTCAATACATTAGTGATGGCTTACTTAACAATGTTTGCTCAACAGTGAAACCTTTTTCATTTTGGCAAGATAACCCTGAGTCCTCAGTTGTGATGGGGCCCTTAGTGCCTCCCTGATCCTGCCAACACACATCCACCCCGGGCTCCCCTCACCTTGCCCATGACCCAAGACCCCATGTTAGCCCCTCAGAGCCATCAGCTTCTACCCCAGTGACACTATAGCAGGACCAGTTTCCAGCTCCCCACAGCCCTGCCCTGCCTGGTCACAGGCTCCACTAAACAAGAAACACCCATGGGCCCATGGTCACTCTCCATTCCCAGGAGACGTCCAGTGCTGGGACTGTCCCTGGTGCTCCCTGGCTGACCTGCTCCTGTCAACCAGATGGCCAGTGCAGCATACTGTCAATATTCACCTAGAAATTGTCCAGATTTGTGTATGGGTTATCTTGGAATATTATAAAGCAATGAACTACCACTCACAGTTTTGGTATATTTAATTTAATTTAAGTTAGGGGAATTATTCCTGAGTGAATCATCCTCTGGGTGCACATGTGCTTCTGTAGAATAGTCAGCCAAAGTGGGTCAGTTATTGAGATATAGACAGCAATCTTTCTTTTTTCTTGTCTTCTTTGAAACCATTATGGACATGGAGGCTGTTCCAAATACACCTAGGACCTATGGCATTAGATAGGATCTCTGTATATCACTGTCATGGTTTTACCCCAGCCATCAACCAAGTCCAATGCAGCTGTTCATTCACTCCTCCACCAACAGGATCAGGAAGAGAATTAGAAGTGTAAAAGCTGGAAAACTCATGGGTTGAGATAAAGACAGTTTAATAGGGAAAGCAAAAGCTGCACACACAAGGAAAGCAAAGTAAGGAATTAATTCACTGCATCCCATGAGCAGGGTGATGTTCATCCATCTCCAGGAGAGCAGAGCTCCATCAAACGTGACTTGGGAAGATAAACAACATAACTCCAAATGTCCCCCAATTCCTTCTTCTTCTCCCCAGTTTATAAACTGATCATGATGTTATATGGTATGGAATATCCCTTTGGTTCATTAAACTCAGTTGTCCTGGCTCTGTCTCCTTCCAACTTTTCATGCATCCCCACTCTCCACATCAGTGTGACAGTACTAAAAGCAGAAAAGACCTTGGCTCTGTGTAAACGCTGCTCAGCCATAACAGAAACATCTCTATATTATCAACCCTGTGTTCAGCCCAATTCCAAAACACAGCCCCACGCTTACCACTCTGAAGAAAATTACTTCTACCCCAATCAAAACCAGCACAATCACACAATAAGCTCCCTTACAGAACGCCTATAACTCTATGGGTGCTGTAGAGAATCAAAATGAACAAAAACTGTCAAGGAATGATAAAAAAGTCATGAGGAGTTTTCAGTGTCACATATTTCCTGTAATAAATATCTCTCTCTGGCTTTCCTGAGTCTTCAAGTTTGCAAGGACTTCCAAGTAAAAGGCGTGTGTCACATGGCAAGAACTCTGTAACAGAGTGAAACCCTAATAATTGCCATTGGCTTGGCTTTGTTTACTGCTTGCTCAGTGGTACCAACCTCTGTACAAACTTCTATGAACACAAATATATTCCTGTTGTTTTGCTAGTTTGGAAAAAACTGAGAGAGAAAAAGGTTCTGAAACAGAACCTTTTCTGTTCCGTGTGTAAGAAAGACATGCAGTGATCCAGGGGATGCCATGCAGTGTAGATGCTGTGGAGCATGTAGGGAAGCAGCCTGTTTCTGAATTTTAAGCATGTTACATAGACAATAAAAGAGCTTCATCTATATCTATGGGATAATATGAATAAACTTAATAGGCAGCACTTAGTAAAAATATATCCTTGTAAATATCATGCAATATCCTAAGGTAATTGTATAAATGTGAGTCACCTAACACAATTATAATGTTATAACAAGCCATTTCAGAGGCAAAAGTCTTTATGCGTGATTAAATAACAAACTTTGCCTAAGCATGCTGGGGATTTTTTTAAATTGCAACCATCCTTTTATTTCAGCTTCTTCTTCAAATATAAGATGAGCTTTATATATCTTTATCTTCAGCTTTTAATTGTATAGGTAGTGTTAACATTCCCTTTAAAGGAAAAGATAGAGCTGAGACCACTAATGGATAAAAAACTCTTTCCTTCTTCAAAGACAAAGAAAATATACTTTTAAGTTTAGTGATGTAACTTTCAGTAACATAGTACCTCATTTTGTCCATTATAGCATGAGATTCCTCAGAAGATAGAAATAATAATCCAGCAGAAAAGTCTAGCTAATTATCCATTGTCTGAGAAATCGAGCTGGTGTAACGGATGAAACATCAGTTACAGCAATTGGTGGTGTCTACCGGCAGAAGAAATGTGTCTTTGAAATTACTGTACCAGAAACCTCAGAAATCTGAGTCTTCCTTACCTGCCTTCTAGACGTGTAGAAAAGCTTGCTTGCAGAAGAAAATTATATATATACGCACAGATATATTAAAAAAAATAAATTCCTAAAAAGTATGTTACATTAACATTGCCTTTGTAGAACATACTATCTACTGACTTATTGTTTTTGTAAAGCAATTAGTAATTCTGTTAGAGCTTAGGGGTAAAAATATGAGGAACTTATTGAAAGTAGGAATATATGTTTTTAAAAATTTCACTTTAGTCTATATTTTAAACATATACTATTTAAAATGTATTTTATTTTTGTTTGAAATACACAAAATACTTTAATTGCATATTAGAGTTAACAAAAGGACAACATAATATGAACTCTTTAACACCTAAGCATGACTGCTTAGTAACTTTTCAAGTCATAGGCAGCTAAAAATTTTGTCAATTAAAATTAACAAGTAACTAGCAGGGAAATTTAGACACCTGGGATTCCACAACGAGAAACTTTGACAATTATACTGGGAACTTCTAGGACAGCTGAAATGAAAATAGAAGGACAAGAAAAACTGACTAGAAAGTAAAGGAAAGGATGAAAAAGAACCATATGCACAAAATTTAGAAATGGACAATGAAAATAAGAGCTTTAGATGGGGGAAAAGTGCCAGAGTCAGAGCATTCACAAGAAAAGATAGAAAATAAGATTAGACATTTTTATAAAACTGATTTTGATTTAATTTGAGAAATAAGACCTGAGGAGAAAGAGAGATATCCTACATTAAATGTTAATAGATTCTACTGTAAGAAAGTTGGGCCTGAGTTCTGCCTTCAGATAAACTACAGTGAGAAGTGTATATAGTATAGAGGCAGGATTTGGCCCTTTTTCTTTGCCATTTTAAGGTGATTAAAAATAAAGAGAGGTCAAAATAAAAGAAGGTTGGACCAGATGATCATTGAGGTCCCTTCCAATCTGGTGTTCTGTGACTCTGTGATGAGATAGCTGGAGGATTATAGGCCAAGTCTCTTTTCTCTGTAGTCTGTTCTTACTCTCTTTAATTTATTTTGAGCTGTGCTTCATTTGCTATCTCTGGAAAGGTTACAAGCTGGCATTCTTATAGGAGCTGGAAAGGAAAATATGTCCTTAGGTAATAATCAAAGGTATAGGAATGGCTATAATTTTCTGATGGAATGGTGACAAAAAAATATTTGAACTGAATCATTTTTTTGTGTGCCTGCCTCCTATTGTGTCATGTTAGAGGTCAAAACTGGCTAACAAATTTTATCAAAATACTATTTAACTAAAATTTTCTGTAATATTGGCTTTTCTGTTTACAAGTACTATCATCCACACAGGCAAAAAGAAAGAAAAACACCTGCAAAATAGAAGTATTATATATGAAAATATTTTTCTTTGTTTTGAGAATGTTCAAGGCAGTTGCATGTGTGAGGTTCTGTTGGTTTAGACCTCTGCTCAGTTCACAGATTGGAGAGCACCCTTATGAAAAACTGTCCCCTCTTGTCTGAAACAAAAGTGATGACTAACTGAAAGACATACATCCTGAACAGTGAGTGACAGCATGAATATTCAGCACAATAGGAACCAAGTATCAATGCATAGAAAAATAAAATTATGTATTTGAATCTAATGTAAAAGCTAAATATTTTACCATGGGATTTCTTGGATCCATTCTAGAGGCAATATTGTTTAGAAAAAAACATCTAAATAGTATATAATCACCTCATACTCATTAGAGTGTTCTCTTATGGCAGAAAGTTTTACAAGAAATATTGTTTTGTTCACGTTTTATTGTACTCTTACAAGTAAGGAAAATGAAGCATATGAATAAACAACTGGACATCTTCAGGAAATAAGCTAGCTTATACATAGGGGTACTGAGGTGAGAATAAGATAGGTACACTGTACAGTGAACCTCCAAGGATAGGAAAAACAAACAGAAATGAAAACTTGTATGAAGATATAAGGAGGACAAGTTAGATTACAAGATTGTGCTTATGGATTATTTGGTATCAGCCTATTTCAACAACCCTGGTATTAATTGGGAAGTCTTTGTGGTATATTTTAGAATGGAGACAAAGTTGAAAGATTGATTTAAGATTTAGTTAGTGATTGTTTTCCTAAACTACTGTGTTTACAACCCAACATGGAATAGTTCTTGCCTAATCTGTATTGAATTTTAACCAATGACTAAGGCAACAATGATGAGTTATTGAAATAATAGAAGACAATAAAATCAAATGTCCACAGTCCACAGCTCACTTGTGTTGCTGCATCGAGAATAGCGTTACTGTATACAGAAAAAGTAGGTTCACAAAGAAATAGTAAAAATGGAATAAGAAGACAACAGTTAAAAATAGTGTAAACAGTAGTCCAGAGCCATAAATGCTATGATCATAGGCACAGTAATTTGTAATATAATATGGGTTACTAGCTAATATTTTGAAACAAATAAAACATTATTGTGATAGTTCAATCTACCTATAATCCATTGATTTAAAAGGACTGTGACATATATACAATTCTAAAATATATTTGATGTACATGAAGTCTTAAATGGTGTAGACAGTGTCATCCTTAGTTACTGTTTTCCATCTACCATGAACAATAGTACAAGGAGGCATAAATGGATATGTTATCTACAAAAAATGAATTCACCTGTTGTGTTCCTCATACAGGTCTTTAGTGGTATACAAATCCCACTCTTGCAAGAGAAATATGGTCCATGTACCTAATCTGATATCATTAACTGACACATAGTGTTGGTGAAAAAAGAAATTTCTTACTCTGAAGCTTTTTTGTGATCTTCCTGAAAGATAAAAGACTACAGAAACTTTAGAAAATTTACTGTCATACTGAGTGGTTGCAAGTTCCTGAAACTGGAGGCTATAATATGGAAAAGTATGTTGACTTTCACGATTTAGAAAACAGTTTACCAAATGACGAAAAAGATTTGGCAACTAGATTAAAACAAAATAGGGTTTTCCTTTGGCACTCATGCTCGTACTGGGAACTTTATTGCCTGGACTTCCCACAGATCTTTTGAGAATTTAGAACACTAAATTATTTTTTTCTCTCACCAGTGTATCTCTCTTACTACTAGAGCACCTAAATAGTGAAGTTTTTCAAGAGTATTTTAATGAACATTTCATTAAGCAAAAAAGCTGTTTTCTAAACTAAAATCTTTTCAGTGAAAAATCATCTGGGAACTGTAATATTTACAAGATGGAATACCTTCTCAAAAATGGAGATAAAGAAAGAATCTAAGCTCATTCAACAGCAATGCTCCCCTCTAATAATAATAATAATAATAACCCAAATATTAACAACTCTAATAACAACAACAGCTACAGAGGCAATAGCTACAGATGCCTGAGACAGTTTCACTGTTGAAGACGGTATATTGTTCCAGGCAATCTACTGGAAGGCACCTACATTTAGGTACAGTGAGGTTTTCTTGCCTCACATCCCTAAGGCAGATTTCTAAACAAAGGCATGTAGAACAACATTCCAAAGAAACTAAACTCTTAAGGAAGTAAAAACCTAGTTTTCTTGTAAATCATACTAATACCTTTGAAGCTGGCCTGTCCTTACTATGGTGAATTTAAATGATTCAATCTTAGAAGAAATGTCAAAACTAGACTGAAACAACCCAGCCTCTAACTGATTGGAAATGTATTTGTGCTGACAATACCTTTTAAATGTATGAAAAGGAAACAATCTTTTAAGTAGCATGTAGGACCTGCTATTGTTAAGTAAAAGATTAGAAAAAGGGTTGACCATTGATACAAAATTTTTGCTATTGCTGTCTTGTCCTATAAGGTAGACATTTGCTTAATGAAAAAATTGCTGCCATATTAAAGAAAAAAACAACTGATCCTATGTATCACTTATCAAATGGTTTATAGGTTACCTTTTACTATAAAACAATACAGAAACTAATCTTGATGATGCAGTCAAACTTCCTTCAAGAGACTGTTTTCAAGTGATTTTTTTTTTCAGTTCTACTAACTGAATCTCAAATCTTCATTTGCGAAGCCTAGCCATGATGATGATGACTAACTGAAAAAAAAAGGTGAGATATACAATCAGGTAGGAGAAGGCATTTTTCCTGCCAACACAAGTATTACATTTAGATTTTTTATTCTTGTAACTTTAAGGAATGGTACTTTCAATCTCTTATCTTATGCTTCTGAATATTTACAATTTATTAAATTATGCAGAATTTTAAACTTCATTTCATATATTTTATTTATCTTTAAAAGACATATTTATTTTCCTTGTATAGAATTGTAAAAAATCTTAAAAGGCCAGAAATTAATCTGATGATTCACTTTTTTTTTTCGGCCAGATTCAATAAAACACATGAGACAAAAGCATTTCTAAATCACTGCATTTCATATATTGTGGCAATTACCATTTCAGATAAAAAATGCTTATGTGTTAACTGTAATGAAATTATACATTGTTAATATTCATTAATATTCTAACCATTTTCCCATAAGAAATACTTGGTAATCTAAAAAGGAGCATTTGTTTGTACAAATTATATTCTCCCTTAAGATTCTGTAAGAAGCTCATCATAATAAGCAATTATATGGTATTTCTTTAGCTTAAACTTTTAGATTAATCACAGAAAGGTTTTGTGCATAACATTCTTGCTAAGAACACACTCTAATGTGACAGGTTTATCTTCAATTAGTTTTCTTAAAGAGTCTTGTTTGTACTATTTGTCATGTTTTGGTTTAGTACAAAGACAGGGTATTCTTTTTACATATATATTGATGTAAAAGATATTCTATTGAGCATACTGCTTTTAGTTAATAATTAGTGTGATAAAATTGGGGGTTTTTTTACTGTTTGGCTTCTTTGGTATGCACAGTTTGGCTTCTGATGATCAAGATGACAAAATAATCACACAAACACTGTAACTAAAAGGTAAGCCCTGTGCTGCACTTCGAAGAAACATACCTTTTGTAGTTTTATCTCATTATTTGTAGATGTCAATTAACCCTATTTAATATATTTTCTCACAAATAATTTGCATGTTTGAATGGTTCCATGCCTTTAGGGTGAGACAGAAAAAAATGTCTGACTACAAATTCCAGTCTTCTGTACTTTTATTTGACATTATCAAAATGTACCACAGAGGCAAAATGTCATGTTATGTCATAATATAAAATGACAAGCTCTGTACAAACACATGAACAGCAAATCTTTTATCTGGTATTAGTGAAATAAGTAGCAAAGGTATAAATGTCTTCATTTACAAGGGCTCTGGATACTGTAACTAAAGACAAGTGAAATCCTTTTAAAGAGAAGCTTTTAAATGACTAGTTGTGTATAAAGTAACATGAGACAGTTAGAATGGGAATGCTCTTTGCAATAACATAAATGGTTGCTTTTTCTTTGCTGATTTTAGGCTCCTTCATGTTGTCTGAGCATTCCCACCTGGCTGGGTAGCATGAAGCATAGGATATTTCTGGTGTGTCCAGTGTGCAAAGAGCTTTCCAGTGGCAGGGTGTAATTTATCAAATAGTGGATCACTATGAGAATGTATTTACCACTGCAAGTTGGTCACTAGTAAATTCTCAAGATAACATTGCTATTTGCGAATAAGCTTTTCCATCTGTCTCCTGAAGACAGATCTGCATTTGATGCAATATGGAGAATGAAATGAAGTATTGCAGTACAGAAAGAAGTGGGTTATGACTCTATGTAGTCTCATAGAGGTTGGAGTACGACTAGCAAGGATTGAAGTAACATTATCACTTAAAAATTAAGATATTCCCCAGGACAAGACAGTATAAGAACCCAGATAATGTTGATCTTCATCCAGATGAATATACAAAGAAAATATACCCTGTTTGAACACAGATTTATAAGGATTTTGGAACTATAAAGAAGGTAAATTAAACAAAGAAATAGACATTACCAAGAATTATGTTTTAACTGTTAATTTTTTTATATGCATAGTCATAATATGTTCCTCTTGGTAATAAAAACAATTAGTGTGGTATTTGTTACTTCAACATCTCTCTCTCAGATGCCTGAATCTTAACTCATTGTTTTAGCTCCACCAATAAAGAATGCAGAGGTAAAATAGCTGTCAGAGCAAAAGTTACCTCAGCTATCTCAGATACTTATCTTAGGTTACAATGATAAATTATTTTATGGGCATTTCTTTTTTCTCCCACTGATTATGAAGAGAACTCAGGCCAGATAATTCATCCCCTATGACACTTCTCTGATGACAGCATGAATCACTCTCCTAGTTCTTGTTTTCCTCTGTCCACTACAGAAAGGAAGTTAGATAATTATTTCATGTGAATTAAAGGGGAAGCATATAGTCCTACATTCTCAACAGTTGCTGAGGTCAGTTCTGAGTATACTAGATGATATACTGATTATCTTTTACTTTTTTGCCTATTTTTCCTTCTGTTCACAGAATAAAACCCGCAGAATTACTCTTTCTTTTCTAAGAAGGTATCTAACTTAATTTCTAGTGTTGGAGATTTTCACTGAGGTTTTACCTAAACATTTTTTCAGAAATTGATAAAGTAGAAATAAATCCATAAAACTAATCTTATTCCCACGTTGGTTTTGTGTGGGCTAGAGGTAATTTTTGTCATAGTATGGAGCTAAGTTTTGGACCTGGGCTGAAAATAGGATTGATAAATCAAGGGATGATGTTCTCAGCTATTGCTGAGAAGTGCTTACTCAGCATCAAGGCTTTTTCTATTTCTCTATTTTTCACACTGCCCCACCAGTAAGGAGTAGGTGGGGACACAACTGGGACAGCTCACAACAAATGATATACATTGCTGTTTGATGTTGTGGTCAACAACAAAACCTGAGGAAAGAGGGAGGAAGGAAGGACATTCAGATTTATGACATTTGTCTTAAGTCACTGTTACATGTGACGGTGCCCTCTGTTCCTAGAGACAGCTGAACACCTGCTTGCCTATGTGAAGTGGTGACTGAAATCCTCGTCTTCCCTTGCTTGCACAGATGGCTTTCCTTCATTTATTAAACCATTTTTATTTTGACACAAAAGTCAAGTGCCTTTGCACTTCCAATTCTCTTTACCATCTCACTACAGGGAACTGAGCGAGCAGCTATGTGGGGCTTAGCTGCCTACTAGGGTTAAGCCACAACCACCTCTAAATTCTTACGCATAACTCGTTTTTCCATTATTTGTGTGGTGGGAATCTTTTTAAAATTCAGCTTACCTGTTGAAAATATATTTGCATCTACAAGCATATTTAGTATTTCTTTATTATCATTGCATACACCACAGAGATAAAGTGACTTAAGCCTTCAGTGGAAATATTTAGCCCTTTTTATGATATTACTATGCTAAAAATAGATCTCCTTGCCAGAAAAAAAAAGAAAAAAAGAAAGTTTGATTTAACTTCATCTTTACCCTTGCATCCCTCTTTAGAAATCTACATATTCATTATAAGAATTTATTCCAGTTCTTTAGATGTGCACAGAAGCACAGGTGCATGTGGGCACACACATAAACCAATTACAGCTCTATAAGATTAATTTTTGAATTAAGTTGGAAGCTTTATTGGAACAGCTGAACTAGTTGCTTACCAAGGAAATTTTCCACAGTTACAGAGCTGGTACTTAAGTATCAATTCCATTAACGACATAGGGCAGTCAGGCAGTGAACGAAAAATGTAGTGGTATGTCACTTGAAATTCTGTACAAGTGAATGATCTTTGTGATCAGATACGTACAAAGGTCAACTTGAGTTCTGCAACAATATTCTAAGACTTTGACAGAGCTTGATCAATCTCATCTAAAACAATCAATCTGGGCCAATTAGCTTCACTTTAGGTGCTAGCTTTGATTCTTTTCATCAGTGTATTTGCACTGCTGCATTATTGTTTGCTTGGGGATTTTTGTCTGGGGTTTTTTTTTTGGTTGGTTGGTTGGGTTTTTTTCCACAGAGCTTCAGATATTCTATACATTAACTAATGAGATAAATATATGGATCATATGAGCTTTTTCTATGAGGACAGTGTGTCAAATGAGCTTTCCAGTGGTGTCGTGTGTCAGAAAGACAAAGTCTGAATAAGAAATACAAAACTTACAGCAGTGTGGTAACGCTATTTATTAAATATAAATTTTAAGGTAAAAGACAATGAAAAACTTGGATGACAAATACCATACATTCTCCACCTATAAAGGATATCAAAAGTAATCCAGAGAAAGAATGAAGTGCCTGCAAGTCTGTTTGAAGCTATGAAAATATAGAAAATTAAGGAAAAATATCAATTTTTTGGGGGGATTGCATTCCTGGCCTGAGCAGAAACTCAAAATCTCTATGAAAACTCTTCGATAATATTTATTTTGTAGCTTGAAGCCAAATTTCTAGCCTTTTTAACTAGTAGTTCAAGTAAATTTTCTATATTAAATTCTTGTTTTCTGATTGTCTTAAGAAACTTCTGATCATAAATAGTGATATTAAATTTGTTTTCTGATCATGTTAATTTACCATTACTTTGCTGTCGGAATAAAACAATGATATAGTCTTTTAGACCATGGTGGGTTTTTTTTTCTCCTTTTCATTTTATACACTACTGTTCTTCAATAAAAATTTTATCCTGTGCAGATAGATGAAGCCGTAAGGGGAGATCTCAGTCTTAAACTAACATAGTGGCATACTTCAAATGCTGTATGAGCTTAGAGCTGAAATTGTAGACAGGAATAGTTTTCTTTGTTGCATGCATGTACACTGAAATTTGAATTGAACTCAGGTGATATCTCCGATTTTGTAGTAAACAAAGGTTGCATAGTGTAGCAGCAAATTTTTTATTTTTTTTTCATGAAAAAGTTAGGGTCAAGTTTTCTCCGCAGTCTCCATTTCTCACCTGTGCGTGCTCAGTATATGTGATAACTACTCCTTTTCCAAAGATTCATTCTATTTCATGGTATCTGTTTAGGTTTAATAACACCTGCTAACAGAAATTTTTTTACTAGAAGAGCGCTCAGGCATTGGAATAAGTTGCCCAGGAAGGTGGTGAAGTCACTATCTCCGAAAGTGTTCAAGAGGTGTCTAGATGTGGCACTTGGGGATATGGTTTAGGGATGAATATGGTGGTGCTGGGTTGATGCTGGGACTAGATGATTTTGAAAGTCACTTCCAACTATGATAGCTCTGTGATTCTGTGAGAAAAGAGTTTGAAGAGTTATTATCTTCAAAAATAAGAAAAAAGTCATTTGTTTCTTTAAGAAAGGAACATTTTTCTCTGTCCCAAACACTTACAGGTTTTGGGAAAAGGAGGAGCTTGGATTACAGCACTCCCGAGGTATGAGAAAATTTCACTCCAGGACTGTAAGAAACTCAGAGCAGAGACGAAAATTTAAGGCAGAAAAGTCTTAAGTGGGAAATACAAAGAACTGATAAATGTGAAGAGCTGACTGGAAAGCTGGGTGTCAGAAAGCAAAATAACAAGATAGATGTATTGATTTTGGTATTTGTGTGGAAATTACTAGATAAAGAAAGGACTGAGAATTTAGAGGAAAGCTGCTGTGAAGATATAACATTCACATTTTTTTCATATCTGTTCAAGTACTGCAGATACTAACTGTTTCCTGAAACAGAATGCTATTTATGTGTGTCTGTGTCTGTGTCTGTGTGTCTGTGTGTCTGTGTGTCTGTGTGTCTGTGTGTCTGTGTGTCTGTGTGTCTGTGTGTTACTAGCACCTTTCCATACTTAATCCTTTTTTTTTCTGGAAGATACCAACCACAGTTCTATTTTGAGAACTTACAAGTACTTATTCCTAAAATCTGCAACACTTAACCTGGATAGAAGTTTTTAAACTTTAGTGAAGTGAGATGGTACTTTATGGAAAAACAAGGGAAAAAGGAAGATTAAGCTAATATATTGATATGGAATAGAAACTTCTTATTAACATTCTTTTCTACAAATCTATGCAAATTGTTTAAGCTCATGTTATTTTTATTTCTATCCTAAAAACTAAATAAACTATCAGCAGTTATTCTCAATAATTTCATTGAACATAGAGTATGTAGATGCTTCACCAAGCAGCTTTTTTGTAGGCAGACTTAAGTCAGTGAAGCATGAGTTGCAAAACTCAAAGATCTTCTGGATCTAATAAATGCATAAGACATGAATTCTGTTTGCCAAGGCTTAGCAAGCATTGTGTTTAATTTGCTGATAAGGGTAAATAAATTTCTACCTTCGTGTCTTTGAGACTGCATACAGAATGCAAGTGGAAAAGTAGTCAGGATTCTGAGGATGAGATAGGAATGATGGCACAGTAGAGAAATTGAAATGTTCAAAGGTAATGTAGCTGGATAAAAGTATCATCTGGACCTTGGGGCTTACAGTAGAAAAGTGAGTGCAAAGAAGATCTGGACATATAGGGAGCTAAAGGAGAGGTAAAATTTGGACAACAACCATATCCTGGGCTGCATCAAAAAAAGCATGGCCAGCCAACTGAAGGAGGTGATTCTCCCTCTCTCTCTCTCTCTCTCACGAGACCCCACCTGGAATACTGCATACAATTCAGGTGCTCCCAACATAACAAGGAAATGGAAGTGTTACAGCAAGTCCAGAGCAGGGCCAGGAAGTGGAGAAGGGGACTAGAGGACCTACCCTATGAAGGCAGGCTGAGAAAGTTGGGGCTGTTCAGCCTGTGGAAGGGAAGGTTGTGTGGAGACATCATAGCAACCTTCCAGTATCTCAATTGGCCCCACAAGGAAGCCAGAGAAGCACACTTCATCAAGTACTGTAGTGACAGGATAAGAAGTAATGGTTTCAAACTGAAACAGGGGAAATTTAGGTTAGATATATAGAAGAAATTCTTTACTGTTAGGGTGGTGAGACACTGGAACAAGTTGTCCAGAGAAGCTGTGGTTGTCCCATCCCTGAAGTGTTCAAGGACAAGTTGGATTGGGTTTTGAGCAACCTGGTCTAATGGGAGGTGCCCCTGCCCATGCTAGGGTGGTTGGAACTAGATGATCTTCAAGGTCCCTTCCAATCCAAACCATTCTACAATTCTATGATTCTAGCAGAGGCAGAGATTACTTGAGAACTCTACAAAACCTGTGACTCAATGAAAAGAAAAGAAGGAATTGAAAAGGAGAGGAATTTCAATTACCGTGGTTGGCTAAGGTGGAAACATTGTTGATTGCTGCAGATGTTTGGTGAATGGTAGAGCTCCAGTGCTGAGATTATGAAAACCATGACTATCACTTCCTTTACCATCTACTATTATCAAGACATCAGACAGATGGGGTACAAATTAACTGGAATCTTCATTACATGCTCTGCTTCTTGTTTGTATCATCAGCCATTTAGCTTCTTTTCTTAGTGTCATTTTTCTTTCCCTACTCAATGATATTTACTTGCAAGATGACATTTACTTATAAAGTGACAGTCTTTTTCACCCTCAAGTGACATTTCTATGGCACACTGTGCAAATGTTTGGCAAAGATTTGCTGGATCGATTAGAAGAAACAAAGGAAAAGCACACAACAGATGTTGATTTTCTTGTTACTGTGACTATTGTTTTGAAAGACTGACACAGAATTTCCAGGGTTTTCTGTCTTCTTGGCAGAAATATAAAAAACTTGCCCAACTGCAACACACATACTTTCATCTTCATTAAACTGACTCCGAAGACTCTTAATGAGGGAGGCTCTGTGTCATCTTTCACAAGATGAGCTGTTCTGAAAACAGCAAAACCACTACAGGACAGTCATGCATCAGTCATGGAATTAGATGGACTAGGTTGCATGTATAAAACTGACCTTACAAAAGTTTTTTCTCTAGTACCTTATCAGTCAAAGAGCCATTTTCCCCAGCATTGCCTTTATTTAACTACTGCATATATTTTTTTTAAGGAAAATAGATTTTCAGTAAAATTCTGAGCCTATTGGAATACTATCATTTTAAAGTATCAGTTTTCTATTCCTTTCGTAATGAAAATTTTCTGAAGAAGTGGATACATGAATGAAAAATGTGTTGATATGATAATGCATCATGTGACCTTCAGGAACTGTTTGATGTGTTCTTTTTTATTTGTGCATTTTCTTATTCGTTGCAGAGACAAGAAAGAATTAATCTGGTCTTGGCAAAACCTCAGTCGTTAAAGACCCTGTGCTTTTGGTTGAATCTGTAGTTCACTGAATTTGACACCACGAGTTTATAATCTTTTAAAGAATTTAATTTTAAAGAAAACGGAGTCAAATGTATCAAGTTGCCATGTTGGTTTAATAATTTTTAAAAATAGTAAAAAGCCATAGCTATAAAAGGTATTTGGATAATTATGCTAAAAAAAGAAAGCACTCATCAAACATTAGAGGTTACATTTAGTTGTCGAACCTTCCTCATCTAGAGTCATTTTATATGACTGAAAATGTCTGGGAAGTCTGCACAGGATTTGAAATACACAGCCCAGATACACAGATTTGAAATACGCAGTGTATCCCTTGTGGGATACACAAAAACTTCTATAGAGCAATTGGATGCCAAAGGGGATACTCTAAGGTATCTCAAATGACTCCGAACTCCTTAAGTACAAGATGCTCAGTTTTCTTCTTGCTTGTTTTTTTTTGTTTGTTTCTTTCTTCATTTGTTGTGAGAACAAAATTCATTGCCTAGTGATCTGCTTCAGACCCAATATGGGATCAGTTTTCACAACTGCACTGAGAGGTTTTTGTCCTTCAGTTCTCCTAGTTTCTTCTTTTTAATGAAGTTTCCAATCAGATACTTGATGTATTGAAAAACCACTACTTCGGTAAAAAACTGCTCCTCAGAAAGGGTAAGCCACCTAGATGCTAAAATGTATGGGCAGACTTAAATTAATCAAGTCCCCAACTCACCACACCTAATGACATACAGTTAGTGCCTTATTTCAGAAGTTAACTGATCTATAGTTTTAAGTGTAGCTCTAATTTAGTTTTAGACTCTAGTGTCTCACACGACATAGAAGTCAGTGTAGCACAGGGTAGTTCTCAGTCTAAAGATATCCAGCTGAAAACATCTAGAGAGTAAAAATGACTGTCTAAGTTCTGCCTTGTCTCTTGAAAGGAAATCAGTCTTCACTTGCACTAAAAGGAGATTTTGGCAAGTATAGTTCCGAGTCCAGTGCTTACAGAGATGGGATGAATCTAGCTTTTGCTGTACTTCCCAGAGCAGTGATTTCATGTGCCCTAAAGCAGAGTTGGCATTCAACAAGTAAGCTGGTGCGTGTGGCTTGTTTCACTTTACTAATTATAGTTAGGTATGGTCCTTGTACGAGACATAGTGACACTGTAATTGGAGAAAATACAGCCTCACAGACATGAGACCAAGAAGAGCTGACTGTTACTGAAGTGTGGCCATCCACCAGCAGCTGGGATCTGCATTTAAATGAGAGCCCAAGTGATAAGAATAGGCATATTCACTTATTTAGATGCTTATATAATTTCTGTAATTATTTCTAGGAGTTTTCCCCACCTCACCAGTGTCATGTAAGTTTACTCTGAACTGAGCTTCCCCACAAATTTTTCTCATTCATGGACTAGTCTTGATTAAATGAATTTTTAGATCCTGAATCATATTGTAAAATAAACTCTTATTCTGCCATCCCTATGATCACACGTCCCTATGTAACTTTATGTAATATATGCAATAAAGTAAATTCTTTGTTAATCTGATTCTTGTACTATGTTTTAGTTAATTTTCCTGAATTTCTTAAATTCTGATTATGGGTATTTGATTTTTCATTTTCCTTCACATTCTGGGATGAGTGGATACCAGAAGTGTGGTTCTTGTCATAACCTCAGAAAGGCTCTGAAAGTGTCCTTTTTAATCGTGGAAAAGTAAATAAAAGGGCAAAATTGCAACTAAGATTAATGCTCTGAATTACTACAGTCCTGTATGATTCCATCTGAATTAGTTTTTATGTTGGGTATGAATTCATATAATATAAAGGAGAAGTGAACAAACAATTTACATTATGAAAATCTCATATTTCGAAATGAAGCACAGTAGGCTGGACAATGCTGAATAGATCTTTTAAAAAATTACTGCCCACACACTAGCCCACATTATCATTCTTATCAGAATCAAACAATTAAAGTTTATATAATTTTTACCCTATGCAATATACATATATATGTACTTTAAAAATATTTTTATAGTATAAGGATACACAGACTTTGCATGCTCACTTATATCTTAAATAAAGAGTGAGAATATTTTTAATATGTTAAGATCACATGCACATTTCCTCTGAGGAGTTGTGTGCATTAATATGATATTATTTTATTCAATTAGTTCCACTTTTAAGAAATGTTCTGTAAGTGTTTTATCTTTCACCACCATTGGAGTCCCCAAATGTGTTGTATGAATTCGTACAAGTAGTAATAATTTCTATATTATCTTTTGAGAAACCAGTTTAGCTAAAATTAAATTGCTTTACTTTTTAATCTACTTATAGATATAAAAATTATGTAATATTAAAGGTTATATTCAATATTAAAGGGCAGTAGTTACAGTTAATAATGAAATATAGAGATGATAAATGATAGGTTTTCATAGGGCAGGAAAAAAAGATGACATATAGGAAAAAAAAGAAAAAAAAAAAGGAAAAATAGAAAGAAAAAAGTCCAGAAATGGAAACTCTCACTTTTCTAGTCCTTAGCTTACTTATCATCATAAGACAAAAATAGTGAACAGACGCTTCAACTAGTTGGATAATTAGATTCTCTACATTTGTATAGAAAAATAAAACATTTATTAAAAGGCCATCACATAAGAATTACAAGAATAATGACTGTCCTTAGGGGAAAAAATATATCCCTGAGTAATTAATGATGAAAAATATATTTGAGGGAGAGGAAGAAAAATAATGAAAATAATGAATATGCTTTTGCAATACAAAAAAATATGAAACAGCCTAATCAAGGTGCAAAGCACAAATTCCTGTGGAAAAAAAGTTATATTTAATCTTGTATTGTGTAGGCAGATGGTAATGATATAAGAGCTGCTAACGCAGTGAACCTTATTTCATCCTAAATTCTGTACCAAGTGATAAGCCCACGCAGATATAGTATCCTTATATGGTAGCATGTTTGGTCACATGAAGTTTCAGATATAAATATTACAGAACTCCAAGGCTGCAATTAATCAGTTGAGTTGTGCTTTGAGAGTTTTTTAATCAGTTTCATCTCAATTCTCTGAGCACTGTTTAGGGCTGCTATCAGTGAATGTTAAAGTAGAAGCGTTAACTGCAGTCTGTTAACAGGTGTTTATTTAGTTATGCCTTGGAGTGAAATATTTCTCCTGAGACTAGAGTTTGAAGGAAACTCATTTGCTAGATAATTTTCTACAAGGGTGTATATTTTCTTTTATTTCATTTTATTAATCTAATAGAAACTAGATCTGGGTTCTAATGACCTTGAGTTAAGAAACACTCAGGCAAAAACACAGACCGAGATAACAATGCAACATAGATAAGACATTGACAGCCATAGAAAACCATTGCAAAAAAACTTCTGGTCAGTGCTCCATGTCACATGATTAAATGCTGGTCTTTTCTATTAGACAGAGATTGATTTAGCCCTCAGCGTATATCACAATTTTTTTTTTTTTTAGTTTAGCTTGAAGATAACTCTTTGTTTCTGTAAACCTTTAGGGAATGGCCTTGCTTCATCTATTTTTTAATCCTAAGAACCCCTCAGACACTCATTTAATTGTTGGGTACAGAGAGTGAATTCATAGTAAAAAGTCTTGAAGAAAACAAAAGAAAAGAGGAAGAAATAAAAGTCAGATGTGGCATCAACTCAGTAAAAAAATTGTTTGTACAAAACACACCATATATTTAGAAACAGAAAAGAGCTGGTCAGAATAAGAGATATTTGGAAGATAATAATAACAAATTTCATTTTATTTTGGTTTAGTTTTGGTTTATTTTTTTGAACTTTTATGAGAATATTAGAACAGGGGTTGCCCCTGTCATGAAAAGAGGACACTTATTTTCATATTCACACAATATTTTACATTAAATGCATTATGAATGATAGAGTAAACCAAGCTTTTTTATCTTCAAAAAATATTTTAGATGTCTATAGTAAATTGTAGTCTGTTTCTGCAAAGGCAGCTACAACCAGTTAACAGATCATAGAATCATAGAATCACAGAATTAACTGGGTTGGAAGAGACCTCCGAGATCATCAAGTCCAACCCTGGATCCAACCCCACTGTGATTACTAGATCATGGCACTCAGTGCCACATCCAGCCTCATCTTAAAAACCTCCAGGGACA
>JAYRBT010000001.1:62785716-62810058 GCA_036023395.1 Myiotriccus ornatus | reverse complement strand
TGCTCTCCAGCCACTCTGTGCCCAGCCTGTAGCGCTGCAGGGGTTGTTGTGGCCAAAGTGCAGGACCCGGCACTTGGGCTTATTGAACTTCATCCCGTTGGATTCAGCCCAATTCTCCAGCCTATCCAGATCTCTCTGCAGAGCCCTCCTGCCTTCCGACAGGTCGACACTCCCTCCCAACTTGGTGTCGTCCGCAAATTTGCTAATGATGGACTCAATCCCCTAGTCTAATGATGATAAAGTGCCTCTCACTGACAAATATTGCTGAGATGTACCATCTTTCTTTGTAATTTAATCCTTGAGTTTGAATAGTATTCTAGATGTAGCTAAGAGTTAAAGCTAAATTCTGAGTCATAAGTTATGCATATGGTGAGATTCTGTGCATTTTTTGTTTCTGTTTTGGTTTTATGTCTCTCTCCTTTACCACAGTTCAAATTTGACCATAGGGTTTTATAAGATTTCTCTTTTTTTTCCCTTGCTCTCTCCCCTCTCTCCCGTTTTATTTTCTTTTTTCTTAAACTTCCTTCATTTCTAAACCGTGTAAGGATCCTGGCATGTACCATCTTTCACAAGTCAGAACGATTATTTCTAGAGTACTGTCAGGTTAGATAAACTTTCCATCTTGTGTTAAGTCCTGAGCTGGAGCGCTTAATTCTGACACAGCCTTCCAGAGTATGACAGCATGACACTAGGAATCTACTGATACATGGAGGAAGTACATCTGGAAACTGAATGACTCATTGAACTTTTAGAATGTGTCTACATTTATAGGTTTCAAAATTTATTAGAATAATTCATGTCAAATGATAGGATAAGGTTTCATAATTTTAAGATTTTTTTCAGTTACATGATAGTTATAGACATAAGCCTGTATGTATGCAAATTTGTGTGTATATATATATATATTTATATATATATATAAAAATAAGTGGGTAAGCAGAGACATAGCACCATATAAGCATTAAACTGATGTATATGCTTACAGCAAAATCATTATTTCAAAGATTCAGAAAGTGTTTTACCATAAAGGCTTTGATGATGATGATGATGATGGTTTCATTAGTGGATTTCTGTTTTGGTTGATGCTGAAGTTTTCTTCTATGTGTATGTTTAGCTTTCTTTTAGTATGTTTGCCAGCTGTTGAAGGTCAGTTTGATTGTAGTGTAGACATGGAAATGTGTGTGGCATATCACTGTACCAAGAATGATAATTTTACTGCAAACTTATGGAAATTCATGGCAAAGCTAACAATTCACTTAAATCCACAATTATGAATAACTGAAAAGAGGTGACCATGTCACAATAATTCTTTTAATACTTTCCACCATTCTACGATCTAAATAATGAATGAACTCTCAAAAAAAAAAAAAAAGATTTGAAGCAATAGGCAAAAAATTAATGTGTAGGGAAAGAAAGTTAAATGTGGAAGATTTATTCAAGGAGGAAAGAGTTTTGCTCAAGGAGCTTTTCTCTGCTGGGAAAACTAGGCCTAGGAAAAACCCATCATGGGAGAAAATTCTTTCCCATGAATAGTGCTACCTATTTTCTGCCTGTCTGTTTTAAGTTAACTCCCCTGTCGCAAGAAGAGATAAAAGTTCTTTTAGACATGTTTGAGGCCCCAGCTGGGAGAGAGGAAGACCATAAATGCACAGGGGAAAACACAGTCTTGAAGTTATGTACATGCAAAAGGTGCAAATACACACCTGTTATAAAAGCACCAAAACAGGCTTCCCACTGCTTTTTGACCCTGCTATGTTTGACTTAGCTGTGTATCCAAGTTTTCCGACTTTGGAATAAACTTTTCCTTAATACCTTAGCCATGATTTGGTCATCTGGGTTTCCCTGTGTGAGCATCACTTCTTGCATATTGAGATTTTAAGAACTGACTTGGAGCAAAAGATTCAGGATAACCAATTTCTTTAAGCCTTAAAAGACAGGCTGATTACACCTCATTAATACCTAACATGAGAAAACATGAGGAAAATATTTCCAAGATCCAGTAGAAAGAAATGAACCTAGATAAACTGAGAATTTAGAATAAAATTAATCACTCTTTTTTAAAAATTATGCTTTTTTAATCATCATTGGATGTGCAGGATTCTCTCTCACTTGAAGTCTTTAATCCAAGAAAGCAAATTTTTCACTGAAAAATTTCATTGCAAAGCTATGAACTTGACAAGGAATTTTCAGGTGACATTCCAGTGGGCTTGGTTATAGAAGAAGTCAGAATAGATTAAGGCAATGATTCCTTCTGGTGAGAAAATCTATCCAGCAGTGACATTTTTTTTCTTCCTTTTTTTTTCTTTTTCCCTTCTTGGTTCTTTTGAAACTCTCCTTGGTAAAAGGAACATGGCATTAACTTTCTACTTTGCCGATGCCTCACTAAGTACTCTTCAGTATACCATAGCTAGAGAGTGAATCAGGCAAAAACTTAGGAGAAGAGCAAATGGAGACAAAAAATAAGAGGAAACCTTTTTTGGTTTGTGTTTGATTGTGGGTCCCTGTGAAGCAAGGCAACAAATTAAAATGCATTTAGAAAAAAACCCCAAAAACCTAAAAAACAAACAAACAAACAAACAAAAACCACAAACCAGAAAACAGTTGATTTCACCTATCTAGTTTACCACAAAATAGATTAGGATGTTTTGTGTTGCTTGATACAGGGATGAATGTATATGACAACCATGAAAGAATAAATTTTTACAGCATTGCCATATTTTGCAATTCTTTAGTCTTAAACAATTTAAAAATTAATGCTTCCATCTTCTATACCCACCCATCTATTGTACATGCCTCAACTTTTATAAATTACTAATTCCTTGATGGGAAGTTAGATATACCCTGGCAAATTTCTGCATGGTGGTGTGCAATGGAGAATTCTGTAGGACTCTGATTTGTAACTTTCATCAATTGCTCTGGCAGACAAATGTTTCAGTTAATATCATTATAGGTAGAGGTGCCCTGTCTAGAATACAGGACAGCATTTTTCACATTGAAGGAGGTTGAAATTCCAAAAGGCATTTTATTTTTCCAAGAAAAGTGAATTTCTTGCAGTTAAGAACTGCTTTAGGAATGTTGTTGGTAAAATGCAAAGCTAAATCTAGCAGTTATTTTGCAAGTACAACATTTCTGCTGGTGAATATATAAATATTAAAGCAGATAATCACACCTGCATCTAAAATATTTTAAATATTTTCTTCCTGTGCCATTTGATTTGTCCTGATATTTTTATTTTTCAGCCCAATATATGTTATCATATTTTACATGCTACAAACTTTCTACTCAACTGGATGATAAAACTTGTAATTTCAAAGAAGTCCACATATTTTCTTGTTCCCCTGTCATAGAATATTAATTGTTGTTATTTAAAGATATTTAAAAGAAATTCAGCATGGCTGATATTGCAAATTCCAGCATTTGTAACATGGAAATTGTCTTCGTAGTTAGATATATATTTTTCATAAAATTACTATTTATTATTTATACTGCTAATAAAAAGGGCTAATGAGTATATCTTCTAGTAAATATCAACGCCTTTATCTAATAAACGATGTGAGGATTCTGAATATTGTTTTTTGAAGTATCTAACTTTATTCTGGAATAGGACACACAATCTCTGATTTAGGTGCCTAAACATCTATGCAGAATATAAGGACAGCAAGGTACCTCAAAATGGGATGTAGAAACCAACATTCAGGAAATAAAATATAGAAGCAGAGTGTATCTCTTCACAAATTGTTACCAGCAGAACTGCCACCTGGAATTGAAAGTCTGGAATTTTCTGGTGAAAGCAGACCAAAAGGCAATTCTCTCCTTCTCTGAGAGTGAATATAAACTGTATTAAATTCTGCTCACTGGAAAAATGTCATAAGTTTTGATGATAACAAGCATCGAAATCATCTCCATTTTGTCCAGTCTTGGTATGCGATTTGTAGGTTCTGAATGATACTAGGCTTCTACCTATTCTCAGGAACAAACAAATTTAGCCTGTGATGTCTAAATTCTGCTGAATTCCCACTCCAAGGACTGTGGTTGCTTGCTGCCTCTAACATATATTATGTTTTCACCTGTTATGGGTATCAGTCAGTTTTTCTCTGGGAGTTGGCAACTAGTTTTGAAGAAAACAAACTGTTGCTCTTCAAAAAAAATAATAAAGATAGACAATAAAAGTATATTTTAAAGCACTACCTATATTAGAAACTAATAAAATTTCTTTAGGATATCAGTAACCACACTTAATTGCCATTGAAGATTGTAAATTGCTATTTTGCTATTTGTAGAATGAAAGTTTAGACTCCTTGAATTCCCTTTGTACTCTGTAACCATGACTTGGTATTTATAATACTTTAAGACATCATGCTTTTTTAATGGTGTTTAAATGTTTAGGGGGAAAACCCCTTAGACCTCAACATTGTAATTTTGAGATTGTATTTTCTAATGAGAATTTTTTAGCTTGACCCTTCAGGCATTTCTTGTTCATTATCTTGTCTGTGACCTTTAAATATTCTGGAAGGAGATATTGAGATGATACCATTTCTACTCTTAGCGTGTTTGTTTTACATACATTGCTCATCTCTCTAAATGGAGATAAGGAGAGCAAGAAAGAATTGGCATCAGTAAAGTATTTGTTGCTCTTACCATATGCCCTTCCCCCTTTGTGTGCCCTGACCTCTGCAATAACTGTTTCTAAAGGAAACAGTTATTTATTTCTAATTTCTCCGTGTCTCAAATCCTATATCTGGGTATGATACAAGGATCTTGTCAGAGAAAGTGATTAGAAAGGATGGACAAAGGAAAATGACAGGCACAATGACATTTCAGTAGTGATTGTCACAAGGAGCTGGATTTAAGCAGACATTGACAAGGCTGGGTTGCAGGAAGTTCTGCGTGTTATTTGAACTCACATTCACTGGTGGCTATTGCATTAGCTATGAACGGTAATTAGCTTAAGGAAATACTAGAAAGAGAACATGAAAATATGTGACTAGAATGACTGTGGATAACTTTCCACAAAAAAAAAAAAAAAAAAAAAAAAAGAAACTAAAACCTAAAAAAAAAAGCAGACCTTAGCAAGGAAACCAGAGATGGGAAACAGAATAAAAATTATTCTGGAGATGTACTTATATTCTCTCCCTTACTTTTTATCTAGTAAAGGCGTGAGCATGAATGCATATACATTGTACCACGTCAGAATAGCATATACTGCATATACATTGTACCACGTCAGAATAGCATATACTCTTTACCATTGACCTTACAGAGATAAGGTGCCCATCTAGCAAACATTTGATAAATTCATTTCCATCAAAGACATCAGATAGTGCGCATATATTGAAAAAAACCCCATTGAACACACTGTGAAATTTAAACAGCAAGGCCTCTGTTCTTTCTTGTCCACATTGGCTGAGAGTCTGAGAGTATCAACTGTCTTATCCACAAGAATACAAATACCTTTCTTCAGACAAATGTCTATGCATATAACAAAGATCAGCAGAGTACCCAGCTGCTCTTACCTTTGCAGTTTATTAAACAAAACAAAACAAAATGCTGTGAACTAGTTATTCAAGGTGAGAAACACAGATATTTGTGAGGTTACTTTTATTGGAGTGGTCATAGGGTAAAATTTATGCCTTACAAAACTATCGTTTTTATGAGTATGTGTGTATTGCCTCCAATATTGGAAATATGAGCAAGCTTGATTTGACAATGAATGAATTGTTATTTCCTACAATTCTTATGTGTAATTTTACCTCAGATATTGAGGAAATAAGATTAATTAATACTTAAATTCCAGATTTTTGAAAGTTAAGAGATACAAAAAGTGGTGGCAGTAACAATTCTTCTAGGTCTAAGTGTTTTCTTGCTCACAGACAGACAGCTCAGAAAAACAATATCTTCATTATCTTCAGTAATGCAGGAAGAATCCATTGCATTTATTGACAGAAAGTTCTTTAAAAATTTTAATTATTTATGGAATTTGGGATGAGTCAGAAGGGTATCAATTTTGTTATTTAATAAATTATTAAAGATTCATTGTGTCATTGATCAAGCAGAAGCAAAAGTGCTGAAAGCCTGAAGATTATTCTGTTAGATAGCAGGCAGCTCCTGCAAGATGTTCGAGAAATATCTTTTTTCTTTCAAATTTGAAAAGCTGCCATCTGGAGCTGTATTCCCACTTTTTGCTGAGCAGCACTCTCTTGGCTAAGGAGCAAAGTCATATGTACTTTTTGGGGTAGCTTATTTATGTACTCTTGAGCTTCCCTTCACCAAGCAATTTTCAGTCAATCTTCCAAAAATGGGGATTTGCAGAGGCAAATCTCCACAGAGATTGGAAGGCTTTTCATGTGGAATGGTCTGGGTATATCACCTCTGCATAGCCAGTTAATCCATCACCTTTTCTTTTTCAGAGTTTTTGGTTGGTATTTCATATATACTGATAAGAAAAATAAACCGAATGAGACTGGAGCCATAGTCTGTTGGACGAACTCGTGTAATACAGTTGAGATTTGAGATAGACTGGGAATGCAGTGTAAGCAGTCACTGCTTTGTAGTTGTCTATGCATGTAACATTGCTGAAATACACACTTTCAAAAAACTATAGTTTTGCATAGGCAACATACGGTCAAACACTTATTTTCAGGACAGTGTGTAAAGTCATATATGAATAGCAAATCTTCAAAGCACGACTTTGCAGCTGTAATTAGCATTCACTACTAGAATGCAGTCCAAGATAAAGCACTAAAATATTTTTAATGTCAGAGGGTGTTGGGTGTTTATAGGGGTTTTGTGGTTTTCATCTTATTTTCCTTTAATCAGGACATACTCTTTTTTGTGACATATTATTAACTTTGGAGATAACCAAATCACTGCTGTAGTCCTGGCATTAATAACGTTCCATACATCTGACAATAAGGGATAGTACATATTTTGGAAGCAAAAAGGAATGTTTACTATGTTTGTGCCAGAAAAAGATGTTTAGCCTACAGCTATTTCATGGCAGTATCAGTGTTCAAGATCTGAGAGAGATGGAACAGAACTTGCTTGCTTGCAGACTTTTGTTGTTATTTTTGCATGAAAAATAGCAGAAAGAAAGTCTAAAAAGTCCTTCTATTTGAACATTCATGGCATTTCAGGACTAACAACAAGCATAATTATTTACTCTGTATAACTGCAGATAAGCATCTGTAAACTTACTTTCTACCACCACTTCTCATTCACTTGGCCTTTTTTTCTCTAAGTAACAGTGATGCAGTGGAATTCAGCAGCGCACAAACTCAACTGATATCTATCACAATTGATTAACTGTCTAGATTTGATTTTCAGAATAGGTACCCAAGAGAGCTCCAATTCATTAGTGGTTGTCCACATGTGATTAGAAACTGTGGGAGGTCTAACCCCCTCTTTTAATTGATCCAATTTCATATTCCTTGTGGTCATTAAGTGTGTTAATGGTAACTTAGCACCTTTATTAAGAAACCAACTTAACAACATCCTATAAATGACTCTAAGTCAGCAGGTGCCAAATTTAGAGGGAAAAAATGACATGATTGCTGCTCTAATGTTACTGCAGGAGGGATATGAAGTAATAAAATGTTGCAATTGTTTAATCCATCATGATCAAGCAGTCATCATTCGATGATAACATGATTGTTATGTTATTACTGTCCTTTGTTACTGATTGCCCCTTCTTTGCTCAAGGGTATCATTCCTTTTTTATGTTAATAACTACACTTGCATTTATGCTACTTTGTAAGGAAGTAAGACTTTCCACTTTCTTCACTGTAATGATATCATAAGATTGCAGATAGAAGGCTGTTTTAGTTACAGGTTATGCCAGAAACAGTCACAAATTCTTTATTCTTGTGCTGTGTTTACACATTTTACTTAAGAAGTCTATTTGCAAATCCTATGAAAAGAAGCTCTCACTCTAATAACCTGCTATTTCTAATGTTTTGGTTTTTTTTTTGATTCCAGAAGGTTTGGCAGTACTCTAAAGAAATTCTAAATGCTATACAACGCAGATTTTTGGACCCATTATACTGAAATTTTGATTGCTGTGCTGTTTTTAATGAGTCATGTAAGATTTAAACTTTTCATTTACGAAGATTGTCAGAGTATTTCTCAATTCTTCTGCCAAAATACATGTGGAGGATGACTGCTACCTAAATTTCAAGGCATGGCTAAATGCCACAAATACAAATTCTTAGAATTGTACCTCTTCACATGCCCAAATTTGCCCCATTCTGAGTGGCCATATGCCTAAATCCTGTTGGTTTCCAGAAAATAACTGGAGAAATGTCTCTGCTCCCTAAAGGGTTCAATCTGTGAAGCACTTTGAGAATGGTGCATTCAACATGCACCTCCTGGATTAGGCTGTCATACAAAATGGAGTTACTCTAGGCTTTGTTGCTGCACAACGGTATTTGGCAATAATATCTGATAATATCTGAGAAATCAAAGAGCATTTTGAGAAAGAAAAGGAATTGGGTCTGTTTTAAGTTGTGACACTGTGTACCCCATACAGTTAGAAGGAAATACTGGAATAAGAACTACTCCTTGGAACTGGTAGCATTTAAAATAATTTAAGTAGGAGAATGTGAAAGACATAGGTAAGGGGAATAAAGGAGTAGAGAAGGCGAGATGGAAAGAGTGGGGTTTAGGGTGGGTGGTTTGGACGTAACAGAGGAACATTATCCTCTCAGAAAATGGATGAAATTTCTAATGTTTCTAATGTTACATAAAACAAGCCTCATTTGCTTCTGGGCCAAGCCAAAATATCCAAATACATTAAGTATTAACTTTAAGCCAAATGCTCTTCAGAAAAGAAAAGGAGTGGTAATTTGAAACAGAGATGTACAAATATAGAAGGATGTTTCTCCTTTCCATTGTCAAGTTATTAAAATTTTTAAAAATTGACACTGCACATACATTGTGCCACTTACTGTTAAACTGCTAGACCTTAGATATATTCTAGATGGTTCCTTGAAACACTGGAACATACAGATCAAAGACAAACCACAATAATACACTGAAGGATGTTGAGAAATACATTTAGTGCAGGTATCTGGCAAGCTGCAGTTCCAGCTGCAGATGGAGCTCTGAGCGCTAGGAGAGCATGGGGACCTGTGGCATTGGCCAGGTGACAGGACACTCAGGGAGATGGCAGGAGCCAAGTACCCTAGACTTTTGCATGCTTGGACTGTAAGAGTATAATATTCCAGGGTTTCCTTTGTTCAGGGCCCCTCCGCAGAGACATCCAGCTCAGGCTGTTATTTTGTTATTTAGTTATTGCACCAAGACTAAATTATTTTAAGGATTGGTATGTCTGAGACTTTCCTATGGCAAACCTGGGATCAAGGTAGTAAGGGCATCTGGTCTAACTGTGTGAGAGTGGGGTGTTTAGGGAATCAAGCAGGGCATCTGTTGTCTCACTGGAGCCACATGCTGTGAAGAGGCTTTGGTCCCAGCTGAGGTTGTGTGGTTATGACTGCCAGAGAGGCTCCTGGATGGTTAGACAGGAAAGTTTCCTTAACAAGGGGAATTATGGTAAGAGGAAGACAAGAACATCTGAGAAAACAATTGGGATAATGATTGCTATCAATTGCTATTTCTTAGATTAATATGGAACTCTACTGATAGAGTGCACCTCTTTCCTCATTTCCTGAAAAGCAGCAAGCATTTTGCTTATGGTTATGAAGGTGTGTTGCTCTTTATCATTCTGCAGAAATGATGGGAAAGACGTTTGTTCCTGCAGCTGGACTCTGTGCTTAGCTGAAAAGTGTCAGCTGAGACATGGTGTTAACTAACTGGCACTTCTTGAGAGAGACGAAGGCTGTCTCCCTTAGAGAGGTAAAAGTGAGTTCTTTAGGTGTTCAGCCAGAAGCTCATCATTCTTTTACTTTAGAGTAATGTGCTTGTGTGATGCATCCTTTGCTTATTAATTTCTCAGGAGTCAGAACTCTTTAGGTAATTTGATTTGTGAGATTCATTAGGTGATTGGTTTAAAAAAGAATAATCAATAAAATGTGAGTCTCATATAAATATTTACATATGTGTTTATACCTATATTCTTATATAGTGATATCAGATTTGTTTAATTAGATCAGCTGAACTAACAGATTGTCACAGCTGGCATAATGGTGTGTAATCCGCAAGTTTCTGTGTCAAAGCCCAAAGTCCAAGTTTAATATGCAAGGGAAATGTAGCACTCTTCAAGCTTATGTTTGATGCCACACTATTTTGCTCTTTGGAACTGACAATATGAATGTAGTTGGTTTGAGGAGGTGCAAAATATGATTCTATTAACATTACCTTACAGAGTAAGTTTACATAATCCTTACATTCCCATCTGTGTCACATCTTGATGCAGAACAAAAATGTTGCCAGACATTCTACAATTACGTAGTTAAATGAGAAAGTATTGGAAACATCTGTAAAATCCTACCACAAAGAAAATGTAAATGTTTTGTGTTTTTATCCTTTTCAACAAAAATCCAAGAAATTGCAACCATAACTCTAGACAGAGGCATGTGCAGCAACCCGAAGAGAAGAATCTTGAACACTGTTGTCGAGCCAGGAGGGCATTTGGCCTTAGTCTAGTAATGAGAGAGGAAAGGGAGTGATACAGGTATAGGCCTAAAATTTTTCATAAGACTAAGAGCATGGTTAAGCAGAATTCCCCAAAATGTCTTTTTTTGCTTCCTGGCCTCTTTTTCTGATTTTCTGCTCTTCATGCAAACTCACAGAAGCTAAAGTGAGTAAAGTAAAAAGCGAGTAAGTAAATTAATAATTATCCTGCCCTAGCCTTTAGGAAAACTTAAATCTGTTGAAACTTGTCTCTTTATTTCTTGATGAATTTCCCATGGGGAAAAAATTATTATTAACTGACTAATGAATACCTGGGTCATAAATATAAATGATGAAGATTCTGTAGACAACTATTAGGAACAAAGTGAATAATTTAATTCTTCATTAACTCCTTAGAGTGAATTTTCTTGCCAATTTTTGCTTTTATTAGTAAATTTAATTTAATCCTTATACTTCTAACAGAATATCAAAACAAACAGAAACTACTACATTAATCAAAAATGTGTAAATAGTTTTCACAGAATTCCATCCAAATTCTCAGTTTGTTTAAACTGATTTTCATCTTACAAAGTCAGTGATATTTGTTTGTAGCAGTTGAGGGCTTGGCTCTTGATATCATAGAAAATGTACTTGCTTTGGGACCCTACCTGATATTGCATTTTTAAATTGCTACAAGCCTGGTGCATTGATAGCCTGCTGTGAGCAATTCAGACTGGGATTTTTTTATTTCAGTGCAAAATCGGAAATGTAGTCTACACTGAGAGATCTTAGAAAAGCGCAACTATAATTAGAACTATACAATGGATTAATAATTGGGAATGTATAGTAGCTCCAACTGATGTAGAAAAACACATTTTACTGATTTGTTCTCCCTTTAAAAAGTGTTGCTTTATTCTAATCAATGGAAAATTCTTGGTGTATGAAGAATAACTATCTTGCTTTTTACTCTACTTTACATATACAATAAATTTTCACAGATTACCATTTAGGTATCGATGTGCTGAATATTTTATTATAATATTTGTGGTGATGAGCAGTGCAGAAAGAAGCAAACTGTTTGTCTTTACCTGGTCACAGGATTTGAATGAGCTGAAAAGCTTCATAGGAAAGAGAAGAGTGCTCTGAACCTCAGGATAGAGCAAGCAGTGAATGGGAAATATAGCATATGCATATGTGCATTTGTCAGCACATATGGAGACACCAGACTTCAGGTGGTTTAATCTTCTACTGTATCCTATTTCTATAATTTGACAACAATTTCACCCAAGACAACAATTTTCTTGCCTGGCTTTTAGGCACAGAGAGTTTTGAAATCCAGTGTACTCAGGTTCTCTGAATGACTCAGTCTAATGGGCCTTTTGAAAACAAGCCTACCAGGAAGACTGGGGCCTTCACAATGTGCAGCAGTACCTTCCCTTTTTTTCTAAAAAGACTTGCATACTTTTCATGTCCTTACTGGACTGAGTCCTCACTGCAGTCTTCAGAGCAACTACATCTATTCCATTCTGCATACTTTGCCTTTGTACAACTTAATTTGCTTGGTTGAAGTCATTTAAGAGCAGAATCAGATCTTGTATGAACACTTCAGGAATAAGACAGCATTTTCTTCTGTTTGGAGACGGTGATTACTCTTTGTGACTAAGCATAAATACACCATGTATCGTTATTACCCTTTATAAACATGTTTTCATGATGAGAATAATTTGGATGATTACATGATGTTGGGGTATTGTGTTTTTAAAGTTATATTCATGATTATTTGTCTTCATTGTGAAAGTTTTTGGATCTATGGATCTTGGATCTACAGATTTTGGATCTACAGATATATATCTGCCATACATGTAATTTTTGTCTTCATTTACAAAACAGTTAAGATATAAATAGTTTTCTGACGTGGCACTCATTTTTCTGTAGGTTAAAGCCTTATATGTTTCCTTTTCGTAGTTCATTTTTCCTTCCTTCTGTCTCTTTAAACTCATAAGAAAGAAACAGAAGTCAAATGCTTTATCTGAATTTTGCTTGTTAAACCTGCTTTGTTAAAAACACCATACTTGGACAATGTTTGTATCAAAGATCAAAGGTTTAAAAATTGCTTACATGCTTACAGAAGCAGTTCTACTATGAGTAAGTATTTAAGTGATGGGTGGAACCATAAGATCAGCTCAGTTGTCTAGAGTATGGTGCTAATAACACCAAGCTTGTGGGTTTGATCCCTGTATGGGCCAGTCCCTTAAGAATTGGAATCTATGATCCTTGTGGGTCCCTTCCAACTCAGAATATTTTGTAATGGATCTCAGTAGGATTCTGGGCCAACCTAGCAAAACAGGGTCAGCTGCTGGTCAGATTAAGTTCTTCAGGACTTTATGCAGTCCAATCTTGAAACCCCATGCCAGTCTCTTTGGACATTGGTTCACTGCTTTCCTTACAAAAAACTTCTTCCTTCTAGCAAATCTGATCCTTACTTGGTTTTGCTTTTGCATTTCACATTGTGCCTATATGATGTATAAGTGTATGCATATTTGGAACTGTTTTCTTTTAAGTAATTTCACACATTTCCCTTTGAGTACTGTCAAACAGACAACTGAATTAACAGGCCTGAAAGGTAGCACCAGTGTCCTGATCACGGCCCAGAGAAAGAACTTATTTAAGCTGGCTTTATCAAAAGGAAAGCTATAGTATTCTAATAAATACAAATGCACAGAGACATCTCAGAGTGTCTTTATATTGGTCATTCTGAATGGTTGCCTTTAGATATCATATTACCTTTTTCACCACCACCCACATCATTTTTCACACAAATTCCAGAGACTCTTTTTTATTAAAACTTTTTTTAAACCTATTTTATAAAGGATTTTTCATTCTCAGTTTAGGTAGTTCTTTTTGTCATACTCTCCTACCTGTTAGGAAATTAATACTTAAAGTACAGGAGACTTCCTTCTTCAAGCTTTTACATTCACAGTATGTACCACAGATGGCAAAACATAAACTACAAAAAAGCATCAGTGCCCTAAACGTTAAAATGAAATCCTAGTTTTCAGTCCATCTAGACTTACTAAGCCGAAGGCTGAGATTTCACTGTTTCTTGTTGCACCAGGTAACCTGCACTTCTGCAGATTTAGTTGTGCAGTGTCATTTGATTGTATTCTGTCCAGGAGTGTTTTGCTTACCTGAGAGTTTTGTTATCTTTATCCTTTTTTTTTTTTCTTCACTTTTTCTTTATTGTTATAAAAGTACTTACCATTTAATGGGTCTTCTAACTGAAGCCAAAGGTACTTGTTTACACTTAAAAATATCTTTCAGTGAATTTGTCATGTACTGGTAATAGAAGAACTGTCTTTCAGATATTAGCACTGCAGAATAAACCTATGGTTAATACCTTATTTATACAAACTGAAGACGTTTGGCGACCTTGAAGCTGCATTGTGTTCAGTGCCCTTATTATAACCTTAATTACCAGGGAATACAGTGCTTTAAAGAAAGACTAACATTTCACTTTAACATCCACAATAATCTATTATAAAGCCAGCTAAGCCAGTCCCCAAATACGGCGAAATGTTATTACATGCTCAGCTAGCTGCCAAAGGGCCATGAGTCAGTGGCTTACAGTTATCAAAAGTAACAAGGTTGTTCAGAATTTCCTCTAACAAAGCCAGCCAGCTTATGAAGGGATTAAGCTCTTTGATTAGAACAACTGGAACACATCATGCCCTTTTAATTAGCATTCCCTTTCACTTGGTTTAGGCTGGCGATTTGACGCTCTTACTAGCCAATGCAAGAAAAGACTTTCAGTTTTGGCCTACCCATGAGTATTATAGCCGTGGTATATTAGTGTGCACTAGCTAAATTCTGAGCAATCTTAGAGATCATGTTCAAAGGCCTATGAAAATCCCCAGAGCTTTATGTCAATAGACACAATATAATTATAATGATTGCAATATGGGACAGTGGACTCTATGAGCCTTTAGCCCTGAGGCCACAATCTTTCTACCTTCTATCCTAGACAACCAAAAAGGTATTATGCCAGCTCTGTGGTATTTTAGAGGTTTACGTTTTAATTTCTAACATAAGTCAGACAAAGCAACCTGTATTTGCACGGGTGAAGAAAAGAATGAAAAATATTTTGAAAAAATTAAGTTTTGCTATAAAGACAGCTTGGTGTGGAAACATTCGGACTCGAAATGTTGAAAAGAAAAAAAAAGGATGTTATATTGGAACACAAGCACTGGTATCTTGGTTTTGTATTGCCTGCCCTCACCCTTTCCCTGTTCTCTCTTTCCCTGACCTGATACCTCAGTGTTGGTTGGTATTCGATAAAGATTAAAGAAACTACAGGAGACCATTGTGCTCTCCATACTTCTGTTAGTTATGCAAAAGTCTGAGTGTTATACTGAATAATTACTGAATGAAATGTTCATCAGTGTTTTGCAAGTTGCCTAATTTTCATTGCTGGTACTTTTCATTGAAATACGTTTAAAATAAACCCCACTGTATGTTGCTCCTCTTTGTCTCAGATCGGTTGCTTAAGTGTGTACTTCAGAATGCTCACCCATATCTTAGCATTCTCTCCTTTCTTTTATCCTTACTTCCATACGATATCGAGGGCAAAAAATCCAGTTTTGTTCAGCACGAAGAGTGGTGACAGTCAGCTCAAGAGCAAGTGCTCATCTCCTACTGTCCACCCACAAGACATTACCCCATCCACAGATCTGCCCTGTGACCTGCTTGTGTAATCGATCCCTAACACAGTTCAATAAAAATTGTCTGTTATAGAAAAGTACTAACTTTCTAAGAATTTGAGCTAATCAAGATCATATTGACTTAATGAGTTAACTGAAAAGTGAGTATAATCTAAGTCAGTAAAATCAAATTTCATTTTTATTTTCTGTATTTCTCATTCCTAGAAGTACAAAAGAAACACAAGTATCTGGTTTATACAACTAATTTGAAAAAATGGAAGTTCTCTTTGTTTTTTTGGTTTTTTTTTTTTTTGTAGTATAATAGCTGAAACATTTGACTTCTGCACACCCAGGTTGGATAGGGCTCTGAGCAACCTGGTCTAGTGCAAGATGTAAGATGTTCCTGCCCATGACAGGGAGGTTGATCATAGATGATCTTATGAAGTCCCTTCCAACAATAGCCATTCTATGATCAACTGGTATTAGATTTCATGTGTTGCCTCCCAAAGCTATCAGGATGTCTCCCACCACATCTTTGCTGTCCTCCAGTGAAGCACTGAAACAGATAATATAGCCCACATTTTTGTAAGTATTTAGATGTTCATTTTCAGTATACAACAGGACTTTGGACTCACTAGGAATAGATGAGGGAACTTATCACTCCTCTCAGATTTTGTAAGTTGGTATCGTTTTCTTATGGCGGAAGAGCAGATTATTTGATAACTCATAGCAGTATTAGATTTAAGAAAGATTGCTGGGAATTAGAGTAGCCTGAGTTTTGTCCATTGTCCTTTTACTTCGAGTCTTTCCCTCTTATTGGGTTATTTGGCTGGCTACAGACAGAAGCATAAATTACAGTAAAAATCAGTAGCTGAAACCGCACACTTTTCTTAGCACACCTCTTGGCCCTTTCCACAGTCTGTATTTTTCTGTGACCCAATCTATTCTGCCTGACAGAAACATTCAAAGGATGTGTTTGAAGTACAGTTTTCAGACCTCTACAATATCCTAAACCATTTTATAAGCCAAACTGTGCATGTTTAAAAAGTCTACATTCTAACAAACAAGTCCAGTCCATTTTCAAGATAGTATTAAAAAAAATTTTTTTTTGAGACTATTACTGTAGATTAAAAATAAAAAAGTAAAATTATTTGCCCTTGAGAATAACCTTCAGAAAGCAGTGTAATTTTTTTTTTATTTGAGAAGATTTTCTGCTTTAATGAAAGAAAAAATTTAGTTTCAGATTGCCTGTCAAAAGTAAGATTCTTTACAATGATGTATGAAATGCCACCACAATGACTTTTCCCCTTGATGTGTATTTTTAAAGATGATGGGCATTTTTAGGTTTCAGGATAATAATTTAAGTCATGTACATCATTGTAGTCTTTCTGTAACCTGACTTCCTATTTCTTGTTTTCCAGTGTAAGTTGTTTTTTTTAATGCATCCTGGGGTGTAAAAATCATTTGAAAATAACAAACCAACTAATTTCAGACAGACATTTTCAAAAAGAAATTTTCTTGAAGGACGAGAGATAATGAATTTAAGTGAAAGAATTTATTTTTTTTTCTTCTTTTTATAGAGCCTGTTAAGAAATTTAATATTCTGTGAAATAATACTTTTAATATTTTGTTTCTCTAATAGATGAATAACATAGAATTAAAATAATTCAATAGAAGCTATAAGGTAGGTATCTTTTTTCAAGAATATTAGTATAGAAAAAATGTGGATAAGTGGCAGTATTACATATAAAGGTAATAATAGATGACATCATCTGGAAACTGGAAAAGAGACAAACAAAAATAATCAGGGAATTGATCCAGAATGTGAGGAGAGATGGGGAAAAAAAGGATACAACTGTGTTCTATGCATTTTCTTAGATATTTGAGTTCTTTCCTAGAACAGGATTGAACACAGATAAACACTATGTAAAATACTGTTTCGTTTCTCTTTTGTGTGGGCCAGGAATGCCTAATAAAGAATTGAATACACAGAAAAAGGAAGAGTACCCTTGTCATGTGCTAGTATGACTAGAATAACATATTGATTTCATCTCTGAATCTACACACATCAGATTTAAATTTAAAAAATGGAAAAGGTAAAGTAACATCTAGTAAACAAATTACCTGGGAAAAATTTAATTGCTAGGATGTTTTGCTTGTGTCCCACACACTCACGTGCATATATGAAGACAAAGATATAGTGTATGCACAGACACACATACAGTTGTGTTTGTTTATGATGACCCACACACATAAATATACTAGAGACAAACTCATAAGGAGACTTTTCCCTAAAGATGGAAATGTTTGTGTACCTTACCAGCTATCTAGTTGTCCTCCACTGTTCCCAACTGTTCACTTGCCTAACTGATGCAAAAAATTGCAACTTAATCATAAACTAATAAATTCTTTTGTGTTTATATTAACAATTTGTAACTGAACTTCAACAACAAGAGAAGAGAAAATATCCATTTTTTAATCTGTACCAGTGTAGCTCAGTCTTCCAGATGACCTTTTTCCAGCTTCCAAAGGGGAGATTTTGAAGAAAATATTTTTTTTTCCTATAAACTGTTTGAATTCAAAATCTGGGGATTTTACAGATGTGAATCTGTATTTTGCTACTTTTAAAGGAGGTCAGACTTTGCATTTTCAATTATATATATTTGAAAATTTGTCTAAATCTGTATGGAACAGAAGATGATTTTAGTTATGGTAGGGGCACTATGCAATACTGAGGCTCAAGTTAAGCTCCAAATCAATTCAGAAAATAAGAACTCTTTCTCAGGTATTTGTGAGATAGTTAATTGATAGATCATTTGATGATTTTTAAAAATTGTCACATCTCAAAAGGCTCTTTTAGTACTAGAAGATGGGCCAGAACTGACCCTAAAGTTAGAAAATAAATGCACTGAATGTGAAGAACGAGATGACTATGCACATGGTATTTTTGCTGCTAGGAAAAAAAACAACCGAAACAAAAACAAACAACCAAACAAAACCTCACCAAAACAAAAAACAACCAACCAACCAACCAAAACACAAAAACCAAAAACTGAACAAGTACTCCACACAATTCTGAATAAAGAAATAATTTGATTTTTGCAAAAATTCATGCTTCTTTATTTCTTGTGTATAAATAGTCTATTGATGACTCTGGAATTTGTGTTGAAGTATCATATTCTGAGCAAGTATTAGAGAATATGCCTAGACAGTGAAGTGTGAATTCATACATGTGACCAACTGTACTTAAAGTTATTTCTTATTCTCCTAAGCTATGTTCATGCTTTGAGCACTGTTAGCTAATGTTACTATTCATAATAAAATAATATAGTTTACTTCACTACTCCTGCTGCCCTAATAATTACTTGCTCCAAAGATCAAACAGCAAATTCAGATGACATGGTTAACTGCAAATGTGAATGTTAAGGTAGTCAGACTCAAGTAGTACTTCAAATAGGAAAGTAAATTTCAGAGCAGCAAGACAAATACCTGACCATTGTTTTCTTCTAATTTAAACTACAAGATACACAGGTTAAGAACCCCAGTGGACACAGACTACCATAGCTCAAAAGGGAAAAGATTCTGGGCTGCATCTCCACCATATCAAGAACTTCTATTATTTTTAAATATCCTATTGCTCTCACTACATGTTATAGAGAAGAAGCTTAGACTGAGTCATCTTCGGTGCCCTCCAGTATTCATCTTTGGTAACCCAACCTAAAAGCAGAGTTGCTCCTCCTCTTAGGGCATTTACCCTAAAATCTGTACAATTATAGGACCCTAATATCCTTCCTTCTAGCAGATTTATTCATAATCTGAGTAGCAAACAATATACAGTTTACTGACATTTCATTTTCTAATGAACATCTTGAACTTTGTGAGGACAATAACACTGTACACTTATAAGAGGTCTATCTTTAGGAAATCTAGCTACAGTAACCAGTAGCAGAAACCCTACTATGACAGAGAAGTAAGTGAAGACTATGAAGTAATCCAGGCACAACTGAGTCTAATAGTGCTAGAATATGCTCCCATTTGTCAATATTACTCATTGGAGTAAAGCCAAATTTACAGAGACTTACAAATATAATATAAAAAAGTCAAAAGCAAATAACTCAATAATTAATAGAGTCCCAAAAATATGTTTTCTAGCAATAGTCATCAAAATTCATAGGAATCCTCCTTTTTTATATTGCAATAAAAGTATTCATTAGTCCTTACAGAAAACATATGAGAGAGTAGCTTTCCTAATAAACCTAATCACAAGTACAGGATTGCTTAGCTGAGGAAAGGAAGAAAAGGAAAAAAGGAAAAGGACAAAACCCAATCCTCCTTTCCTTCTTTCATGAACAACACACTGCTTTTGAGATAGGATATTATGTCTGCAAAGAAATAACAAAAAAGACAGGCTGAGTGCCTTATCTGTTTGTAAGTAACATATGAGAAGAAGAGAAATGTGAATTTGAACAATTTTCTCCCACCAGCACTATGTAAAGATTGTTCATACTTTGAAAATTTCTTTACAGGACTGTTTTTACATCATGGGATTTAAGATTCATAGAATAATTTAATTATTTCATTTTGAGGGGCCTACAAAGGTCATCTGATTTAAATTTCTTCTTAACTAGATTTGACTTTGAAGCTAGAGCATGTGCATCAGGATTTTATCCAGTTGAGTTTTGGGTATCTATAAGAATAGAGATTCCTCAGCAATTTTGGGCAACCTGATCCAGAGTTCAACTGCTCTCATAGTGAAAAAGACATTTCTTAATATCTAATTGTAACTTTATTTACTGATTTTTGTCCTCCTACTTTTAAACACTGAAGACTGTGTTTTGGTTTTCCCCATAAATGGCTTTCAAGGAACTGAAGATACTAGTTGGATCTTCCCTAGTCTTCTTTTCTGTCCTTATATAATTTTCTTCAGGACCCTAATTGTTGTGCTGTCTCTTTATTGTTTTCACTACTCTAGTTGCATACTCACAAGTGCCAAATAGAAAAAAATAATCTTGTTGATTTACTGGCTAGACTTACCAATACTTGTCAGTTTGTTGTGGGTCTTTGTTACAACAGCACACTTTCCTCATGTTCAACTATTGTCCCAAATGTGTAAAGTTGCTTTCTAGTAAGACTGTTCCCAGCTTGTATTGTTTCATCAAGCTATTCCATACAGGACTTTGCATTCATCTTTCTTGAGTTTTGTTAGATTTCTGTTCTCACAATTTCTTCAGCCTGTTGAAGTCCTTTGATTTGCAGCCTTGATTTGTGGAATAATCCAACAGACTTCTCAGTTTGGTATCACCTGTGTAATCATACGGGTCCAATTTTTTTTTGCCTAATTATGTATCAGATATCTACTGGCACTGAGACATCCTGGAGTATTCGAGGTATCACACTGGGTTAACAGTTATGACACAAGACCTCAAAAAAAGTATGGCACTTTGACAGCAATAAAAGATGATCAGAGTGAATTCCCTGTGCCTCGCAGATATGTGTAAGCAAAGCACCTGAAGTGAGTAACCATAGTTCTGTAGTCCTCATTCACACACTGAGCTTGAGCTGTCTGTGCTATCATTACAGTCTGTGGGGATCTGGAAATTTGTTTACTTGCCACATACGGGCATCTAGTGTCAGATCTTTAAAATGTCCAGAGTATTTGTGTGGAGACAGCAGATGGAACAAAAGACCTGCATGGGAGACCTGTGTAGTCCTACAGAAGCATTTAAGGTCTAAGAGGACATGAGAAAGCATTTCAAATGGGTTGTGTGCCTATTTAAAAAAAAACAAAAATCAAATCTGTAATAAAATGGAGCTGAGGAAATCTAAGGAATTAGTTCAGCCTGTAAGAGACACGAAAATTTAGTAATCCGAACAGCTTTCTAGACTGTATAGGCCTAGTTCACTTGCTCAACAATAGGCTCTGGGTGCCATTTGAGATATGCTGGGATATCCAAGATATACACACAGAAGTGACAGATGGGATATAAAGCAGACCTATATCATCCTGGAGTGACAGCTGGAGAATTTGGAAAATGGCATGAGATGAACACATTTAAGCAAATTGTTTGAGTCTCAGTGACTGCACTGACCATAAATTTAATCAGCTGAGTTAAATGTAGTCATCTATTGCAAATTTACTTGCCCTAGAGTATACAAGCCATCTCATAGGCATGATACGTAGGCCACAATGCTTTCAGGGGACCATTACAGTTCTGAAATAGAAACTGGAGGACAGAAAAAAAAAACACCCAACATCAAAAATAGTACTAGTATTCTGTGCGTAGCGGAACTAAATTCTGCCTAATGTGTGGGAATCTGAATTCCACCTCCATATAAGATGATAAAGTACACAGGTATGAAAAGACTAGAAAGAAAATTACCCAAGTGAACAAAATATTGATGTATCTTTTTACTGATAAATATGTAATTATGCACTGTGAATCTTATGTAACACAGAAGAAACTGTGCTTTATGTTTAGCAGAAAAAGGCAAGAAGAACAGAAGGATAAAATAAAGCTTATCAACCAACCCATCTGAAAGTGTACGATATGGCAGTATTTAAGCAACCCTTTTTTTTTTTTTTTTGGTGTTTTTCATATAAAACTTCAAAGCAATAAGAAACAAATCATTTTTTCACTTGGTTTACTATGCAGTAAAATGATAAAAAACCTCCAAGACTTTTCTGAGATGATACTACTAACAGAGATACCAGGTGTGGTTTACAAGAGCGTAAATCTTCCATCTGCTACATATTCAAGTGTCTCTGCCTTCACATTTCTGCTAAAGATGATCCCAAGCTCATTTCTTAGAACTACTAAAATGATGGGTTGGATACACTGGATGAGGAAAAAAAAAAATGTCCTTTACAGATACATGTTTAAAGTTGATAACTTGAATTTTTGTGCCTTCAGGGGGTCACTGATGGAAATCAGGGAACATGTCAAAGGGAGGTATAAAATATCTGGTTCAATTTTTATAATCATATTAACCGATACTGTAATACTACCACTCATAACCTGTGATTAAGTTTGCAAAAATTTTGCAATAATATTAAATAAATAATAATATTTTAAAATAATTGTATGTACATTCAGAACCACAAAGGAATTTAGGTAATTAGCAAAGCTGAAATAACGTTTAGTCACCTAAAAGCAACATTCTGGAGAACTTGTTCCCTGTCCTATCACTTTATTCAAGATTTGCTGCCTTTTCTGTCTTATCTGTGTAGTGCTTATTGATTTCAGTTGTGCCTTTGCATATATATGTGCAACAAAGATTTTGAGTTATTGAATTTAAAAAATCCACCATTTTCTGTTCTTACATATTTTCTTCTTGGAAGTGCATCTTCAGATTTATTGCCATCTCATCAGGTTTGGGACTAATCTTAATTGCAACTGGAGATTGTGATACAAAAATGTGATATTCGACAACATATATAAATCAGAATTTAATTTATACGTTGGCTAGCCGGTTGGAATTCTTACCATCATTTCTCCCCTCCAAAGCATACATTCCTATCTTGGAATTTTCATAATCCAAGTTCATCAAACTCTTTGCTTTCTTATAGTTACTGCCTTCAAGTTTACTAGCAGTAAAATAGTGTTGTAATTCCTTGGTTAGAAACGAAGATGAACTTTTCAAATGCTTTTTTTAACAGCAAAGGGGACAATAAGAATTTTAACTTGAAAAAAAAATGATCAAGTTTTCAGGTACCATGCTTAAATAAATCATCAAAAATAAAATGGATGTCATGGGTGACATCAAAAAGAATGATGATGGTTCATTAATCTTGATGGTATATCGCACAATGAAGGACTGATATGATATTCAATAATTCTGAAAGAAAAGATAATTTTAAATGTAAGTTTTATGTTTTGAAGCAGGTGTGTTTAGACAGAGTTTAACAGCAAAAGCAAGTATAGCTTAGCATGTGTTTTATATATATATGTGTGTGTGTGTGTGTGTGTATCTGACATCGTGTTCCTAAGTTCACACCTCTGAGGCTGTTTGAAAGAGGTACACTTTAAAGAGGTATGTAATGGTAGGCTTTAATTTAATTGATTGTTCAGAGAATTGAACGAAGCTCAAAGTTAAGACCCAATGGAAGTCAGAGAAAATTTTGTTACAGAGAAGGCTTTTTCAGAGCATTTTTTCTGTTTTTTCTAGAAAACATTGTGGTATATGAAGCACAGTTTGCACTGAATATTATCACTGTGTAAGCTTGCATTAAGTAATTTTTGGGGAATCTGGATTTATTCTGTATCTCAGGTTTTCCTGTATTAAAAAACATAAGTAGTTCAGAGTATCTCTAGCATCTGATGTATTTCTCACTCCTAGCCCAGTATTTTAGTTGGATATCTTGGTTTGAAGAATAGTCCTTGTAGTATTCCCCTTCCAGCCCCCTCCCCACTCCTCCTGTTTGCTGGCTTTTTTTTCCCCTCAAGCAGAGCAACCAATTTTGTCCTAAATTTGCACGGGGTTCAAATACATTTTACAAGATAGCTTCCTGGTTTACTTTATTTTGGCTTTTTCTGTTAGCTGCTTATTTAGCTAAAGGGAATTTGTGCTTCTGCCTACAAGTTGTTGGTTTGTCCTACGTTAATCCTATCATCTTCCCTGTAGAACATTATGCCATAACTTGGTGTATAAAGTCTCAGTAACCTGTAAAGATGACTGCATCTTAGGAGTCAAACCTGAGCATTAAATTGTTTTTTAAAGGCTTAAAATCTGAGGAGTCTCATACATTGAAGACCAGCTACTACAGGACAAGCACTCACATAAGGTCTAGTTGGCATGTAAAAAAACATGCATGTATAAACAGCACTTGTAATATTAGCATAAAATGCAATACAGATACCTATGAGAAATAAATCTACAATTTAAATAAAGAAAAATATATTGATTTTTGATATCAGAGTTCTTTATTTAAACTAATCTGAAATTCTTGACCTGAAATTCTGATGGAGAGACAATTCAGTCTGTCTCCGTAGAATATTGGAACAATTAACAGTAAATAAACTAACATGGTAAAATGCCAACCAGCCTGGAAGATAGTATTGCAATCTTTATGTATCCTTTG
>JAYRBT010000001.1:62735312-62777821 GCA_036023395.1 Myiotriccus ornatus | reverse complement strand
TAAAACCAAGAACGTTCCTCTTTTCTTTGTAAGACACTGGGCAGTGTGGATGAAAACTAGCATCTGTATTCTACATGGCTCAAATAGATCTGGAATACTGAAAGCACAGCTGAGTGAGATAGTATAAGGAGTTGAACTCAATTATGTAGACAGGAAGTTCAGGCAGATGCTTTAGAACACAGCATCTTATATTGATAGTACAGAATATTGATGCTAGAATTCTATGTACTTCACTTTCTGACAGAAATATTGGGTTAGGGTTTTCTTTTTTTGGTAGGGTATTTTTTTATGTTTCTAGAAAAATGGAATTGTTGTTTTCTGATCAGCACTACTTTCTGTTGCTATTTTGATAGTATTTTCCAAGTCTTGAATTTTTTTGCTTTTCCTTTAGAGGCCCATTGAAACTTCTGTTTGAAGTCCAAAAGCGTTTTCGATCATTCTGAGGACTTTATACATATCTGCTAACTCATGAGCTCATGACTGCAAATATCTTTTGCTACAGCTATTGAAATCAGTAATAGAGCTTTCTTGACATGGTTTCTCATTAAAAAAAAAAAAAAAGTGAAATGCAGCCATCTACTGAATCAGTAAACTTCTTTCCCATGTTTTCTTTCTGTCTTTACAATTGTTTGGCCTCTGCTCCTACTGTAGTTTCACTGCCTACACATTTGATAGCTATAAAATATTAATGCCAAAGCAGAAGAAATAAAAAACAACCTCCTTCTGTCCTACTTTATGTTCTACTACTGTCACTAACTCTTACAAAAGAAGCATCTTACAGTCTGAACATAGGTCTGCAGAGAAAAAATATCTGAGTTAACCTTTAAATACTGTAGGTAGTTGCTGCCTTCTCTGTGAGAGAAACGTACCAAAGAAAACTTCCTTACAAATTGTTTTTGAAAGTTACACAGGGTAAGTGTCCCTTAAAAAGCCAAAAGATATACAAACACTGAAAACATTCTATTCTTGAAAATATTATGAAATCTTCTGCACAGATGGACTGAGAGTTTAATTACAGCGACCTCTGAGTGTCATAGACATCATTGTTCTCTTAGAGATGGAGAAACAGCAACAAAAATATACATCAGAAACTAGTTTGACAGATCTGTATCAGTTATGATTGCGACCAGATGCTATTTCATTTACGTCACCCAAACATCCAAACAATGTTGCAGTATTCTTACTATTGTAAGGATGTTGATTTTTAGATGTGCAGTGGGGTATTTAAAGTACAGCAACAAAAAAATGTCAGTGTGCAAAGGCACAATTAATGATTTAGTTTACTTAAAATGATGCTCTGAAGGCTCATTTTTTTGTCATATATGTGGAAAAAACATACACACCACTTAATTCTCATTTGAGAATCCCCACTGTTGAGATGCTGCATCTCAACTGAAGAATTCCTCTGCAACACCATTCTAGTAACAATCTATAGTCCTGAATACAGAATTGCAGTACACTGATATGCCTTTTTCTAATATAGTGCTAAATGCTTTGTCAAGACTGGAATGAATCTTACTATGTCGAATATGAATACAAATGACATAATACTCCCTTTGTTTCAATGCTTCCCTTACCAAATATAAAATCACTGTTTGCTATTAAAAAGTAAAATAAAAAAAAAAAGCAGACAATTTTCATAATGAAAATATCTTTTCAAAAACCATGGGTAATGAATAGTAACCTTTGTAAGCATCACTGTGCCACAGTGGAGCAAAACAATAACTGTCATGAAGAAAAGCACTCAATAAAGTAAATATCACCATACTGATTTTGTGGAATAGTATATGTATAATGTCAGAGCAGGTGGTATTATCCTCAAAATAATATACAACATATACGTGGCTTAATTGCATGACAGTAAGTATTTGTAGGTCCTGCTTATTTATATGTGGATCCTACTTGTATTTCAAGGACCAGTGGGGATTTGCACTTCCCTTCAGCTTCTACAGTATCTTGAAATAATTAGGGAAATGTTTAAATGGGTAAATGCAAACAGGCTGAATTTATTCCAGTAGTGCTTAGAGGTGGCTATGTGAGACAGATATAGTGGCGAAACCAGTTACTTCGATGTGGCACTCACTGTGCATGAGGTAGAATATGCTACTATACAGTGTAACTTTTGGTCAGAAATGTTGATTTGCCTTAATTTTTTTAATTTGTTCACAGGGTGACTTAGAATCAGGATGAAATGTTTGGTTTCTGAGGAAAATATGAGGGCAGTTTTGTTTTCAGAATGCTGATCAAAGTTCAAACTACATTGGTTAGCTTATGTTATTCACTATAATGTAAACGGTGCAGAAGGAAGATGAAGTTCCCTCTGTAGTTTCTGCTTTACAATTAGAAAATTCCTTAATCTAGAAAACATGCTAAAATTTGTTTGCAAATATGACAAAAAAAGTGTCAGTGTGTTGCTGAACAGAAGTGGGTTTGATTAAGTGCTTCACATTCGCATGAAAGCTTAAACAAAGACCATTCTGCACTTCTCAGATACTTTATTCCTAAAGGAAGATGTTTTGTAAAGTTTGTAATTTTAAGACTTTGGTATTTTCATCTTACTATCTTGTTTAAGGATTTGACATAATTATTATATCTCCCTTGTGTTTTATGGATAAGACATATATAGCCAGGTTCTTCTTGTAACCACTTTTAATCATTCATTTCTAAAAAGGCAATTACAAATTCCCTATCCATGGTAAACATTTAACCTCTCATGTCAACAGGGCCTATCTTTGTTGTTCTAAAGAGATTTTAGCTGTGAAGTGCAGATGGATTGAATTAAGTGTTTCAGCTCCCTGGAAATTATATGAGCATCCTACCAACATCAGTCTAATCAGAAAACTATTTCCACTCTTCTGCCTTAAATAGCATCAGTCCAGGATGTATATCAGGAGGGGAAGAATTGCTTTAACAAATTTCACTACCAACTGTCCCTCAAATGGTACAAAGTGACATTGCTAGTGAATAGAAGGTGCTGACTGTTATCTGTGCTTAATAGTATCTCTCACTAGCCCCCATTCAGCTGCCAGTTAGCACAAAGCCATGTCTGCATGACTTTTAAAGGGTCTGCATTAATACACCCAGACAATCAATGGTTTCTGCCCCTTCCACAAGGACACTGGTTTGTTACCATTGCTAGATGCTGTCAACAGAAAATGACACAGGAGTCACAAAAGGTAAAATGGTGTCAATTTAATCAGTGAACAGACAAAAGGCAAACAATGCTACCCTGGAAAGGAGTATAGCAAGGAGACTCAGAGGTTGGCTTAAGCCACACTTGGCAGGTCCCAGTGAAACCAGATTGAAATTCAATGATACAAAATCCAGCAATGTGACACACAGGCTGAGAGCTGTTGTTTCCATTCAATTAAAATCAGTGACTGCTGCTGGCATAAAATAAATTTGACAAAATACCAAGAGAATCTTTATTGTAGGTCAAACTATTTTCCTTCTAAACTGAAAGAAAATAACAGTGGGAAATGAGTTAGTGCAATTGTTGTCTAAATTACACAAAATAATATTTAAAAAGTTCTCTTGCAGTTGCCTTTTCACTGTGAAGTTAAACAAAACTCTACTGATTGAGATGATTCCACTGTATAAACGGAGCAATTTAAAGTGTTTACATATTTATAAAAATGAGCTGCGAGAAGTTTAAGATTCTTTCTTTTTGAATTCATAGTGTTTTGCCCATAATTTCTCAAAAACCTGCTTGTTTTCAATGATTTCTAGATAAATAAAATGTTCTTATTGTGTGGGAAATTGGTTTTACAAGCAGTCTAGTTATATATTTCTTTAATGTGAGTGTCTTATACTGTCAGGATGTTGTAACCTGACTGTACGTCAACAAAAATTTTTTCAGCTTCCTCCTTCCTCTATGTGATCATTCTCTCAAGGAAACCTAGGTGTTCAGCCAGGGAGGGGTCCAAACAGTGTCTGACCTGACCTGCTTGGGTTACGTGAATGACTCTCACATGTCCTGCAGCCTACATGCGGGTCTGCAACCATTTAGGCTCAGGTTTTCTTTGTCCAATCTTGAGCACCAAGCAAGAATTCATAGATTTCTTTTCTAGCTGATCTAAATCCAAAGGGCTCTTCTGTGTTAAAAAATTATGTGTCAATTAGAGATGTTCTATGTCTCTCTCCACCTACACAAGGAAAGGTTAGTTTTCTCATATTAGTTGGGATAACTTTGGTCCTTCATGTGTACATAAAAACAATCCTGTCATGAACAATAAGGATAATTGTTAGAGTTCAGAAAACTCCCCAGATTCTTTTGTCTTCCATGTAAACTATGAAGACAAGATTAGAAAAAAAAAAAAATCTTTATTTGTTTGCAAACATGCACTTTAAAAAAATAAGATTACAAGATACTCAAGATGATGTAACTTTCGTGGTCATGTGAACAGGCTGTTTATCAATTACTGGTAATATATGAAGTCTTATGTTAGTGAGATTATTGACTAATTTATCCATTAAAATTTCTTGTTCTGTTTCACTGATTATTTGTTGTAGTATAACAAGGACTTAAGAGTATTTTCAAAGAGTTTTACACGTATAATTTCTTGACCTACATAATCTGTCTGGAAATGATTTGACTATTCTGAAGACTTTTCTGGTCATCTGCATGTCCTTTCTGCATGTGAACTACTTCAAAGTAAGTGAAAGTAACTGTAATCAAAATGACTTTGTAAGATGTAAAGTGACGAGGGCAGGTGCCGGCCTGGTAATAGCTCTTCAGTCATATGGCATCCTACTGTGTACAACAGCTGGACTGTGATTTATGAATGAGGATTCGTTAAAAAAACATCAGTATAATCCTGCACGGACAATTAATCTGGTGGGAAGCCACCTAAATTTGGATCCAATGTAAGGCAGACTGCTGGTCTTCTGAAATAACATGGTCAGCCTCCTTGATGAGCGAGTAACTTGTGTTATAAGCACAAGGAAAGGGAGGGAAGGGCTAGGCTAGGCCTGCAGTAAACACATGGCAGTAAAAGCCATGTGGCTGGGCTGTCAATAAGGTCCTCCTGGTGACACACCCACACAGGGGCACAGTGAGTGGTCATTAAACCTAAAGTCCCTCCTAGAGGGAGTGGCCACAATAGCCAAAATCTATAAACAGACACACACGAGGACTCCATCAGCCTGTTGTCCTCAAAGCTGCCAAGGTGTGGTCTGCATAGTCATAGCTATATTTCTCTCTCCTATCTTTCTTTCTTTATCCTTTCTTATCTTAATCTCTCTTTCCTTGCTCTTGTGGGCAACTTAAACATCTGTTTTCTGTATTTCACTTAATTTGTGGGTATTTCACTTAAGTTGTATGGAGTTTGTGTTTGTTGGTTTAACAAAGGGTGCCTACTCCATAGCAATGCTTGCTAGTCCTAGTAATCTGTTGTAATGCTTTTGTGAATTGGGTTCTTTGTACTGAGTATTATAGTGAAATGCTTTTCTTTGGTTTGCATGTTATCTCTGTAAAACCCATTTTGCCAAAACACCTATTTTCTCACCAAAATAAAAGAAATCTCCTAGAGAAAAGTCTGTAGTCTTTTCTCTGGATGTGAATTCAAGGTATCAGAAAACCAAACTCTTTGCAAGAGTTTGTGTGAACAAAATCTCTTGAAGCCTAAAATTAAAGTGTAACAGCCAGTAGAGTTGAACCAGGGTGTAACAAGAAGTAATTAGTGAAGTGAGTTGAAGATATAACTGCCTAAACCTAATGTGATGTTCAGAACAGGTCACCTACCCTTAGCTTTATCTATCCTAACATCAGGTACCTGAAAGATAAGTAGTTACCACAAACTAGATGTGTATGCCTCCTATAAAACAGATGGAAAGTGTGGGAGTTGGCCACACGAAGAAATCGACACCCACAGCTGCTGTATGGAAAACAGCTAGAAGATTTTATTATCTTCAAGGGAAGAGGACTGAACAGGTGAAGGGCCAGGGTAAGAAAGACTAAAGGGGTTCTCACACGAAATGGCTTTCACATTATATATGGTAGGGTTGGGAACATACTGGAACAAAAGGTGGGGTTTAGGCTGAGCATTCAAATAAGACCCATGGAAGGCAAACATAACCTTATGTGGTACTGCACCAAAAATTAACCAATAAGAACACAGGATTTACATACATGAGGAATAAAGCATAATACATATAAAGGCAATATAATACACAATAAATAAAATACGGAATTAAAAATTTCCAAACCCCAACAGGAAAGAAGAGTACAGATCCCATACTAGAACTTTGGATGGGATCACTCGTGCCTTGGAAGCGCACCTTTTTCTCTTTTGACAGCCATTTTGTTTTTCAGCCTAAGCTCCTCATTTTTGTGATCTTCAAAGTTATCTAACATGAAATGGAAGCCTAATATAATGATGTCCATTTCTGAGCAGCATCAAGGTTTATACAAAAGTATGATGTTGAAAACCTTCTTTAATGAGTTTTAATGATGTAGCACATCAGAAAATATGTTTGGAAATTAGAGTCATGGTGCTGAAAGCAAAATTGAAAGTAAGAAAAAGAAAAATTGAAAGTAAGAAGACAGCTTTTCTATCTTCCAGTATACAATCACTGGATCTCGTATGTGCCTGAATTTTTTGACTTAGATTTTATCTATTTGAAGCAATATCTTTTCTATGGAGTGTGAATTAAATTAATACTTCTGGTGGATCTGAACTGTATCTATAGTACAAGTGACAATCATAAAAAGTATGTAAATGTGTGAACTTCTATATTCATAACTCCATCAGCAGAATTCTTTAACATTAATGAGAATAAAATAAAAAGTCACAAAGATTTAAAAAAATTTACATTCAAATTCTAGTTATGCAAAAGGCTTTAAACATTTTTAATATTTCAAAAAAAAAAAACCAAACAAAAAACCCACAACCAACCAAAAAACCAAAAACATAACCAACCAAATAACACCCCCTCGCCCCCCAATTGTTTTGTCCTGGGTTTTGTTGGGATTGTGTTTGCACACACATGTTAATGGATTCTAAATGTAGCAGCTATGTGCACCTTTCTGCTTTTGTCATGAGCCTGACTTCAAGACTTTGTTTCCAGATAGCATCTTTTCCTCTCTTAAGGTAATTTAAGTACAAGTTTCAGTTAACTACATCCGGAAAATTACTATTTAATTCTTAAGGGAGTCTAGATGATATTACTTCTTATGGGTATCAACACAGCAGAAGTCTAAAGTTATTAAGGTTAATCCTATTCTATTAATATGTTTGAGGAGAGGTGTTACACTTGGTTTCAATACAGATCTCAGCAAAATCTTGCACACAGAGCTCGAAGAGACAGTCACAGAAATACTATGATTGTTGTCAAGATTTCCTTGTGTTATATTATTCTTTTATTTCCAATATGTTGAAATCCATAGGATAAATTTTGATTTGTTGTATTTTGAGAGTCGACCACTAACTACATTAAATAATACAGTTCGGACACTCAACACCTGAAAAGAAAGCAGCCTGATCTTGTTTCTGATCTGAATCTTTCATAACATTTTTGGTGGACCCTTGGATTTTTGATCAGAGAAGTGTGTTAAGATGTCAGAAAAAGAAAAGACATTTCAAAACAGTAATACAATAAATTATATATTTTGCCTGTTTATAGATGAAAAGTTACCTATTACTGATGCAGTAAATTGTTTTCAGTTTAAATGGATTTATTTCTTAACTGCACTGACACCTCAGAGAAAAAGAGGATAACATGCAGAAAAACAAGCAATAAAGCATAAATCTTTAAAACACCAAGGGACTGGGACAACTCAGCCACTTATTACAAACCACTTCTCCATGGCTGTGTAAGACATAAGATTGTGCTCATACATGAGTCTATGTAGAACTACAGTGAAATTAAAAAAAATACAGTTTGGGAGGTGTTTCTGATAGTTGTATAGCTCAGATACATAGTACTGGTAATCCAGGTTATTCGCAGGCCTATTTTATTGTTATTTTGTTATTCTAGTATTAAACATTACAAATTATATTTTTTCGTTACTTCATTTGGTGAAAAACATCTTTTAACTAGATTCAATTGTGAATTACTTCCTAGTTGATCAAAGGGATTGTTAAAATAGTATAGCACTGTAACTGAGTATCCAAACTGAGTAAGTAATCCAGTCTCATAGCTGGCCCTGTATTCAGCCAGGGACTTCCTGAAGTCCCTTCAGCATGAACTATCAGAGAATACTATTCAATTCTCATCATAGCAATACTTTCTTATTCCTTCCCATTCCAGGATTTACCCAGAATTTTTATAGTTCAAAAATAGTTTTCTACACTGTCATTAAATACACGTTCCTTGTTCTGCCTTTACAATGTAAACTGTGCCAGGCAACATTATAGGTAGAATCATCACTGAAATCTATAAATCTACAAATCTATACAACACTGTAATTTCTACATGGAAAACAGTCAAGTATTTTCCTCTCAGGAAACCATTCTGTGTTCTATGCTTGGACTTACTTTTCCACTTACTTATGAACTATTGTACAATAGTTGCTTCAGAGAATTTCAGTTTGAGAATGTTATAACAAAGGGGGAGGAGAATTACACAAAGGTCTATAAATTAAGAATTATTTCACATTATGAAGGTATCTTGAAATCTCTACAAGAATGAAAATATTGAGGGTTGTGTGAGTACATGGGAAAAACAGGTTCTGAAACATGCACATGTGGAGGACAATAATAGTATTTTCAAGAGGTAAGGGGAATATTTTTGCGGACAACCTAAGCACCTCTAAGAGGATATGAGAGAATCTGTGTGTACAAAGAGGAGCTGAACCCTGAGTGACAAGAGGCAAAAAGCAAAGTTTGGGTGGAAAAAAGCAGCTTAAGGCACATAATTATATGTTGACTTGTAAAGTCTTTATTTTGAAGTTGCTTTTGCTGTATTGAGATTTTGCTTTAAAGTCACTTTTGCTGTATTGAGATTTTATTTATTTCTGATTATTATGTCTAAAAAGAGGAAAAGAAGTTTGAAACCAGTCTAATGTGTTCAATACAAAATAAGCAATTCTGTTTATGGGGGCTTCAGATGTGTATTGGGATGTCAGTGATAGGTTTAAGCCATTGATTTCTTTGCATGAATTGCCTGCATAGCCTTCACTTTTACCATTGAACCAACAGGAGTGAATACATTTTGTTTCAGTAGACACAGCATGTGCATCTTTGTTCTGTCTGTCTGATATTTGGGAATATTAGAGGCTCTGTTGCCCAATTTTTCTCTGTTAGGATCAGGCAATACCATTTTTGAACTGTTGACTGGCATTGAATGTAATTTATGAGAAGCAATTGACTTTTGTTCTTTTTGATGATGATGATGCACACAACCTCCTTGAAAACAGGCAGGATCTAGTACTTCAAAGTACTTATATCCTTCTGCTTGACGATGACAGATGGCTTTGGTAATTCTTACACCAGTTTTTGTTTCTCAGGAATCCTGCAATTCTCTTGTTTTTCTAAGTGCATGAAGAAACGGATAGCCTCTTGATGACAAACACTAAGAGCATCTCAGACTTCAAATGAGTGTATCAGGTCACTATAAGCAGGACTTTCCATAAAGCTACCTTTCATTTTTTGAACACAAAAGGAGGAAAACAGTGCTTTCCTTCAGAATGGTTATTCTGTTTTCAGATACCTGATTCAAACAGAGTGTTTTCAGAATCTCCCTCTCTATACTAGGACTGTAGTCAACCTAAGTTATTTTTGTGGTCATTGAAAGACGATAGCATATTCCTACAAATCCACCTCTGATGATAATTTTTGAAAATTTTTTCCTCTTGGAACTTAACTATGACTTAGGTTCTAATTTAAAGTATTTCTCCAGTTGCAAAGAAGGAATCTGGGTTCAAATGTCTGGTGTCTTCTTCAACAGCTAAGTAACAAGACAGAAGAAGTATTAAAGAGTGAATTATTTCATATATCTTCAAAGTCCCTCTTGTCTTTTCATGGTCAATGGCAAGTTGAATGAGTCAGCAGCGCCCTGGCAGCTAGGACGGCCAACTGCATCCTGAGGTCCTTTAGGCATAGCATTGCCAGCTGGTCAGAGGTGATTGTCCCACTCTTCTCTGCACTGGTGCGGCCTCACCTTGAATATTGTGTGCAGTTTTGGGTACCACAATATAAGAAAGATGTAAAGCTACTAGAGAGCATCCAAAGGAGGGTCATGGAAATGGTGAATGGTCCAGAGGACAAGCTGTACAAGGAGTGGCTGAGGTCACTTGATTTCCTCAACCTGGAGAAGAGGAAACTGAGGGGAAACTAAGGGCTTGATTATGGTCTACAGCTTCCTAATGAGCAGAAGCACAGGGGCAGCCACTGATGTCTTCTCTCTGGTGACCAGAGGACCTACACTGGAGGACCTGAGGGAATGGCATGGAGCTATTGAGGATTTGTTTAGGCTGGATATTAGGAAAAGGTTTTTCACCCGGAGGGTCGCTGGACACTGGAATAGGTCCCTCAAGGGAGTAGTCATGTACCAAGCCTGACAGAATTCAAGAAGCATTTGGACAATACTCTGAGGCACGCGGTGTGACTCTTGGGGATGGTCCTGTTCAGAGCCAGGAATTGGACTCAATGGCTCTTTTTGGTCCCTTCCAACTCAGGACATTCTATGAAATACAGTTTAACAGCATTTCAGAGAGGGAGCTTTAACATCTACTGACTCTCTCAGAAACATTGCTTTGATACTATCAAAAGTGTGTTCATACTATCCCCTCCAGGTCCCACTGCCAGGTCTCTTTCCCCAGTTCCCTGTGCCTTTGGTCTAAAAGTTCATTTTTAGATTAGTTTAAGACTTGTTCAATGAAGATAACCTAATACTTGCTGAAAGAATTATATACTGATTACCAGAGATGGAAAAATGGTTTTCTTGGAATAACTACCTCCTTAAGCTTTCTTACACCTTCCATTTTTATTTGTAATATACTAAATGGTGTGAAAGCCTTGCTATGTGGTGGAAATTTTTATTAATGAGAAATCCAGAAGTGGATAGATGCACAAACAGTACAGACTGCTTAAGAAAATGTTTTAAAGAATCATATACACCATAGGTTAAGTAACTTTTATCCCTGTCTAAATAAGTGTGATTTTGTGCTTAAGGTTGCTGTATATTGAATGCAATGTTGAACAAGCTCTGAAAGATCTTTCTCATTTCCCACTACCATGCATGCATGGACAAAATCAGTCAAGCTAGGAAAATAAAGAGATAATGAGAAACTAAGCATCTATTTGCATTCCCAAGAGGCTCTGTTTATTCAGATGTGATATTTCCTCTGTAAATTTAGTGGTTAAAAGGAGGACTTCACCTGAAATCCCGGATGAAAGATTATTGATGCAGAAGAAAGGGATAATAAGAAAGATAGCAAAATGACCTTATTCTGCAAGGGGGTAAAAAGTATAAAATTAGATCCTTTATTCCTAAAGAAAACAAGGCCAAAACCCCTCAAAAACTCAAAATAACCCCCCCAAAATGGGGGATATGCAAGTGGGATATGGAAGAAGTCAGTACATAAAATAATTTTTTTTCTGGACAGATGGATGAACTGACAAATCCTTGCAAATTTCTATGTTCCTAGTTAAAACAAGAGCTTGCTTTTCTGAAGGAGTAAAGAGGCTGGAGTTTTTTCAGGATTGTAAAATTTCTATTTCTATTTAAAAGCTAAAATATTTAAAAAAAAAAAGGTGGGGATTTACTTTTTTATTATTATTATTTCAGTACATGTATTTACAGCAACAATCACTGCAACAACTAATCAAATATGTGGAGACTTAGCATCTGAACTTGAATGAATACAATTACACATTTTAAATAGATGCCTAAATGCCTTATGTATTTATTCCAGTATGTTTTATTTGTTGTGATCTAAATGCTGAAGAAAAAGCTTCTCCTTAATATGCTGTTTTTACAAAGCCATTTTTTAATCTCTTGATGTAACAGCAATGAATATTACTGAAGACTATGCTGAAGCTTACTGACATAATTTCTGAACAAAAGTAAAGTGAGAAGAATCCATTCTGATCTAATGTCAGTTATGTGAAGGTAAGCAAACCAAACTTTCATATTAAAATATAATTTTAAGGTAAAAATGTCTAAGATGGCCTATAACTGCTTCTGTTAGATAACAGAGATGCAATAAATACTGTAACATCTGAACAGCACAAAGGAGCACAGTTTTATTCTTTCACTGGCCAGTCTTCCCATCATTTGGTCCAAATCAAAGCCTTGTCTGGCTTTTAAAACTATTTGAACATCTCAGTTTTTGAAGGCCTTTCATGTCATTCTTGTTTCTTCAACTTATTAAAAAAGTGAATGTTGACGTTTCTATTCTGTATAGATGTACAAGAGCATTTACAGCATATATTTTTCATAGAAGTTTGCTAATTGAAACGTAAAGTGCAGATTACACACATCAAAAACACATTTCCAGTGACTAAATTAATCCATGTTATTCAGTCAACTACAGCAATAATTTTTTCTTCCCTCCTCTGCACCCCCACCTTGCCCCACCCCACAGGTTATGAAATAAAAGAATTTTATCATTCTACAGCATATGCACGCCAGTAACAAAATCTTTATTTATGTGGGCTAAATATCAGATATGGCACAATTCCAGGTTGTGCTTGAGCATTTTACTCTCTGTAGTGTGCACTGTTTTCCCGTCTTTCTGTTAATTTTATTTCCCTTAGATGACAGCTGACTGCTGAAAGAGTGAAGGCTTGTGGGAGTAGGAGTGGGCTGTTTAAATGCGATTGGAAAGAACTTAACTCTGAATAAAATTATGTGCTTATGTTGGGTCAATTTACCACCCATATACTTTTTGCATATAACTGAAAAAGAAGAGAGAATGAAGGGTGCGAGGAAGACTAGAAAATTAAATATTGTAAAGATATCAGTAAAGAATTAATTTAAAATAAAAGTAGTTTTTTCTTTCTAACCTGAAGAGAGGAATGTTCCATGGAAATAACCTTCTAGGTGTCTATTTCTTTATCTGTAAACGTCCTGGGTATTCTCAGTGAAATGTGGGTTGCACTGCAGTTTACCGATACAGTACGGATGCTCCTATTTTCTTTCTGGATTTGTTCAGAAATGAAAACACTTGGTTCTGTGAAAGACTTGATGTGAAATCTGGATATGATAACATAATATTTTTTAAATGTAAATCAACTAGGTGTCTGTGTTTTGTTATCTTCCCCTGCCCTTCCCCTGTACCCATTCCCAGTCAATGAAACACAGGAAGGAAAGAGAACAGAAAGGATAGTTTTGCACTTAAAACAGGAATGCACTTGTTTGATTTGTAGTACATCATATGCTCCCCAAAATTACACTGTTTACAACCAGCATTTGCTGTTTGAGATTTTGAATATGGATAGGATTTTCTTAGAATTTACAAGTAAATCTGTTTCTTAATATATGAGTTAATTTGAAAGTTGTTTTTTTCTATCAGATTTTGTCACAAATCTTTTAAATAATAAAATATTTCTTCAGATCTTCTACTTGCAAAATCTCACTGCATGTTGTTACACAGGCATTACCTGTAATTTTAATACTCATTTTAGGATTATATTTATATTTAAGTTTTTTTTCTAGTATTATATATATGACAATTTAGTTTCAGTGACTTGAAAGAAGATTACTTTTTCCTCAAAATGGCATCTAATTTCACTGTTGAACACGAGCGGTACTATTTTTGAGGAGATTGTAGGCCAAATTTTATTTGCTTTAAAATTCTTGCTGTTTTTGCTACTTCCCACCCTCTTTTCTTCTTTCAGATACATTACCCAATTCTGTTTCTTTTAAATAAGGAAAGAGAACTCTAGTTAGTACATATTTATCTGTACTTGAAGCAGAAAACTAAGTGCTGTATACCCACAAAATTTAATTTAATTCCCTTAGATGCTCATTATCCAGGACCTGGAAGGCTAGAACATTTATCCTGTTGATTTCAAAGGTTACAGAATTTCAAGCTCATCCTGTTCTTGCATAAATAGGTGAAAATGAGAAAACTCTACTCCAGACAGCAGTTCAAAGATAGCTGATTAGGTTTTATAGAGCAACAAAACTAGCAGTGTCAATCTGTGAGCTCAATTCAAGTTTCCTTTGGCAAAAGCATCAAGCTGAGTAGAACAGAAGTGATAAGAATATAGTTATCATTCATCTTATCCATTTGTTACTCTTACCTGTTATATACCACAGATTGCTAAGAGCAGGAGCTTGATAAAAAAAGAGTGAAGGCATTGTAAAACTGCCACCATTTAATATTTTGTAGAACAGTTCACCTGACTAATCAGTTTCTTGGTTCAAGTTTTTCTAGGTATTGTGATGGAAGACACAAGTGTTTTCTTATGATATTAGGTCCTTTATCTGGAGGAATCGATGGCCATGTTCCCTTGCTTAGAATCATGCATTTGTTCAATTTGATTGTAATCCTGATTAGGTTCCCTCCCTTCAGCTCTGTCGTAACTCTCTGTTGAGAGCTACTATAGAGTAACTTTCCAGAATCAATAAGAATACCTGATGTCATTCCTGTTTTTGACCCCAGGTATACTCTTTAGGTCTTTGGCATACTGAGAATTTAGCAAATTGGAATGAATGTTATTTGCAAATATTGCAGGATGCCGTTTCCATATACCATTAGCTTTTAACGTCTTTTCAATGCTGTTATCATCCGTGATGCTGCTGATGATACTCATTTTTGTATCAAAAGTGCTAATTAACATTACATAACACTTAAAGAAAATGTTTAATAATGTGTTATTTCATTAATACTCTTCATTACATCTAAAACAGACTCAGATTGATTACTCTTCCTTTTCTTCCTGTTTATCTACAAATTAATCTTTCAATTTGAATTAGTGCATTTATTCACAGAAGGATTCTTATGAATTTTTCTAATAAGTTAAAAATTATTATGAGTTGTACATTTCTTGGTAATTTGACTAAATTTTAATGATGTTTATATATGAGCATTTTTATCATAGCTTTGAATTAGGTTTTCTACATTTATCTGATTTAGAGATGCTTTGTAATAGGCTAGAAATCCTGTAAAGTAGTCCTGTTTCAGTTGATCTGGTTAATGTTCATAGCTATAATGAGTAAGGAGATTTCCTGAGTAAAAGGATCAGTTGAATTAAAGACCAAGGAATTTAATTCAGTAATCAGAAACCTAATTAAAATACTGGCACTTGTATAACACTTAACAGACACATCTAGCCTAGCCTTCACCAAAGAACTGAGGGAAAATCATTGTCTCTCTAAGATATAAATATGCATATGTATATGCAGGCATGTCATATTCATGAATATTGTTTTCATTTTTATGTATGCATATAAAACAAGGGAAAAGGCCCAACCAAATTCCAAAACAGGAAAAGGAACAGGGAATAATGCACAGAATTTTGAAAATCCAAAATATATGTACCAAGCCAGTATGTGTGTACATGTCTAGTACGTTTTCAAGTGAGACTCACTGTCATGGGTTTTACCACTGCCTTAGCATAATGGGGTTTCAGATAGAGGAATACAGTAATGCAAATCAATTTTTATAGTCAGTTTTGCCTTCCTCCTCCTTCTGTTGTTTGTTCCTTTCATATGCAAACACAGGAAAGCTCAGAGCTGAGAAAAAATCTTTTTTAATGTCCAGCAGAAATAGTACCACCCAAATCAGTTATCAGATTTTTTCTCACAGTACTTATTAAATTTTCTCAGGAGGTTTTTACGTTCTCCATGCTCAGCAACAACCAGCTCTTCACTTCCATAAAACAACATCTAAGCTCCACAAAGAATCCATTATCTGTAGAATCATAAATACAGTCCTTACACAGGAGAAGCCCACAGAGGAAGCACTCTCATCAGAACCTGATTAGAATACCACAGGAAAGTCATCTGTTCCTCTGGTGGAGGTGGTTAATATCTTTAGCCTAGTCATGTAGAACTGTGGTAATTGAGGTGTCTCAGCTTGGTCACAGTCTGTGACATTCTTCTGCAGTTTGTTAGCCAGTGGGACTAATACAGCTGTATTGCACTAGAAGTCAAATTGTACCAGAAAGCACAGAAGTATCACTCAGGAAAAGTTTTTGATGTTTTGCTCATCTAGTCATTTCTTCTTGCTTACTAATAACTGTTGCCAGAGATTTCTTTCACCTTTCTTCTAACCTTTTTCCACTTTAGCTTGTTAAGACTTTTCTACTTTTTTTTTTTTCTTCCAAGATATGCTTCTTCATGGAAGTAAAAAGTTTTCACAGAAAATACTAGTTATGATAAAACTTTCTAGGCTTCAGGGTGAAATTGTTAATTATAAAAGGCCACTACATAGAATAGACCACGGGGCATAGTGGTTCAGCTAATCATGTCAAAAGTGAGCAAAATTTTAATGTCTACACTAAGCTTTTTGAAGCAAGAATTAAGTTTGGCTCTTCCTAAAGTCAAGCAACTACCCTCATACCTCCTTGTCTTTGAAGGGGTTATTTGCTTAGTGATAAATTTGTTTTATGCTGTCAGGAAATAACAATAAATTTCAACCTCTTGACATTTTATACGTGAAAGAGAATTCTTCTTTACAATACAATTTTACCATTTCTGATAAAATTTAGTTACTTACCACAGCCCCAGCTTATGGTGATCTCCTTCACTCTGACAGCTCAAATGCTGATTTGTTTATCTTTACCCTACAATAATTCAAATAACATTATTATGGGCTTGAAATCTAGTGAAGTTCATAGCTTTTTCTGATGTAATTTTTCAAAAGTACTAATTTTCTACGAATCCATATAAAAAAGTGTTATTTACAACATTCTCATTGTGCAATAGAAAAAAAGAAATAAAAGTGTACCTGAAATAAGCAAATGAAATATCAGATCCTGTCTAAACATATGTAAGACACAACTCCTGCTGTTTAGCTGACAGCTATATTTCATTCTTCAGTTCTCCAAATAAAGGCAAATTATACAAATGGAGTGAATAGCAGACATAGAGGGTTCATTTCTTTAACTAAATATATTACATTTGGAATGATCAAAAGTATTCCCAGTAGTCACTAGCTTCTACTCCACAGGTCTCCCATGAGTTCTCTATTGTATCTGCCAGCTTAAACACTGGACATCTCAGAGGAACTCAAGTGTCACTTCAAGCTTCTGTTTAGGCAACTGGCTCAGGTTCTGTATAACTATTTCTTTTTGACCAAGGTTAACATACAGGCAGTTAGGTCATGTGAATCTTTCATGTACCCCTCATCAGTGCAATTTCATTCTGAAAATGTTACTATCATGTAAAGTTACAGTAAGTAGAGGGTGCTTATTATATATTTTGATTATTTTTTTAATTAACATTAATAATTCTGGTAATCATGTATTCTTATAACCACAATAACATGATTCAAAACAATGTTTGATATCTACATGTAAATGTAGAAAGTTGGAAATTGAAACCAAAATTATTAGTTAGTATTCAAAAGTTATGTAAACTGCTGTGATATCATATTTAAATAACAATAGCAATTTTCATGGCATCTGAGCATTCAGGAAGATTGCCAATCATAAAATGAGTTCCCAATGCCAAAAGGAAAGTGCAATTTATAGTTGCTGAAACATAAAGCATCTGCTGTGTTCTATATTTTTTTTCTATATTTTTTTCCCTATTAGTTCTTTCTATCTGATGCAAAATTAGGATTTTAAAAAATTGTTCTCATCAAGCTTTGAGGCAAAATGTCTCAGTTCAGAAAACTATACTTATGAATTGTTTTGTTTTGTCTTTCTTTTGCTTTACAAAGGGGACTGCAGAAAATTTCTTTCTGAACTATCTTATATAAAGTCACAGAATATAAGTTTCCTGTGTTGCCTGGGAAACAGCTTTAAGTAAACCAAAAGACCCACATTTAGTTTGGTATAAAAATGTTGACTTGGAGAATTATACTGATATAAGTTTGGAGCTTTAAGTATGTTGGTATCTATTATGCAACTGATTAAATTTCTGCAAACATGGGCTTCTCTATATTATGAAGCTTGGTGGGCCCTTTGCCAGAAAAGCATGGAATAACATTATGGACTCACTGGACAGTTGCCAAGGAATTTTCTGCCAGGCAGTTTGTGAACTGATTATGGATCCTTCATAGGCTACAGACAAGTTCAAAGGGATCATTAATTACAGAAAAATCAGGCTGAAATTTGCAAGTATCTGCTTTTAAAAAAGCATCAATATCAAATGAATCACGGACTTATCAGTTAACCCAGCTCCAGACAAAGTACTGTGAACTGGTAGATAGCATCAGAATTTCTTTGGATTACCATGCAGGTGTTTTTCTCAGGATACACTTTACTAGCCCTGTTTGCATCTAGTGTATTTTTAAATGCTGTAGAGCATTCCTTCTCTAAGCCCCCATAATGTCTTTCAGCCTGTTTGGATTTCTTCAGTATACCCTGGGGCATTTAAAATAGCATCACACAGGAAATTTACATAGCTGAACATATCCCAAAGTCAAAATATTAAAAGGAATTTAGGGCTCTTAGGCTTCATTTCAGAGATCTGCTAATTTCATTTGCTAGCATGCAGGAGTCATGCCATTTTAGATGCCCCATGGAACTTAGTTCACCTGTAGCTGCATCATAGAATTCTGCATCACAGAAAGGCTTGGGTTGGAAGAGATATTAAAGCTCCAACCCCCCTACCCTGTGCAGGAACACCTTTCATTGGATCAGGTTGCTCAGAGTCCCTCCAATCTGACTTTGAACATTTCCAGGGAAGACACATCCACAACTTCTCTGGGTAACTTGTTCCAGTGGCTCCCCTCCTGTCACGTGAAAAGGGGCAGAAATGAAGGATTTTCTGTTCCACCTGTATTAATATATTTTTTGTCTATTAGCGTCCCCCTCCTAGAAGTTCAATGCCTTTCAAGTCTGAAAAAAGTCTGTCATCGTCTCCTTAGGGGGAAACCCTTCACTTGACAGATTCACTGAGCTGGACAGGACTTTTCGATTTATGGGGACTGCACTTAATAGCAATGGAGAACCTTCTCAGCAAGATTCTCCTACGAGTTATTCCGCTGTCGACAAGACTACCAGCACCACAGAAAAAAAAAATTGACTAACTCTTAGCAGCTCACGAAATAACTTTTATTAATACAAATCTGTGACGACTTACAGGGTTTGCATTGTTGGTGATAACATTTAACTGCAATATTCCACTTAACTAATAAAACCTCAAACCAGAAGCGTGCTCTCCAAAAACAACACAACTCCCTAAGAAGCAATAGATCACGATAACATCTCAATACAAAACTCAAGCAACCCCCTCCACGACAGACCACTTTACAAAGACTAGGACAAAATCTAAACACCCTCGCCAACACAATGCAAAAAAGAAAGAATATATCTGCTTCTCACTAGCACACACTTTAACTCACTAAGACCAAGAAATACACACTTTAAGGCAAACCACGTACAACAAGTTGGAGTGCATGATCTAAGGCAATAAAGTACAATATAGAAAAAAAAATAAGGTAAAATATATACACAGTAGTCTATAAGGTATATGGCAAGCTAAAATTAGTAAGGCAAGGTAAAATTAGTATCTATAAGGAAAATATATAAAGCAAAGTAAAAAAGATGAAAGCAAAGTAAAATAAGCAAAGTGCAATTAGTCTATAAGGTAAAGATAAAATATAAAACCGGTTGCTCACCTTGCAGCATCCTGAGGAGTGGAAGGAGAAAAGGCAGCCCATCAGTTACCCCGCAGAAATGATTTTTTCTCATGTCCAATCTCTTTTCATACTTTTTTCTTAGGCAGTTTGAGTAACTGCAGTCAATAAACTAACTTTTGGGGCGGTAGACAGATGACATAGGCCTAAGGGTCAGCTTCCTGAGTTCCCATCAGGTAGGATGTTTTCCAGGAAAGGCCATGCTATCTCTATACCATTCCATCCTTCTGTGATCCCAGCAGTCTGTTGCTGGGAAGTCTCCCCTGGGTGCTGGGGTCTTTTGGGAAGCCATCAGGAGTCTCTTTGTCCCTTTGTGTGCAGCCTTATCACCTTACAATGGGTTTCTGGGAATGTCCCCTCCAGGTTCTGGGGTCTTTCCCGTAACCGCTCAGGACTGTCATTGTGGCCTTAAATTGCTCTATCACCTTACACCTCCTTCCAATAGCTTCCATGGATGTCTTGGATATCATAGTCGCCCTGAATCTTCAGTTTTTCAAAGAAAGGATTTTCATGTCTTAAGGCTGGTAAAATCTGGCTACTTCCACTTACTCAGTGGTAAAATATAGATGTGTATAATTTCAGGTGCTCCTCACTCTTACCCGTTTAGTGCATTGTGTTCTGAGAATGTCTGACAGCACTGTGGTATGGATGTGTGCGTATCAGTGCAAGTTTGACTAGACTCTGATATGTCTATATGCTGGGCTGACATGGCCAAAGCTGTCTAAACTGAAGCTGGTTCATAACCAAGTGGCTTGGAGCATATGTAGAGTGAGTCTGAAACTTTCTACATATACATGTGTGTACCTACACACTCTTCATTTTTATGAAGAGTTCTGATTATGGTGGAATTTATGGGAAAAAAAGAAAAAAATTGAAAAAAAGAGTATGAAATAATGGAAGACCTTCTTCTATTATAAATACAGAATGAGTTCATAAAATCTCTGTGAACATACGTTTTTTCATTGCTGTGGATGCCCTTGAAACATTTGGGATGAAATATACAATTTCTATATACAAAAATTATCAGTTTTACTTAATATTTTTGATATCTGCATCACATAATTTGTCTCAGCTGTTTCAGGGTGTGTGAGTGATACCAAATAGTAAAAAATATTTTCAAAAGGATATCAAAATACTATAAATGTATTTAGATACATTGATGGAGGTTCAGAAACTTATCTGTGACAAAGCCTGGGAATTTTTTTCCACTTTTTAAAATACATGTTCTCTCATTATTTTCAATATGAGTATTTTTTACTGTCCTTGCAAAGTAGTCTGTGTGGGAATGTGTGTAGCATGTGTTAGTGTGTGAGAAAGGACTAGAGGTAAAGAGTACAAAAAATCTTTTAAACACTCCACTATTGTAGAAAGTAGCAAAATAGCACATTTTCTGGTGACCAAGCTGACTGCTGGTTGTAACATCTTGGTACTCAGCAGAGTTGCATAAATCTTTTGAAATTCTCTAATACTTTCTTGTGTTCTAGCCATTCAGTATATTAAAATCATATATAATAAAGTCCAGAACTAGTCTTCTTACATGATATTAATTATGCCCATAAAATGCCTAATGGGAGAGTCAACCCTGATTAAGTACTTTCAGCACTATTAGCTATAATAAATTGGCTTTAAGCATTATTTATACATATACCATTATGGGCTGGAGTTTCCAACTCCTTTTAATTTCTTATTGGTTAGTAAATTAACATCATGCACTTTATGGTGAATGTAAAAGAGATCAAAAAATTCAGTAAACTCACTTTTATCATAGTTGCCAAATGTTGTTCTGATATATGCACGCTGTAATAGCATATTAATCACGTAGATTTGTGAGAAAACAGGTCACAAATAAATGAGCTATAGGGTGAGAAAAATTTTCCACTCCACAACCAAGAACAGACTGAATCTTTCATCAATATTCTGTTGGTTCAACTGATTTACAAATAGTAGCAATATTGTTAGAGGAGGAAACCAGGGAGAATCTTTGGTTATATAGTGTTGTACTGCAATACAGGTGGAATGTCTAGAAAACTTGCTAAATTATGTCAGTTAAATATAGTTTTTGAAAAAGTAGTAACAGATAGACAATTTCTATAGGAACTTGCAGTCTAGATTGCTACATACCCCTCTTTTAGGTAGCAAGACAGACCAAGTAGGGATATAGACATTAGAACAAAATGGAAAGCATATTAAAAAATATTGTTATGATTAACCCAGACTTTCCTTCTAAATAAAAGCACATTTTTATGGAATTTTTTGAGATCTGATTTATCCTTTGGAGATACAAATGTTTTGATAGATTAAACAGGGCGATCTGAATTATACATGTTAACTAAAATTAGATGAGATCAATTGAGAACAAGAAGTAAAACTCGAGGTATGAATCACTAACTGTAGACTATGCATCTGTACAACTAGAATGAACCTTGTATTTATCTGTATGGTCTTTTTTTTTCTTAAGAATTCCTTTAAAATATGTAGTGTAAATTACATATATTTATTTTTATATATACACATATTTATCTGTAAGGTTAGTCTTTTTTTTTTTTTTTTAAAGACTTCCTTAAAAATATGTGAATTATTTCTCGTTTTGTGAAAATTAACACTCCTCAGCTTTCATGAGAACTGTCATATGCCTTGATTTGTAGTAATTTTCTTTGTCTTTTGCTTAACTGAAGTAACCTTGAAAGCTCAGAATGTTTCTGTCTTTGTAAAGCATAAAACATACTACAGTTTTCTATAAAAGATCGTTAGTAACAATGGTATAGCTATATTTTCTATTAGTAGTAATAATTGTAAATTATTAGTATTTTCAAGGGGGAAATTCATTCCCTGTGCCTTAGACAGTCTGAATGATAGGCTTTTGTATAAAACACAACAAGATGAGAGTATAGATAAATATAAGAGTTTATTAATGAATAATTCAGATATTTTTAATTTTACTGAGAATAAGTAAAGACAGTAATACATTTATTTTCATTGTCGAATCCTAGTGTGCAAGTAGTCTCAGCATTCCAAGGAAATGAGGTGCTTTATTCTTAGAATAGCAGTAGGTCTTCAGGAAGAACTATTGTCCTTGGTTGACACTCCAGTCTTGAAAGTGCATAGCTGTGAATGCAGATGAAGAGACTGAGTGTGTACAAGGGCACAAAGACCTGTTATAAAAAGTGACATATAAAGAAATTGGTGTCAGAGACATGACAGTCCTTGAGGACAGTAGAAAGACCATAGCAGGAATAGTGTTGTATGAAACGATATTTGTTTCCTGTGCCTTGGGCAGAATAATTTTGCTGCTGATATGTTCAGTGGGAAAGACATGATCCATTCAAGTTCTTTCACTTGTACTGTAAGACTTCTTGTTACCAACTTCTTTCCCAACCAAAATTGCCCAAGTACAGCAAATACACTACACTAATGATTATATTTTAAATTAAGGTCAAATTAACAAGCCATCTTATTTCACAGCAGAACACTTTGAACTTTTACTATTTATCTTCTGTCTTCCTTTGAGCTATCTAGACTTTTTAAAAAATGCTTTGGAAATAGTCTATAATATAACCTAATTTGACCTGACTAACTAGTCAAAGTTCAGGTTTCAGTGCTTTTTTTCCAGTAGGAGAAGAAATTGATTAATTTGAATTGTGAATTTCTGATGCAATTTGGTTTGCTTATAAAAGAGACACAGAGTGGTTTTTTATTCATGAACATGACTCAAACAAGGGATATCACTTTTATCTCCTGTATTTTTTCTACTGACCAACATATCGTTCCCCAAAAACCTTTCCCCTGCCCTAAATTCTACTGCTATTACATGGCTTCTGCATTCTTCCATTACTCTTTCACTGCTACTAATTCTACTCATGGACCTACAGATAAACTTAGAAATTCTCACTACTGATCTCATTCTATTTAGGTCATATTCTTGAGCAGGTCTCATGTACCTTTGCTTTGCTTTGCTCATGTACACATATTTTTGCCTACCAAGGATATTTGAGTTTCAGGAAGCACTACTGTTTCTACAGTATTAAACGAAGAACATTGATTATGACCACCACAGTTTCAAAGGTATTTTCTTATCAAAGAAAGCCTTCTTTACTTTTCTATGGCTGAGTTACCAGCTACAGCTGGGCTTACTAGTATGTGGCTGAGACAAGTAATCAAGAAGGCTGCATAAAGCAGGCTCAGATCATTAGCTCAATCATTATTATACTTCTGGGAAGAAATGGCCTGTTTCACTTAGGACTTTTTCATAAAATAACTTTGCACAGTTCCCATCAGAGTGCCTTTCAGGTACTGTTTATAACATGAATGTGTAGATGTGGCTATTCACAATAAGGGGCAAACAGAAAAAGACCCACATTTTATTATGCAGTCTGGAGAATGTCACTTGGTAAAAAATTATCTCTGTTTTGTTTTATTTGGACATAAAGGTGCGAATTTATAGTTATTATAAATACCTCACTTAGAACTAGATAGATCTGTTAGATATAGTGTTGTTCGCATCTTTTTCTTCATTGGTTTAACTATAGAAAGTGAAGTCTCTCCTCTGTCTATTCACTTTTTGTCTTTCCCAACACACATGCAGATGAATGGGATTAAAAACCTGATGGTATCTGTACTTAGACTTGTGCTAAGTTGTAGAAAGCTGTAGATAGTGGGAATGTCCACTGGCTATGCCTGAAATGCCTTTTGAACTGACATCCGCCATCCTATCTACCATATTTTTGTTCATTCCAGTACTCAGCCCTTGTGGGACTGTGGGACAATCCAGCACAGACTCTGTATGTGTGATCCGCTTTATCACTTTGTCACAGTCCTGTCTGCGCTGTATTAAGATTACCTGATCAGTCACCACGTATTTTGATGGAACTGAAGTGACCAATCTCAAGTTGACTAGCTAGCTGTCTGTGGGATCATCCCTGTAAGATGTGATTATCATGTGTCTACATGTCAGACAGCATTTTAGGCAGTCTCAGACTGAGCTATCAATCTAAAACTGAAAATACTGAAAATACTCCCTACTTCATGCAAATGTACTGTAAAAGCAATAGGGATATCAATTTCTGGTTTGGATCACTTCTTAAGTTCATAATTTCTCTTGGCACTGCTGATGCAACTAGTGATTTATTTCTTCCTAGTCTACCTGCATGACATATGGTCCCTTTACCTTTTACTTGGTGGCATCAATCACCTAATCAGACTAAATTGATTATACTTAATTGCAAAGTCATTGTGTAATGCCTTGTGAAGGAGTTTATGGAAGTATAATAGGTAAGGGACCTTCTGTAATGAGAAATTAGACACCTTGCTCATATTTACATATTTCAGACCGCTAGTGCCGAATTCAGCTGTTCAAACTAGGCATCTATCACCATTCAGGATGCTATTAGTGTTCTTGTCTTCAGTCATAGAAAACAGGTTTTCAGAGGATGATGGTTAGTGTCTACCAGCTCCATGGAGATGTCTCAGACACCTTTGGGTGCTGTAAATATATAGATTCCTTAAATTAGATGAAGTGAATGTTCCTCAGTATCATTTCCAATTGTCCTTTAATTTAGCTTTTTTTTCATTAGTTTTAAATGAATTATTGCCCAAAGACTTTTGTTTTCTTCATTACTATTGCTTGTTTATGGATACTGCCATTGATGCCAGTGTGTTTTCTTAAGTTAAATAAGCAGCAGAAATCTTTTTTAAAAAATTATCAATAAGCTTATGCTTGTTGTTAAGATCAGGTTCTTTAAAATTATTAGAGATGCCTCTGCCCAAATTAAGGTGCAAACAAGAGCATATGCCAAAGTCAAAAGTACACATTTTTTAACAGTAAATGTGAGGTAGAGAGAGATAGAAATAGAGAAAAGAGAGAAAGACGAAGAGAGTGACAGGATAGAATAAACTGAAAAAAATATCACCACTCCATGGATTCTGACACCATCCAGTTGATCCTCTTCTTGTGGTCTTTTCAGTGATGAGAGGCCCAGTCTTGTCAAAGTGAGAGTTTCAGTCTGAATCCGTCAATGGAAGCCCAGCGCGGTGACAGAAAAAGCTGTGGTGGTAAGGGAAGACCTGGGTAATGAGGGAAGAAGTCTGTTGTGATCAAAGTCCAAGGTGATGAGGGACAACTGTGTGGTAAGGGAAGAAGTCTATGAGGCCAGGGTGGTCAGGAAGGTCAAGTGTGGTGAGGGAAGAAAATCAAGTGTTGAGTGAAATCTGAGTGTGGCCTTTTATTAGGCCTAGGCTAGGTGGAAATGCTCCTGGTACTTCCCCTGGGGCGGGGAGTTTCACACAGATGACTGAATCAGGAGACATTTCATGTGTCTGACACCTTTTAACATGTTACAGCTGCCTGTTAAATCAGTGCAGTTGACTCAATTATGGCCCATCAGCAGAGATGAACATCTTCAGCCTGTGTATGAATTGTTCCAGTAGTTCTCAGGAGGAGAATTATCACAGCTGAGTCATTTCTGTAAGGACAAAGAAACACTATCCTGCCTGGAGAGATTTACCGCTTTCCTCATCTTATCCAAAACCCAGCCTGTAGCCTGAGGTGTTGGATGTGCACACCTGAAGCACCTGGGTAGTTACTTTCCACATTGATTGTCTGACCCATCAGCATTCCAGTCACTCACACTAGTGGATACATTCTTTTCCTGGGATAATAGCACGTCCTTTATCTTATCTCAAATTCCCTTCACAGTCCAAATTAGCAGGCATATTCTGGGAGAGGGGGGCTTCAGTGAGCAGTTGCTTCTTTGCACAGTTTGCTACAGTGCACAAAAGTCTTTCAGTGATTTCAACAAGATTTAAGCCATAAACCATTTCAGTGTCTCACACTTGTGAAAATCTGGAAATGTACCAATAACTTAATTAATGGATAGCGAGATAAATATATTAAATATAGTTTCAGTAAGTTGTGTTAGCTTCTAATTCAGCTTTAAAGGAACCTATGCTGACTGCAAAGAAGTTTTTTCATAGAAAGGATCAGCAAATGAAGGATCACTAAGGTGTACATGAACTAGAAGATGCTTGTAGTTAACACAAACTTATCACCTACCAATATGCTAAATCCTGAACCCTAATACTACATAAACTTTACTTGTTTTGTGCATGCAAAACATGGAGTGTTGACTTTTCTACCATGCCAGCTGAAGGGGAAAAAATAAAAAAAGGTAGAGGCACAAAGGTATCATTTTTCTTAGGTTAATTGCATTCCCTAGTGATTCTACTGAGTGATAGAAGTTTCATATAAAGATCAATGACACTGAAAACTGGTTTATAACTCAGTTTGACAGCAAATATAGTCTCAGAATTGCTTTGCTGTAATCTACCCTGTCTTTCTCAGTTAGCAAACATTATCCCAATTACAGTTACGCCAAATATAGGCAGAACAGATGCTTCTCATAAGCAACAACTAATTTCTAACTGCAAATTTATAAATATAAAAACATTGATTGCCAATTCAAAGTGCATTACATCAGTGGTTAAAAGAGAAGACAAAAAAATGTTGTTAAACTATGATGTGGCCTCATCAAAGCCAAAATCTTTATTGATGTTTCTGAAGAAATGGGATTACAGTGACAGAGCTGAGCAAAGATTAAACTAAAAGTGGAGGAAATCCTGACAGAATCCATTCAGATAGAATTTCAGTTCCAGTTCTCTTTGGTGGAGAAAGATACATTAAATAGAACAGCTATTGTAGATTTAGAGCTATAAAACAAATTCCCACTGAATAGTATATACCTGTAGTTTCCATGTAAGTTAATAATAAACAACTAAGCTATGAAATTAGAGACGTGGAAAAAAAAAGTAGAACTCCACATTCTTGCTCCTATGAATGCTATCCTTTGGGTAGCAGCAGTAGTGCCTATGCTTTCAGAGAGGTAGTTCTTGTGAAACATTAAGAACAGTTCTACCAGGTCTCTAGCCCAGTATCATGGTACTGAATGTGTTTAAGTGCCCAGGAAGCAGAGTAAGCATATAGCAAACCACACAGTTCTCAGAATAGTTTGTTTTTCTTTATGATACCAGCATGGCCACAAAAAAAAAAGTCTAGATACAGGTTGTACAAGATTCTTGTTCAGAATTAAAAAAGTAAATGTTTGTCGGTTGAAGCAACTAGAAAAGGACTATAAAACTATACAGGTTTAACGAGAAAAAGAGGGGGAAATGCTGATATGTCCAAATTATTATAGATACTGACAACTACATTTTTATTTCTATGGGAACCAACCATATGTTTCTTTGGTCTTCCAGTCAGTCTGTCTGACCAGTAAAGAAAACTGATTGTTATTTCTAATTTGAAAGCTCTATAAATTAAATGAACAGCACAGCATTTTTTACTTTTCATCACCATGGGTTCCTCACAAGCATGTAATGAACTCACCTTCAAGCTTGGCATAGGATACCCAAGCTTGAACTTCTTCACATTAAGAAGGATACTGAGGCTGTATCTCCCAGTTTCTAAATTAGTACAAATATGAAATTTCATAAGGATAACTGTATCTTTCTTTTTTCTCAATCCTCACTTCCACATTTTTTCAGTGGAAGTAGCAATGCCTGCTGAATGTTGTGCTGACCTGATTTTTTAGTGTGTTTTAGCCATACTAAAGAGTCTTTTCTATTCCAACTGAGGCCTTGAGGAAAGCAGGAATATGCAGATTACTAATGGGGCTAAGTATCAAAGTACATAGTAGCTCAGCTATGCCAAATGGCAACAGTCCTGACTCCTCATGGCAGCATCTTGAGAAATTTCCTGGGCAATCTTACATGTCAGCAATCTCTTCTCAGGATATTTTGAGGATTATAGACTTGAATTTTGGTACTTAAATCACTTCAGAGTGCCACACTTGGTGCCTAGGAGCCTCACATCTGCAAACCAAAGCTTAGATTAGAATTTTTGTCTGCTTTCAGGGCTCTTAACTTCAAGTTGATCTATTATGAATTTTAGTTGCAGGTATTTTGGAAGAATAGAATATTCAGAGACTATGGTGTAATTATTCTTTATGACAGATAGACTTTTTTTATTTTGTTCCAATTGTATTTCTGCCTAAAGGGTTCAAACAAAGGATATTTCCAACTGTAGAGTCACTGAAAGGGCAATTAATACAGTTAATAAAGACAACAGGACTAACATTTTATCCTTTATAATGTTCTGGAAGACGGCTAACACCAAGAGCCTGAAACTGCATTAAGAAGCAATGCTGACTTACAGGCAGGATAGATTACACTCAACAGAAGAAAATAAGTAGGACTCTGACCAACAAACTGTTTTAGGCTTATCTATACAGGTTTGCTAAGATTGACTCAATTTTTGAGAGATTATCTGTTTAAGGAAATTAAGTTTAATCCCTTATTTTCTGGTAGGCTTTATAGGCTTGCTTTTGTTCAAAATTATATTTGTTTTATGAGAGCTACCTATTTCACTAAATAATCCCCTGGAAGACTCCAGCACCCGACCTACAAGCTCACTGAAGGGGTTTTACTTTAAAAATATACAAGGCTTCAAAAATTTGCCCACTGAATTTATTAGAAGAGCCTTCAGTTCTTTTAAAATCTTAGGAGAGAGCACAAAGGAGAAATGCTGCACATGTTTTCTCAGGAGGTACTTTTACTGTAAACTTTAGAAAATAAAGGAACTTAGCAAAAGTTTAAAGGGTAACATTCAATGAAAATAGAGCATTCCACAAAGCATTGACTTAGCATACGCTAACCCATACAGCTACGCAAAATCCAACCCATCCAGTTCAAAATATCAAGACAGGAGATTAGGAGAAGAAGTAGTAAAGCAAGAGAGAGAAAAAGAGAATTATAGCTACCACCTTGAGATCTAGCATAGGTCCAGCTACAGAAATCCAGAAGATGGAAGGTTCAAGCAGGGTGATCACATGTTGCTGCTTTTATTTATCCTGGCCTCCTGTGGCCACAACCCCCCCAACCCCTGGTGTTGCTCTGGGGTGTGGTATGGGCAGTGCTCCAGGCTGCTTTTGACTGATAGCTGCTCCAGGGGTTGCCCAAGGAGACTCCAGGGGGCTGGGGTACGGGTTAGAGCATCACCTCTGTGAAATTCTGTCTGTCCCTCCCCACCCCCCCGCCATGAGTTGGTCTGAACCAATAATTAATATAATAATACCATGTCTCACAAGCCCCCAAAAAAAAGCCAAGATTATAAATACAAGATAACTAAAATAATTAAAATTTTTGGAGGCTAAAGTATTAATTTCCATTGCAAAAGATCTTGTATACCTGCTCCAAGAGGAAGAAACTTCCACGGACGTTTGACAGAATCCTGGCGTTTACACGGAGTAAGTGCAATCAGCCTAGCAATTGTGGCACAGTTTAGTGCTTTCTCTTTTTATTTTTGTTTTTAGTCGTATGTAAAACAGATTCTGAAAAACGTTTAGAGAAGGAATTAACCAAAAGAGCTATATGCATTCTATAAAGCTATCACATGGTTACCATCTGAATCTTATATGCAGAGCTGATGACCTCATGTCTTTCCATTTCTCTGACTATATAAGTAGGTATAGACCTAAAATATACATAAAATATTACATAATAGAATATATGCAATGCATGTAATAGAACTACACAACAGAGAGCTGAGGAAAGGAGTGAAGGAGTTTCTGTGCAAAGAAACATGAGATACCACGGATTTCTAAGGCTGCAAAAGATTTTGCTGGGAAAAAGGTGGAAGAGAAATGTGAAAATATAGTATGATATGATGTAGAATATAGAGAAGATAGATAAGGAATGGAAATTTACTACATAATATTTGGACAACGTTGAATCAGAACAAGGACCAAGTATTTTTAATTAAACTATGGAAACAACTGTCACACAAAGCATATTAAAGTGGAGAACACATACTTACAACATGTTATGTGCAAAACCAAAAATGCATTCAGAAAAAAACTGATTGTCATAACAAAGGGCTATTAAACATAGTGTTCGAATGTCATCTAAACCTTAAAATTAAATAAAAAGGCAGCAAATTGCAGAGTTATGAGTTTGCACAGACAAAAGTATTACTATATTGACAAAGAGATTAACCATTTACTTTTGGGCCATTGTCCTGACACTAGGGCTTGTTTTCCTCCCAGTTCATCCTGTCATTGCAATAGTAGCAGACGCTACACAAGCTCCTCACTGCTGCTCTCAGCAGCTTGAGAAGAAGCTTCTGCCGTGGTTAGGAAGTATAGATATAACTGTGTGAGGGGACAGACCGAAGGGAGGATCTGTAGAGAAAGCAGTTGCTGGCAACACTTGTTCTTCAACCAAGGATATAAGAATGTGATGTTGTTCCATCCCAGATCTACAGTTCTTCAAATCCCTGTTGACACCTGACACTCCTTTTGCCACCTTCATCCTCAAAAAGATTAGATTTATTTCCCCAGTTCCCTTACATTTACCTCACTGAACCCTCCTTCTCTTATCTCCTTCCAAGCCAAATATCTGACTGACCCTTTCCACCTCCCTCATTCCTTATTGACAGTTTCAAAACCCTCCACTTGTGTTTCCAAACTGTTAATCCTCTCTCTAATTAACACTCTCAATGACTCAGTATTGAATTTTTCACCTTCAGGAGGAAGCTGAAGCAAATCCTTGTCCATAAGGAAGGACAATTCAATTTTGCTTTCAGAATGCTGAAAGATCAAGAAGATGCTTCACTATCTGTGCCCACATTTTCTTTTGCCCATTTTTTTTCTTCTTGGGTATTTTAGGTATGATCAGGTGTGCATTGGGAATAGCTATTGGCTATTCCCCTGACTGAAACATTTTGAGTGACCTTACTGATAGTTCTGTTCTGTTTAAATTAAAATGACACAGATTCACCAGAACCCTTTCCATGGTTTTGTCTATACTGATTTTAATAGCAAAAGTGTAAAAGCCCATGTGTAAAGAATAATTCCTCTCAGATGATGAAAACTTACTCTCTGATCATTTCTTCTGCTTGTGCAAGTGGTGATGGGGAAACTAGCTTAGTTTTCGTACTGTCATCTTCCATTATATACATATTGCCTTGCATAAGAAATTCCAGTAGTCAGGTAGGAATTTTGTGTTCTATTGTAGTACGCAAGCAATTATAACATTTAGAAGTGAAACCATAAAAATTGCTTTTACTGGTTCTTTCCTGAAAAATTTAATAAGAGATCTTGGTGCAGGTACTGCAAATTGCATCCATTTATTGTGATTTGACACAAACGACTTCAGACCTCACAATCTACACAAATGCCCTAATGTGAAAAAGATGACACTAAAAATTGCATTAGTTTCAGAGAAATGTATTCATCCACTTTACTGTATATATCACCTTTTTCCTAAGAAATGTAGTTTTATCTCAATGACCTGCTGACATAAATGAGGATTTTAAAATTCTGGAGTGATGAGAATATCTGCTGAAAGAGTTTGTGAATAATAATTCTCACATCATCAATGAACATTCTCCAATATCTGATGGTGATCTAGTTGAAACTCCCCTCTGGGAATTCTGCTTTTCACAGTGCAGAGATAGCACATTTAATTCTTACATAACAATGTCACAGAGTTAAGGTAGTTAAAGCTCTGAAAGCATTTCCAAGACAAATTTCTCTTCTCTTTTCAGGGGTATATAGTGGTAAATTAAAAAAAAAAAAAAAGGCCAAAAAAAGAAAAAAAAAGAAGCAATGGTTGTTTTGAATTTCACACAAAGAGTCACAGAGAATGTATCTCATTTAGTGATTAAACTTAACAGATTTTATGCCAAATTTCCACACAATCTACAGGAATGGAGAAGAATTTATTGACTCTGACAAAAAGTCTGATGTCCACTTTAAACTTATGACAGCATTTTTAATATTCAGATATTTAAGCGGTTACCTGTAAAACTAGTGATATATCCACATGTAGGAATTTTTAAGAATTATGAAGATGTACATAGTAATGGCAACACTTTGAACTGTGCTGTACTAGTGATTTAAGACTTTAAAGAACTTTTTGCAAGATTATATGACATTTTAATGTCTATTAAGGAAGTTTAAGACAAGTGAATCTGGAAGAACTGTTGTACATTGAAAGTGTCAGCCTTTTCTGGATCAGGATACATACTAAACCAGGTATTTAGTAATTAGTTGTCTGGTTGTGTTCGACTCCATGTCAATGATAATGTCTTCTCATAATATTGTACTGAAGCTATTAAACATCAGTTGTCAGAACAGGTTAGGAATGTGTATATTATAAAATGTGTTGTGGTAGCACTCAGGCTATGCAACAGGAATCTTGTTGCATGGGTATGGTCTCAGATTCAAATACATTCCTTGCCTATGTTAAACTATAAAATCCACAGCTAAGTGACTTTGAGAGAATAACCTTATAGGAAACTCAACCCTACAGTATTATTTAGTACAGATGCTCACTGTGTTATCTGCAGTTTCAGATGGGTTAGGCGCATTGTATCTGACCCAAACAGTTATGTGTCTTCTTTTAGGAAATTCTATGATGCCATGGGTGTCTCTGAGAAGTTTAGCTGTCCAACATTAGCTGGTTGGGATTGGTAGGTAGCTTGGACTGCTGACTTGAAGCTGTTTTCCTGCCTTAACACTGTGTGAATGCAGTCTCTGATTCTCTAGGCAGTAATGAGCCATACCGCAGCACATGATTTTGCAGTTATTGAATTACCAGATCTGCATGTCTCTTTAGGAACAGTTAAATGTTATGACTATGATCACTTGGGATCATCCAAAGTCTGAAATGTGGAAATGCTAGCTACACTACTTCACTGAATTTCAGCTTGGATACACAGAATTCAATGTATGCTGGGTTAAATAATGACCTCTAAGAAGGACATCTTAATGTGGGAGTAATTAGCTGATCTAAAGTTGGAATGATCTTTTCTATGCTAACATGCCAGTATCTCCCAACTTGGATTGCATGGTGCTTAGTTGACAGCATCTCAACTCCTTCTAGTTGTCCTGGAAATTACATTCAGCTCTCCAGCTCATACTGATAGGATGTTTCCTGATAAATGACACTTAGTGGATAAGCTTGTTGGGAGAACAGAAGCTGCACAGGTTCAAAGATCTGTGACCTTGGTGACCTAACTGGTCTTTTCTATCAGTGGTGTGAAATTAGAATATTTTTCCTCAGTGCAGTACAAGGTCAATTATGTGAACCTGTGATTGATACAGATTCTTAAAACAAAACCAGAAAACACACTCTCCAGAACCAGAATGCCCTGTCCTTTCTTTAAGGTTAGACTGTGCAATTTATTTTAAATACCACTAAAGGAAAACATTTTGCAAGAGACACGAAGGAACAATGGCATTTACTCTTTAAAAGTGTTTTTGAATTGTTAACCTTCCATCTACTAAAAATGATCCTGGGTTACTGGGCAAGGTATTATTCCTATCAAGAAATACTTATTTGGACAATGTGAGCCATCCTCTGCTATTTATCTGTATTATTCAGTAACACTGATAATACAGACTTAAACCAAGGTAGAAATACAATTATTTACTGTTGTCTTTTGGATTACTTTCCCTCTGTAACACAGAAGATTAAACATAATCATTCCAGCTGGAAACATTTTTGTGCTTAATCAAGGACAAGCTCCAAAAATAATTTTACCTGTTATTTATATGGTTTATGAAAAAAAAACAAACAAAACAGCAAAAACAGTTAAAAAGAATGTCATTAGAATTCCTTATAATAAAATACTTAGATTTTTTTTTTTAAGAAACTTTGTTTTCACATTAAAATGTCATCAGTTATGTGGAATATATAGATTTTTTTTCTGCAATTTAGAATGCATTTGAGGCATTAAACGTGAAATATTTAAGTTTGGATTGGTTTTTGCTTATTTCTTCCTTTTTTCCCCTTTTTTTTAATCAATACAATAAGAAAAATATATTGTTTGCTTATCAGAAATAATAGTATAATAAATATGTGAAGGTACTATATTGCTGGGTGTCAAAATTTTAGTCAGTTTTTCAAAGTTGTTTGGAAGATATAGCATTATGTTAGCAATTTTGAAAGTAATTTGAACTTGTAAATAGTTATCTAAATAAGAGTTTAGAAGACCAACAGGTTTTTTCCAGGTCTGCAATGAACACTGTGACTGCTCATACTAGTTGTCTTTTCATGTCATCTTGCTTTCTATTCTTTGCCTCTATTCATATTTGTTCATATTTGGATGCCCATATTTAAATTTATTTTTGGTGACCAGAACAGTCTGTTTAAACAACCTCTAAAGAAAACAAAAGCTTTGTTTCAATTTTCCTCTCTTCATTGGAATCAGCCAGAAATTACAGGTCAATGGGATGTTTTTTGGTGAATTAGAATGACAAGGGTTTTTTTTCCAACTTTTCTGTAATTGAACCTTTCAAAAAGCATAAATGGAGATTTCAGTGAAAACTTGCGTTACAGAGACTTTGACATACTTTCTATCTTTAGTCTATTAAGGCCTTTTAAAGATTCTATGTTTTACCATAATACTAATATATAAGATATAATAATAATATCTACTTATTGCTTAGCATAACAAGAGCAGATTTATATTTTCTATTTTTCTGACATTACTGGTTATTTTTGTAATATTTTGTAATGATGGGAGAGGTGAAGGAGTGAGTTTTTCTGGGGAAATAATTCAAGTGCTGTCGTAGTTTGTGCTCAGTGCCACAACGCCAGCTGTCCTGCAGAACTGAGACCTGAAGGATGGCAAAGATCTCACTCTGCTTGCATTCATTTCATTAACAAAAAGTGAAGATCTGCTGTAATTCAGGATCTGGATTTGTAAATCTGGAGTAATACAGAGATTAGTACTGTTATTTTTTTGCTAAACAAAACAGACAAACCTTTTTATGTGCCAGTTTTATCAGCTTTATCATACAAGATGCAATGCACTGCACATAACCACATAAATGTACCCTAGGAAATGTAATTCTAGAACAAGTCACACTTTTCCCATTATAGCCACCCCACACACTTAGAGGCTCTTAGGATAAAAAGAGAGACACAATGTAATTCCCTAATACCATACTGAATTCTTTTCACTTGGATGGCTGAATAGTTCAGGACAGCAGTTACCTTGAAAATAAATGACTGTGCTGAAAGGAGAAATAATTAATTCAGATAAACTAAATAAACTCTGTAAACTGACTAATGTAGCAGAAATTACTGGGTGCTGACACTGCTGTTTTAATTATTGTCCACATTAATTAATTTCAAAGCTACCTTTTCTGAAATCCACAGCTTGACCAACATTCAGAGGATAAAACATGCCAAGAGCCAAATTTTGCATAGTAACATTTCTGCAAAGGCTGGAACTGTCTTCATACAACTAGATGTGATGAACATTAAAAGAAAGTGACAGTTTCAATAAAAAACACAGGATCCAAATAACTGTGCGATACTTCCTTGACAACAAACTGAGAAACAGAATTTGATTGTGTCAAACTATTTCTTTCACAGAAGGAGCTGGACTTTTTTCTAATTGTCAATATGGTTCTGAATATAAAGGGAACTTAATGTCTCTTTGAGAGTTGCAGTAAAAACAGTCATCATGGCAGGCCATTACCTTGCAGAGCTACCAGACACAATGAGATTCAGTCATGACCCACTATGAGATCAGAACCTCACTGAACCTGAGCTTTCCATGCCCTGTGCTTCATATTCCTCAGTGTGTCTATTTTGCTGGTAGTGGATTTTTTAAAATATTTTTTAAAAACTTGAAAGACTACTGGATTTAATAAAAAATAATTTCTCAATAGTTCAATTTTATAATTCTTTCATTATATCTATTGAAGCAGTGACATACAGCTCCAAATGGGTGAGAATGGACATCTACCAACATTATGTGCTATGTTACATTTAATAGTTTGTGTTGATGATTCTTGTACATAAGAACATAAGTAGTATAAAACTTATTTATACCATACTGTGTTTCCTAAAACTTATCACATGTGAAGGACTGTTTCAGATAGTGCCATAACTGAGGTTCATTTCTGAACTGAGAATGTTCAACAGAGATTTTACTATCTATACATTACCTAAAAAGACAGAAAGGAAAGTATTATATATTTAGGACCGTCTGTTGTAGTGAATAGTTCCATAAATTACTAAAAAAATTTACAGCCAGCAAATTTACATCTACTGCATCGAACAGCAAACAGCACTAACATCAATACAGTAAATAAAAGCTACATTCTTGCAAGGATTTTGTTCTCTAATCCCTCAACATTTTGTTTCGTTCTTAAAATGAAAACACCTGTAGCAATGATTTCTCCTGACAAGCTGAAAGCCATTGAACAGAAAACAAGTTTAATAAAATGCTTTAATTACCATCTTTAGTATACCTTCATTATGTATAAACACCTCTTATGACCATCTTAATCACTTGCTTTTTCTTGTTTTCACTTGAAGCAAATTTAAATTTTTTGGAGAGTTCTACACATCCAACTTCAAGGATGAGAAAAGAATGTCTTTGAGAAAATCACAGACAAAACAGCTGTAGAAAAAACCCTTAGCAACACTTCATGTCATGTACTTGAATTAAAAACATTTAATGGCAGAAAAACTTCTACAGAAACTTTTAAAAGCAAGCTTTCCTACAGTAAAGTTGCTTTATCAGGCTATTCCTTCTGAGACTGCTACAAGAATTCCATGTAGACCAAATTCCTGCCTAATTAAAAAAGGAAATAAAAAAAGTGTTTTTATTATTAAATATTTTAAAAAATCTTTAAAATTACTTTTTACTCTCAAAATAGAAAAAGAGAGATTACCAGTTACCATCCCAGACAAAACAGATTAGGAAAGAAATAAAAATTTATTACCAGTTATAAAAGTGTAGGATTGTGAGAAACAAACAAACAAACAAACAAATCAATGCCTGAAGTCCAAAACATACTCTCCCACCCTCACTGTTCTTCCAGCCACAACTTCACTCCTTTATTCCTGAATCCTCTACTTCTGCCTCTTGAGCGGTGCGGGGGGGATGGGGAATGAGGGATTGTGGTAATTCATAAGTTTCTCTCTGATACACTTTCTTCCTCACACTATTTCCATACCGGTGTTTCCCAAGGCTGCAGTGTGGATATCTGCTCCACCCCAGGAGCTCTTGGCAGGCTGCAGGGAAATGGTTTGGATTGGAAAGGACCTTAAAGATCTGATTCCAACACCCCGACTGTGGACACCTTTCACTAGATCAGGTTTCTGAAAGCCCCTTCAATCTTACCTTGAACACTTGTAGGGATGGGGCATCCACGATTTTTCTGGGCAACCTGTCCCATTGTCTCAAACCCTTCTTAGGATTCACACTGACCCACTTCTCAAACTGTTCAAAATCGCATTGGTTGGCATTGCTTCCCTCAAATATATCAACTGCACCACTCAAATTAGTGTCACCCCCAAACCTGCTGCAGGTGCAACTCAATCCCTCTGTCTACATAATGAATACAAATATTAAGCAGTAACAGTCCCAGTACAGAGCTCTGAGAGACCCCACTTTTTTCTGATTTTCATTTGGACATAGAGACGTTGACTGTAATTCTTTGGATGTGACCATCCAGACAATTCCTTTCTCATCAAATGGCTTGTCCATCCAACCCATATATCTCCAATATAGCAGCAAGGATGCAGTGTGGGGCCTTAACAAATGCTTTACTGAAGTCCAGGTAAATGATATAAATTGCTCTTCAATTCCACCGGTGTAGTCAGTCCATTGTAAGAGGCCACCAGATTGGTCAGGGACAATTTACTCTTTGTGAAGCCAAATTGGCTGTTTCTTGTCAGCTCCCTGCCATCCATATTCCTTGACGTACCTTCCACCAGAATCTCAGGTCCTTCTTCATGTTCACATGACTGTTTCTTATGCTTTTGGCTTTTTTTTGTCATGTTCTCACAATTTTGTGCAGTGTTTTCTGCCATTTCTTAAATATGTTTTTTCCACCACATTGGCTGTGGCACCTTGCCATGTCCTGCAATGAGTCAGCTGGAGCTGGCTGGAACTGTCTGTGTCCAGCAGGGGACAGCCCTGGCCACTCCTCACCAAGGCCGCACTGCAGCCCCCACTGCCAGCACCTGGGCACCTGCACCCAATACAGTGATGTTCCTGATAGTTTTATAGTAGTGCAGTCGATGCAAGCATGACAAAAAATTAGACATTAAACATATAATCTACTAAAGATCTTAATACATTTCATATATGTTATTTCTCTGATTTTCCCACTTTATATTTTGCTTTTCTCCTTTTCTTTATAGAAGAAATATGATGTTGTGAGGGTTTTTTACCTCCTTCCATGCATACATCTATGATTTTGCTGTCTTCCAAAAAATGTTGTTACTAGAAGAGTTTGCTCCAGTATGCCTTGTAGTCATAGGAATCTTTCAAATTATAGCATGTTAAATGATAAAGTAGATAAATTAGTAGATTTAAAAACACAGTGATTATTTTGAACAAGAATAAATTTTAGTTGCAAAAATCGTTTATTTTGAAAAGTTGTTGTCTAGCCAGAAAAAAAATCCATGTTGTGACTAAAAAATTCCTTTTTTCACCTTTTAATTAAAGAAAAATGTTTAATTCAACTTGGAAAATTTAGTTCCTGTGATAAATAAAAATATAGAAAAGATTAAATTTTAAAAATAAATCTAAACATTTTTATTTTCATAATTTTGTCATTACATATTTTTGCAACATAAAGAAAAAGAAAGATTTATGCTGGTAGATATTCGTATTATGCCAAATGTGCATTTAAAAGAAATCAGATTTGTATCCCTTTTTTCCAAGCTTTATGCATAACAACCTTTTCTATTCTTCTAATAGCTCTTAAGTTTAGAAATTGTGGTTTTAATAAATATCCCCCATGTAAAAAGCTTGGAGGCACATGAATCCACAAAAAATATGAACCTGAGCCTACAAAATGTTTCCTGGAACTCCCTGGTATCATACAGATATAGCTATCATCTACATTTCCAAGGGTGAAGCATCTGTTCTAACTTGCAGAGCTCTAGCTTACAAAAAGGTACCATGGGCAGCTTATCTGCTACTTGATTTTTTTTCAGCTTACCCTTTAGTATTAGTCCAGTGCAAATAAGATAATTTTAATTTTTAAAATAATTTACCCTACCTATAGGTTTTAATCTATACTTAACTATATGCAGAAATAGTTTGTTCTTCTGAACACTGGATCATAGCAACTTGAAGTTTCCCAGATGGAAATTCTGAACAGCTGAGTTTCTGCTGTTTGCTTCCTGGTACAAGAAAAAGCATTTGTAGATCAAGCAAGCAGCAGATGGAGAACAATTGGAGTATATAATTATTCAGCCTGGACTCCTTTTAAATGGGAAGGTTGAACTCTATCTATTTGGCTGGAAAGAAAGAGGAATAGAGTGGCACATGGCAGATAAGCCTTCCAAAGATCCCTTGAAATAAATCTAGGCAAATATGTGAAATAACTTCATCAGTTACGAGGGTCTCTTTTTCTGTGAACTCCAAAATCTGGCAAGTCATTGTTGGTTTGTTTTTGAAGGTTGAGATTAATACACAGCCTACCCAAACACTTCTGTATTAATAAACTACATTGATTTCAGTATGTTACCTGAGGACTCCATCTGGTGACTCTCCTTTACTTTGCCAGATTTTGAAAAGCTGCAGCCTTACTGTGATCTAATGCCAAAATGTAAAATCCACTGTAGGAGAGTATTAACACATTGTGATTCTTGCTCTGTGGAAGTGAATAATTGAATTCTGTGACTTTTTGAAGCTGCCCTCGTAGGAGCCTTACATTTTGTAGGCTGACAGCTAACAATAAGACTACATGCCAAAATCAGTGTCTAGAGAGCTATGATTATTTTCATTAATTATTCAAGATTAAATGGACATATGAAGGAAAATACAGAGGACATCAAAACAGGAGTAATAAAGTATTATGAGAAAAAGAAGCCAATCAGAAAAATTAAAATAACCAGTAAAATGGGAAACGGAAGCAGAGGACAGTAAAATATGTCAGAAGACAAATGGGAAGCACTGTACCTTCTTAAAATATCTAAATTGCCTTATGAAACTATATAGTTAAATCAGAAATTACTCATATATTTTCCATATAATATTTTTCATGGCAAAGAAAGAATAAGTACAGAGGAAAAATGGAGGAAGTATTGGTTTATATTATTAAAAATAAAGATCAGAATTACAGATACATGTAGGAAAATTTACTTTTGTTTGGAAAATAGGTTCTGGAAACCAAAGTCAGTTTATTGACTGAAGAAAATTTTAGGACGACTGAAGTTTTTATTCTGTTAAAAGCTAGGAGAAAATCAGGCCTAAAGCCAGCAATTTAAAAGGAAAGGAACTAGGAACAAGAAGACAAGTTAAGCAGGAATAAAACCATAGTAGAAATGTTACCTGTTTCCTCATATTTTTTGGGTTCTGCCTTCCACTTATCTGAAGTTTTAAAAGTTCATGCATTTCTATGAAAATGTGGCAAATAAAAGTTCCCAGATGCACACACAATATGATGATGACTTCATCTTACGTTTTCTTTACATATTCAAGTCCCTTTTTTTTGTCACTTTGGAAATGCTCTACCTGGAAAATAGGGTCTTTGTGAATATGTATGAGGCTCCGTTACCCAAAGTAATTTGAGCTAATTCAGGAAAAGCAGATGGTTTCTTCACCTGTGCATCACAAGCAGTCTGACTGTGTGCTTATTCCTTGCACTGACAACAAGACTTCCACAGTACTCTCGTGGCCTCATTTCTAGATCCAAGTCAGACATGACAGTGCTGAGGCATTTAGCTCATCAAAACTAAGATGTGACTCTTCAGGATACAGATGTACAGCTGTGTGCCCTGACAACTTTTGAAGTAAAGCAATGAGGTACCTATGGAATTCAGGCCAGGTTCTGATGGGTGACAGAGGTTTTTCAACATCAGTTAAAGACTGAGATGGTTCATGTTACTCACCATTACACCTCTCCCAGCTAAGTCCACTTTTGGGCAGTACAGAATAATATGAACTAATTCGACAATATTATTAGGATCTTGCTCTTTGTGAAGATCATAATTTTTATGGGTGAAAAGTAGACTTCATAGCCACAGTTTAAAAAAAAATAAATCTTTCCTAAAAAGTGAACCTGGAGTTTTTCTGGAGTTGGTGGATCAGATATGCAAGGAGGTAGGATATAACCATTATTAATTAATCTTTTGGTTACTTTTGAACTCTACTGTATTTTATAGTTTTGATTTTACACAATTAAATACAATGCTTCAACTCAAAAATTACCAAAGAATACCTGAACAAATAGCAAGTCTATACATAATTGAAAGGCAGCGAAACTATGATCTAGATTATTTTTTATTTTCTTTCTATGAAGAGGAATGTTTACAATTTTGCTTCAGCCAAGCTGATATGGGTGCATATACACACACCATCGCACATGGGCATGTTGGCACATACACAACTGCACATACAGACATGGATGGGGTAAAGTAATGAACAAAATAACAGATGTTAATGCTCTGTCCTTTAAAGTCAAAATGCTGACATCTTTAAAGTAGCCTTAATAAAGTGATTACATCTGCTATATATTTAATAGTCTTTACTATCATCAGTATGACTAGAATTTGTATCCTGCGTGCATTAATCATAATTACAGGTGTGTAAGATTTGTTCTACAAGAATTAAAATTCTATTAATTTGATTTATATATTAAATACACTGTGGAGTAGGTAGCATGTATAGAATAGAAATAAGCAATTTTTAGAACAATAATAATGGCCAGTCTTCGCGAACGAAGAACCGGGGAAGGTCTTTACACCTTCCAGCCTGCGCATTGGATTTTTT
>JAYRBT010000001.1:62694452-62726861 GCA_036023395.1 Myiotriccus ornatus | reverse complement strand
GTTCTGATGGGTGACAGAGGTTTTTCAACATCAGTTAAAGACTGAGATGGTTCATGTTACTCACCATTACACCTCTCTCAGCTAAGTCCACTTTGGGGCTTTTTTGGGTTTAGCCTAGATGCAAAACTCCATATTAGGGATTCCGATATAAGAATGGTTTCATTAACTGTGATGACAAATGTCTGATTGCCTTTCCAGTATTAGTAATGAGCACACTAGGTGGTCATACTGGCTTTTGTAGATTACATTCTTATCAATCTATTTCTTCACAGGTATTGCAAATTTGAGCAAGTATCAGGCATCCTGTTAGTTACGTTGTAGAAGAGGTAGCATAAAACCAGCCTTTGAGTTTAATCTCCAGCCCAAAGTCCCCACAGGTAACTGTACTGAAACTGATTTTTCTGGCACCCAGAGTATACCTTAAGTATTTAGCTTGATTAGCGTGTTTGCAAATTCCTTAATGCTCTATGATTGTTATTTTATGCTCTTGTAAATTTTAAATTTGCAAAACAAAATAACTTATAAATGAAAAGAGGATGTTTCAGCAGTGTAAATTAATTGTCAAATTATATTAGAAGTTGTCAAGAGGGTCATGTTCAGAGTCTTATTGAGAAGTGTTAAACTTATTCCAATTCTATTTGTGTGAGTAATGGGAGTCAGGATATTGTGTACACGTCCTAATTAATTTGCCAGTAAGGTTTTATAAATCAATTAAAAGTCATGAGAGGTCAATTATAGTGTAACCAAAAAGTAATTCTGATGCTAAGTAATTGTTTAAATACCTAGGTAAAACCCCTAAAATTTCTTTTCCCATATTCACTATCTATTTACAGTCCTTTTCCACTCAACCAATTTACAGATACCTATGTATAAGATAGCATACTCTACCTCTGTTAACTTAAATAGAACTTACTGGTTCATCTGAAATCTAAAAAGTTCATTAACATAAACCATCATTATACCAGCAAAATATATTGGATTGCACATTCATTTTATGGCTACAGCTATACATTTGTAAATATTTAAATGATTTACTATGAGTGCAAAAGTGATATTAGAATCCTTGCAGATAAGGCTTTTATCATAAAGTCCTTTTAACATGGGAATGGAACAGATTGAAATTAACGCACTTTTTCAGTAGAAAAAAAAAAGGGAGGTTTTTATTTTGATGAACATTATTGGAATGTTACTTTTAGATACTGTGGACCAAAGAGATGATGTAGAATCTCAGACTACCTGTGTGCCTCTTTCAGCATCTGCAATGGTCAGGCTTGAGAAATCAATAACTTTCTGCTCACCAGTAGATGTTGTTAGTAAATAAACAAGAACTACAGACCACTTTTTTTTTTTTTGTATTCTGTATTTTACTTTGTATTTCTTAAATAATTTCCCACATTTTCATTAAGCTGCATGGAATAGGCATGTAGGATGACTGAACATGTAAAATGACAAAGTTCTGGGTATGTTTTTCACGATGCAACAAACAGCTTAGTTTTGTAAACTAAGTGAGTTTGTGAACTACAGATTTAGTTTTCCTGTACTACCATTCCCTGGAGCTTAAATCCACTTAGAAGCAATCCATAGAGAACGCAAAAGATACATCTGTGGTGGGGTCCTTGTAGAGAGGAGAAAACACAAAGCTATAGTTATTTCTTTACTGTATCTATGATAAATCTGACTACGGCAAGAGATAAGTTTAAGCACTTGCATAGCTGAATTAAGAAATGCCTCACTCTGCTGTCCTCAAAAAAGAGCAGGTGTGGCTTCTGATTCATACAAAACTAACATTTGAGCATTGCTACTCACTGAAGTGTAGCTAATTCAAATCATGGAATTGTAGAATCCTTGAAGTTGGAAAAGATCTTTAAGATCATCAGGTTCACAAGCCAACCTAGCACAACCACTATGTTCACCATTAAATGGTAAAAGTAAAGTAAATCCAGGGTGGAGATAAAATCTATAACATGTTTTTCTGGAATGAAAATTAAATAATTAAAAAGTATATTAAGATATTTTTAAAAATCAATGCAAATAAAAAAGAGGATCTGGTCTGTGCTTTTGTTAATTAAAAACTCATGGCACATCAAAAGTGTGCAGAAATCAGAGCATATCAACACAGCCCATTTGTGTCAACAAAGTTATCTGATTCATGCTATCTGAGAACCATTTTAGATTAATTCATTTAGTTCTGAAAGATCTATTCAAAAAGTCAATTAACAGTCAGTGGAAAATGTCTTGGAACTCTTGCTCTTCTATATATCTCCATCCATTGATGTCTAGTTAGGCTTCGCATTTTAGCATAAATATACCCTCATACAGAGCTAGATGGCATGATGATTAGGTCACACATTGGAGATATAGGCACAATTATCTTAGGAGAATCAACATGTGTTTTACATTTGTCACAAGCTGGTGTAAAACTACATTATGCAGTGAAGTTAGTACTGTCTTCCTCCATACCCTTCTCTGCTGTAGCCCCATGGGCATAGGTATCACTAAGTGTGCATGTGGCCTAGTAATGTTTAGCTCAAGATAATAACAGAATAGAATCCTTATACCCTCCAATAAATACTGGGCTCAGTGTACTTTATGTATTACCTAGAGCCCAAGGCATCTTTATCAGACTGAGCCCAACAAGGGAGACATGCAAGCATCTAGTTTGTGAATCATGATCAAATTTGAAAGTTATGCTATTTAGTAATTTACAAACATCTCAGGCATGCCCACAAGCCATTCATTACAAATAATTCCATAAGTATGAGGCAATGTTATGGAGTTTTTTAGGGTTTCAGTTTGTGTTTTTTGTATTTTTTGTGTCTCATTTCGACAACTAAACCTCATCTAAATCCTTTCTGTTGACCTGGCTGTTGCAATTTACTGAGAAAGAAAAGAGATTGTTATTTTTAGAAATTGCAAATTAAGAAGGACAGAGACTAGTTTTGGTGGGCATAAACCATAAATGCATGTCAGCTCTTACTCTGTGAATGATACTTTGCTCTTCATGCTAATAATTAAACGAACATTTAAAAATGAGATTGTCTGCACCTCTATGACTAAAGTATTGCAGCATTTATAGTCCTTTTGTACTGCTTTTCTGTCCTGTTTTTAGTCAGCAACTGATGAGACGTCAGTCTTTGTCAACACAGGAGTAAGATGGTTCTTGACATTGGGGTTTTCTCATTGATTAAATTGTCATGGTGTATTCACAGCCTAAATGCTGCCTTCTGGTCACTGTCCTTTTCTTGTGTAGAAAATGACCTTTGTGAATAATTGCATGCCCTAGATGTGTCAAAATGAGGAGGATGCAGCAATCCAAAGGAGTAACACCATAGAAAGTATTTGTCCACTGTTTATCTTGTAAACTGGGAGGAGGAGCAAAAAAAGAACCAGAAATACTTTTTTGCCAGTTTATCATTGAAAGGTAAATTAAAGTGCATTTAGGAAATTTTATTTATACTTTGTATTTTGCTTTAGAATATTTTAATGATTCCTCGTATTTATTTAATGATTGCCTTGCTTGTAAGGATAAGTCTAAGTACTTTTTTGATCCGCAGGTCCAGTCACTGCAACAGTAGGTCTGTTTTTTAACTACCTTTATGCTTCTATTTGTGTGGCTATCAAAGCGTTATAATTTTAGGACTACTATATTTTATGTCCATATAGAAACATCCTTAAGAACCACTATTCTGAGTGTGAATTTCTGGAGTGTAGTGTATTCTGGATGCACTCCAGCATGTTTCCATTTATGCTGTGCTGTAGGACTCAAATGGGATGTCAGTGAAAAGATTTTTTTTTTTTTCACTTTGCCTTGATGAATTATCCATACTTGGAATGGAGCAGAACTCTATAACTAATAATTTTTCTCTGAAAATAATTAATCTGATGCAATTGAAGACTTTCCTTGCAACTTTGTTGAATTAACAGAAAGTTAACAAAAACAAAGCAGATGGGTAGGTTGGAAGGCTTGCATGAATGCTTGTGTTTCTGTCAATTCACATCCTAGTCAAATGACTGACACGTGGTTTCCCTGGCTCCCTGAAATCCCACCTGTTTGGGTGTGGGCTGCCCAAGTGCCTGGGAGCTCTGGCTAACTTATAGTACAACTGGTAGTATACAGGAATGCCACAGCTCCAGGAATAACCTAGGCTGTATGGTTTCCTGGGCAGACTGTTTCTTGGCTGACTATTTTTCTGGATCTCTGCCCAGAAAACAGGCATGGTCCCAGTTCCCCAAGCTAGCTGGGTAGATCTAGATTTCTGGCGTACAAATGATTAAAAATACACATTCTGCCTTCTCTGAAACAACTTTCCTTCAAAACATCTTTTTTGTTAAAAATTCGCCTTTTGTGGTCTTTATTCTGATTTAAAATTAAAAAAATGCACCAAATTCTGAAATTTCTATAGGGATAAAACTCCAATTCCAGAATTGAATGACATTTCAAAGAATAAAGGAATTGATTGCAAGAGTCAAAAACTAGAATCAAAAAAGTAATCAAACCGGGTGAAAGTTTGGAATTCAGGAATGGAAATCACAAATAGTACTATAAATGTGGAGAAAATTTTAGAGTTGTAACCTAACTGTAACTGCAGAGTCACATGGTAACTATGTACTGACAGTTCAGAAGTCTTATATATTGATTTCTCCAGAAGACAATATGTTCATTTCTCTGAAATATGCCAGAACAGAATTTTGCATGCAGCAGTGAAGTAGAAAAACATCTAAGAACAATTTCTTCGTATACATACAGTGCCTCTGCTTGTACATACCACAGATGCACATACACGTGTCCCTGTCAGAAGTATTAAACACCATTAAAGTAATTCTTTCTGTTCTTACATAAATCTTAGGCCAGGATCAATGTTTACTTCTGAGACACCAACATAGGTCACAGAATATCTTAAGAAATTACCTCATTCAGAATCCAAGACAGAAAGCAGCCCTCCATCTTATTTTGGAGTATCATCACAGCAAAACTAACAATATGCAAAACATATTCCTAAATCTTATTATTTTTTTTGCATAATATAATACAAAGTAATATTCCATAGAGTAACTGAGTCAGAGAAGCAGAATGTTTTTATTTTGCTGATCTGATTTCTGGCTAAATTTTTAAATAAATGTCCTTCTCATAAATAAAAGTTTGGGGGATAAAAACTCAAAAGATTTAGAGTTGAGGTGTTGCATCATTGATTTTTTAGTTCACAGTCCACTGAGTGAGGAAGTGTATTCAGTCAATCAGCAGGAATTATAAGGACATATAAATGCTAATTTATTAGGTTTTACTATGATTCCAGCCTTTCTATTTAGTCTTTGAGACACATAGATGAATTAATGCAGTTTTCATCTGTGTGAAACATAGGAGTTACACTGATGACAAAACTTTTAACACAAACAGGTGTTTGTGTTAAAGGGCCTCTTAGACCTTGTCACCTGCATAGCATTTTCTGATCAGGCCTGGCTCCCGGGGGTAACAACACATTGTATGTACACTGCTTCCAGAGCTGATTAGTTGCCGATAGATGTTCTCTTATAACCTTGAAAAATAGTTTGTGGGGAAATGGGAGGATCTGGGATGGGGAGAGAGTGGGATGAGGGGGCAGGGGACAGATTCAGCAATACCTATTCTAAGGCTGCCATCAGCTTAAAGCTTCAAACTCTGCTGAGAAGACAGTAGTCATGACCTTGATCACTCTGCAAAAAGTAACACTAATATCATGGTAGTTCTGTACTCCTGACATGATCTGACATGGGATTCGGTCAACTATCCTCATAAATGTGAACTGCAGCAGAACACTAAGTCTGTGGTACTAGAAAGAGTAACTCCATAGGGCATTGGCAAAATTAACTATCCAAGCAACATTATAACTGATCAGGGATGCACCTAAGGAATAGAACATTTGCAGAGTAGACATTCACAGGTATATTTGAACTTGATTGTTATTCACTAGGAAGTTTTTATGGGTCTTAATTCCCTCCTTACCTTGGATATGGCTAGATGAGATCCAGTCATCTGTTCACTCAAATTTAACTGGCAGGACTCAGATACAAAGAATTCAGAAGAAAAGTATAAAGTCTTGTCAGAAAAAAAAAGAAAAAAAGGAAGAAAAAATTAAAATGTCAAGAAAAAAGGATGAATTTATACACAATGATGTAATTGGTGGGGGAGAAGAGGGGGAAGAGGAAGAAAGCACAGCTTATTGAAAACACTAACTAAATAATTTATTGTGAAGAAAAATATATTTATTGGGAGTTTTAGAGGTTATATGTAAAGATCAAATTAGCTCCAACCTTATGAAGATCTCTGTAATCTAGAGGTATTCACTTGTGTAGCAAATATGGCATTTGTCCAGCTTTTGGGTGAATATTGCATATTATTCTTCAAACACTACTAAATGGAATGGTACTTTGACAGACACATGGAAAATATCAATCAATTTTCTCTAAGTTGTATGGAATATGGATATAACACATGCTAGTCTTGTTTTTCATTCAGACATTAAAATGCCGAAGTCATCTAACATTTTCTTAGAAGCAAATGATGTTGTATGACTGAAAATCTACTTTAGCTCTATGCTTATAATGTACCTACTCCAAGAAATGTAAAATTATTAAATTGTGTAGTCCAACCCTCAGAAAATTAAATGGAACTTTCATACCAGTAATTTGTTTTTAGAAGTCACTTATGGGAGTCTTAAAAGACTAAAAGCTTTTCTTGCTGATTATGTACATCTGCCTCATATACGCTACTTACATGTGAAATGCTGCTTCAAGCACATTTGATCATATTCTTTCAGAAAAGTATGTGTATTGGAGTTCTTTAACTGAGGAAGAATTAAAAATATTTCTGTTCTCATTTACACTGCTGCAATTTGGCCTCTGCTTTAGCAGTAATGCTTTCAAAATTATAGGCAAGTAATTCATTGCTTCCTTTTCCTGTACATTTTAATACAGTCCAAAAGTTCTAATTCATCTTCTTGCCTATCAATAAATATTTCACTAAATGTAAGTGCTGCATTAGCAACAATGTGCTTTTGCTACGTTTGTACTTCAAGCATAGAAGAGCTAAACTGTTTGGACGACATCCAGGTACAACACTCTACAGATTAAATAAGGAGCTGTATTTCATAGAGGTTAAGAATAATGCTTTTTATTTTTGAAGGAGACTGGTTTTTTTAGTCTTCCATTAGTATCCCTACTGATATTTATCTTATTATTACATAATTTCTTAAATGTTGCTGGTTTTGTCCATTGCTTCTTGTATCCCGGAATCCTATTAAAAATGAAACATGAAATGTTCTCCAGAAATTACCTTTACAGGAATAAGCTCTCATTCTGGAATATTTCAGAGCAGTCTTTCTGCTTTATTTTTATCATACCTGAACCAAAATTAGTCTTATTTCTATCACAATTAAAAGAAATATTGATTATAATATTTTGCTTAAGAAGAAATTTGTTTTCCTTTTCAGAAGGTCATAAACCAGCTAGGGGGAAGAAAATCATATTTCATGGTTAATTCCTAAATGCATATTGAACTGATTGTTATATGTCTTGTCATAGCAACATAAGAAAGAAAGCAAAAAAGGAAAAGGTGGTTTCCTAATGGAGAAGGGAGTAAGATGGAGTACATATATGGGAAACTGCTCTTTATTCTGAGGGTAAAATTTTACTTCAAAACACATTTATTGGTCTGCATAAAAAATAAATTACACGAAAAAACCCCAAAGTGAAACAACAACAATAACAAGTATACTAATAATATAATCCAAAGCCTAAAAGATGTGATTTTAATACTTGAGTTGCTGATGTGATTGAGTAAATTTTTAGAGTGCATTTATCTTATGGGATACAGTTTGCCCACTCCTTTCCACCTCCAAATAGATGACTGGATTCCTTCATGAGGAAGTCTCTTGTTACATGTGGATCTTCTACTTTTTAGTGACTATTGTTCCTGGAGGAGGTCTAACAGAATCCTGTGAATTCATTTTTTTCCTCTACGGAGGAGTCTTTGAGCAATGAAAATCTTTCAAAATACCTTCATAATAGAAAAACTTTGAGAGTTAGGGTGATTGCAATTTGAGGGTATGGTAAACTTTAGATGACAAGTTTAATCACAACAAATGGCATAAATCCCTTCTTTTTATTACCTTTGAGTTTTCCTGCTCATGGGTCTATGCTGTATGAGTATTCTCACTACACCTTTGTGATGTGTTGCCTACTCCTATCATCATGTTGACAGTTATTGCTGAAAGTCATGTAGGCTAGTATCTCTAAATAAGAAACTAATTGATAATGTGGTAACCAAAGAAAAGCTGAAAAAAAAGAAAAGACATTCTGTCACTGCACAGGAAAAGCAGAAGCATTTAGCTGAACTGACAGCTAAAATCTGCACCAACTTTCACTACTTCAAGGGACTCAATGAAGTACTGCTACTAAAGGGAGTCAATAAAGTGCTAAAATGTCCTACAACATCAATTTGCATATCTATTACAAGTGTTTCTCCTTTTTTGATCAGGTATTTTTAATAAAGTACTCACAAAAAGCCAGGTGGGTAGAGAAAGCAATTGTTCACAAATGAGCAGAATGGAGGTTTTCTAAAAATAGTAAAAATTAGTACAGTCTAGGATTCAAAATGGGAATGCCATGCTATATGAGCAGTTTCAAAGACCAAAAGGAAATCTGTAGTGGCTTAACAGTGAGCTCTCTGGCTTCTAAGAGTGTCATTCAAAACAAAAGAGCCAAAGATCCTTTTATCACTAGTAGGCATTGGGACAAAAAGTAAAATCAGCTGATTTGGGCCTCAGCTGGATATTCAACAATGCACATCATTACTGTAAGTATACATAATGTTCTAGAGGCAAGATCTTCAGAACAATTTACTAGAACTCATAAAACATAAGTGAATGGCATATTTGGAAGGTATCCTCCTGTAAAATGCAGCACAGGATGATACTTATTGATCCCTAATTTGGTTTAGTCACCAAAATTACTTCAGTGTTGTATTACTCTGTTTCATCTTTGAAGAATGTCCCATAGCCTTATTCTTATTCTTGCTAAGGTCCCTTTAGTCTAATGTGTCCATAAAAATGGACACATAGGGCAGTAGTGACTTTTTTTGGTTTTGTTGTTTTGGTTTTTTTGTTTGTTTGTTTGTTTGTTTTTTTCCTAGGAGACACATAATGAGATACACGAGAATGGATTGCATTTGTCTGCTCCTTAGCAGAGAAATCATACTGAAACCAGCTATTTTCACTCACAGCCAGCAAATGATTTGGAGTCACAATAACTGATTGTTGAACAAGAGCAGCTGATCTTAAGCTTCTTTGGTTTCTCATCATTTATCGTTTGGTTCATTCTTGGCTGTCACACTTAATAAAGTTTCTGAACTAAAAAAGTTGGATAAATGCAGGTTGATATTCAGGATATTTACTGTAACATAGTAAAATAGCCATAAAAAGTAAATAGCTCTTTTCTGTCTACTGCAACCTGCATCAAAATAATGTAATTAATGCTGTCATACTATACTTAAAAGAACCACTGTGATTAAAAGATAATTCATGAGAATAGAAGATCTACTAATCTTCCATTCTAAGTCATCAAGGATGAAAGCTAATGCCTATTTATACAGCACTCCTTTCTAATATTAAGAGTAAAGCTCTTTTTTGTAAAAATTCTGGCTAAAATACCTATTAGATTAAACAATGATACAACAATTGTAAGCATAAAATTGGAAATTGCCTGTAAAACTTATTTTTTTCCTATAGTATTTTTACCCTTATTTTTAAAATCAGTCAAATCTTCCATTTATTAAACTTGTTAAAATTATATATCTGTATTTTGTATGTAAAGTGAAAATACACTATTAAAAATGTTGTTGCTAAATTAATATTACCAAATGTTGTTCAGTTCTTCTCTACCTTTTTGTCTTTCTCTATTTTTGGGAGTGTATCTGAGAATTTAGAATTATCGTTTGTAAACTTTTGACACTGAAATTCAACACTGCACCTGAGCATAATCTCAGAAAAGTTTAAAAAGCTGTGTATACAACAGTGCATATTTTGAAAGATGACTTGAGCTTTGCTATTTATATCCTTGCAGGTTAATTCTTACGAGATAGATGATATACATATTTGTTGTTTATGTCAAGTTAGACTAATATTACAAGCACTTTGCAGTACTTGAGAGCCTGTGTATACCCAAAACTAAAGCAGAACTTCTAGATAATTGATAAAATACCAAAATACTGAAAACGCTTTGCTCTGGCCTAGTTGTAAACAGTGGATGCAAAGGTCACTTGTTTGAAGATAAAACAGACTGAAATAAATATAAATTACCTATATGATGCTGAAAAGCTTGATTACTAGGATTGTAAGACACAATTCTGTCCAAAAGCTATGTGATGAAAATTATGGCTGTGTAATGAAGTGGCAGGCCTAAGTCCTGCTTTTTGAAGTTTGAAACATAAGGCAACATTTGACAGATGAATAATAATAATAACTTAAAAAAAATCATTTCGAAAAAGAAGAAATTAATTTAAACCTCCTGTTTCCTACTCACAATTTCAAGATGTAATTTAAAAGTAGTCTACTATTATAGAATTGGTTTGTGTCTTTATTTTTACACTGATAGACATTTTTCGCAAGGCTCACAGAAAGAAAATTAAGTGTAATTGTCCCCTTGCAAAATTCTTTCTGTTTCTGAAATGATTTTGACTAACAGAGATCTTCAGGAAATTTGTTACTACTTTGTAGAGTGACTAGAGCTTTTTTCATTTCACTTATCTCTGGTTTAGAAGAAATGTTCAAGTATCTGTTTTACTTGTATTTGCAAGAAATAGGGTTAAAGGAGGCTTGGGCATATCAAATAACCTATGGACATAAAGCCTAAAGCCTCTGATGATACTTGTTTCTTGAGTGACTGGATACGTTCTGGCAATTTGATTGGAGTATTTCTTGTCAGTGAGAATGTTTGTGGTTGCCTCCAGATAAGTGTTAAAATGTATGCTCTTGTGATTAAATAGGAGGAGCTAATTTAAAATGTCAAGATTTTGGCAAGCTGACAGGAAAGAAAACTTTATATTGTGGTGTCTTTAAACCAGCTAGAGGGCAAGACAGAAACTATTCCAAGTGACTTTGATAGAAACTAGGAGAATGAATTAGGGCAATTTTTGCTCTCATTTACACCAACATAAATTTGGAGTGACTTCACTGAAATAGATAGCTAGTCCCAACATAGTCAAATATAATATCTTCTTTTTTTATTATGATTAGAAAATAAGTAACAGTAACTGTTGTAAGTTATTATTTTGTGACCTAATGAATTTTGCTCAGGGCTTCATTTTAGAGTAGAATTTACTGATAATCTGCATTTAGCTATTAAAATAGATGATCTGCCCTTTTAAACTCCTTTCTTTCATCTGGCCATTTTTCATTCAACCCTACAACTAATTCTTTTGTGATCTCAAGTAGGGTTTCATTGTTATAGGGCAACACTGAGGAACCAGCTGACATATCCCTTTCTCCCAGACTGGGATACAAGACAGTCTCTGCAAAGAAGGCTGTCTGTGCATATGACTTAAGGGTATGATCCAGCCCCATGTTGTTGTTGTTTAGGTTATACAATGTTCACTATACAGTTTGCACAACACGTAAGAGACATGACACCTGCCCCAAGCAGTTTACAATCTAAAATTAGATATGCTACAGTGAGTAACAAGTAATGATTTTTGTTGCGGTATAAGAGCTGGTGGGCTTGCAAAAAAAAAAAAAGAAGGGGAAAGAAGATGTTATTACAATAAGTTTGCATGAATTTTCAACTTCCAGATCAATTGTTGTTATATATATTATACTAGCTAGTCAAAGGGCTTCCAACAGCTAAAATAATTTATCTGAACAAGAGATTGTGAATGCAAATTAAACAGCACAAGAGGACACTAGAGCAAGATGCCAGTAAGATGTACGACTTATCACCACTATTAGATCATTCTAATTACTGTAGAGGACATGGTATAGTCTTAACTGTTTTGGCTGCATAGACTTAGGATGATGGCTAATTTAGGAAAGACAGTAACCTGAAATAAAGGGGATGCAATTAAAGCTGGGGTCTGTGGGATTTTTCATTTGATGCTCCATAAAAATCCTACACTAGCACATTCCAAACTTTTTGCAATGAGATGTTAAGTGGTTTGCTAGAGACAGAATATCAGAGGAACATGGACAAAAGTTCTTTATTTTTAGTGTTTACTTTGAAACTGAAACTGACATTTATGCCAGTAATAAAGTTTACCTATGTGCACTAGGAAAGTACTGTGATCATGTGGTCTCTTCTGGAAGGATTCATTTTGTTCTTTATTTAGAGATAAGAAAAACAAAACAAAAAAAAGATAAGAACAGTAGCTCTAAGCAGCCCACATGGTACATTCATCTTGACTCCTACATATTAAGTCTATTTACTTCCTATGCCAACAAACTCTGAACACGTGAAAGGATTGAGGATCAGCTCAGTGGGAGGTTAAGCTGCCAGTGTTCTTTTTCTTGCAATTCATATTCTCCAACAGTCTATGATATCTGTTGCGAAGACTCTTTGCTGTGAAAGGTTACCTCTGTCCTCAGGCCAAACTGCAAATGTCCAGTTCAACTCAGTTTCAAGGCTATTTTGGAACAGTAGAAAGCAATAAAATATTCTGATAACCCAGGACTAGCACTGTTTACTTAGTTTATAAAAAGTAATGGGATGTCTGGTTAAACTAAATAGAAAGAATGTGATTTTATAAGCCCCATTTATATTTTCTATTAATACAATTATTGAATTTTCAGGAACTCTTCTTTTCCTGTAGAGCTTAAAGTCTGGAAAGTAGTAAAAGAAACTTTATAACATTCAAAATAAACTATTTTTTTTCTGAAGAAATAGCATTATGAAAAAGTAATAACCTTGGTCTCTCTAGGCAATGGGGATACTGCAGGAATTCATGCCCCAGTGGAGCCAGCAAATGGAGCAGATGTTGTTGAGAGCATAAGGAGATATAGTTTGATCTTCTGAAGAATCTGTAAGCTTTCTTTTTTTCTGAATCAGACATGCAGATCTGCTTTCCTGTCATTGCTTCTGCAGTTAGAGACTGCATGTGTAACTTGGAGATAAGTTTAACTACAACTCTTAAAAACTTTATCTTCTGAAATCTCTGCTCAGAGATTCATTTGAGTATTAGGTAATACCCAAATAGGCTTAATCAGTGATGTAAGAAATGCTTATTTGTTACTCTTTCATTTCTGCTGCACTGCTTTTTGTAAGGTTTGATTTTAAACTACTGTCTAACTAGAACAAACAATTATGCAAATGAAAAATTAGATACTTCAACAATTCAGAGAGCTACTACACATTTAATTGCTACAAGAAACCACAAAGAATCAGTTAATTCCAGAATAATTCGACATCTGTTAACAGATTTAAAGAAGACACTGAATTTATTCTAGATCTGTAAATACTCAGTAACTTGGCAGGTGGTATTTTTATGGAGCAGAGAACAAAACCAAAAAAAAATAGATGAACATAATTTTTTGGGGTAAGGGACATTGTTGCAGCATATAGAGAGAAAATATTATAACTTTTTATGCTCAGGAAGCCTTTGTTGTTGCTGTTCATATGGGTTTTTAAAAAATTTTATTGCAACTTTGGAGCTCATTCCATTTCGTTTTACATATGGAATTGTCTGTACTACATTTGCTTTTTCAGTGATTCAGGTATCCCATTTATCACATACTGCAGAAAACATCAGGCAGTTTATTTCCATGGGACATTATAAAGGGTGTTACTGTCACAGCAGAGCCTGAGGGAAGAACTGGAGATCTCATGGAAGGTTGCTGATCTCTACAAAGTTCAGTTTATGTTGCGAGGAATGACACATGAAACCTCTGCTTGGAAGTGTCATCTGAGCTGACACAATTGTCAGATGACAGGCAGATGCATATTGTGTACAAATAGCTGAGAGACACAACTGCAAGGCAGGATCACTTGGGATCGTGGATGGTAATTCCTGAAACAGGTCATTTGTACAGATATGGTTTTAAGTTATGATTCCCAGTTTGCTTTCATTTTAAGGCAGTAAGGGCTGAAACGAATAGTCTTTGAAGTCTGAAATAAAAATTCAGAATGTTCAAATATTAATAATTTTATTAAAATATTTTTGTAATAGATAATCTAGTGAAAGCTCAAGAATGTGACCACTAACATGAAAATAGGTTGAGGCTAAATTGTATTTCCTGGTAAAAGGATATAGCTAGTGACCATGGACAGATGTTTTCCATTTGTGTTAACATAAATGATTTGCTATTGTTACCCATGACTATGCAAATGACTGAGTCTTAGGCAAGATGGACTTCAAACATAGGCAAGGAAATCAGTGGTCTATGGTAGCAAGAAAAAGAAAACAAAGGGTACTCATGATGATGTTGCTAATTTACCTTTCTCTGCATTTTTTGACATTATGCAGAAAGGGAACAAGGATGGAGATGCAGCTGCTGAGAATAGCTGTTGGCAGCATACAGCCCCTTATTCACTGTCAAGAGGATTCAGTGAAGCACCACTGGGGAACCAGAAGGATCAATAAAATAAAAAAAAAAAAAAATCAGTTTTAATTTATGAAGTGCTGGGGATTTTTGGTACACTTAATTTTCCCTCCTACTCTTGGTTTCACCTACAGGAAAGTCATTTGCAGACAAATCTCTGTGTTAATCTCATTGAATCAAACTGAAAATGAATTCTTAAAGAAGAAAGTCTCTAGAATGAAAAACTATTAAAAAAAAAGAAAATTTTAGCTCAAAGTCAGTTATGCAGGTTTGATAATGGTCAAGATTTTCCTGTGTATCTCGAATGTACAGTCAGGAACACAAGCATTGATGTAATCACATATAACTTTTAAAAAGGTTATTTTTTTTGAATTATTATTAGCCAACCAGCAAAATAAATATTAGCTAGCTCTTTGGCTATGCCCATGTTAGAAGAAAAGACTAGTTAAAATCTACGCAGTAGAATTCTTATAAGATTAAACTCTTTCAACTGTCGATTCTCCTCATTCTCATTCCATTTTCTCAATTTGCACAAGGAACATTTTTTCACGGCACTCTGCAGTCTCCAAACAAATTCTGACCACAGGTACTTGCATTTCAATGCAAGACAGAAATTGCTGATTTATATTTATTCCTTTCAAAGTGCTTTGTTTTTATGAGAAAATAAATAAAATAAAAAGTCTACGGGGGAATACTTTGTATCTGCTTGGGGAAGACCTCTACTTAGACCTGCTTCCTAAAAACTGAGAGGGTATGATACTTTCCAACTTATTTAGTAAAATGCACTGACAAAAAGAAGGTCTACAGTGTGCAAGTGGAACTTGTCTTTGGAGTTAGGTATTGACCATAAAAGAAATTCCATCACAGTACAGATGGGTTTGAGGTGAAACATTGAACTTCACCCATTTATAACTATCAATGTTGTAATTTAGGGTAGTCAAAGTCCCACCAAAATCTGAAGACAAATTCCATACTTCTTGTGGCTAAATATTTAACATTTAATATTGTAAAAATAATTTTTAAAAAGTTCTGATTAAACAAAAAATCCCAAACCAAACAAAAGAAAACCACCAAAATGAAAGACTTGTCAAGCCAAGGAGTAGTATTTGGACTTAAAATATTTCAGGAATAATGATGCTACCAATGATCTGTTATGGGTGGAATAATATCAGAGGTGAAGCTTTTGTACTGACTTTCTAGCACAATATGTCAATGAAGATTTCCCTGAATAGGCACAATTTCATGTCAAAGCTCTGCTGTGTACTTATAATACTACAACTCTAAGCTCATATGTATATTTATATTGCAATATCAGTTCAAATCAGGAAAGTAAGCAAAATCAATACAGTTAAACTTTTTTTAGCATGAGCTACTCTGTCTTCATCTCTCTGCTGGAAACAGCAGTGCTGGCAGAAAACTGATATGTGTGCCCACTCTTGTCCAAAATATTATATGTTGTACGGGAAAACAAGGCAATACTTAACATTGGTGCTTAGCTGTGCAAACATATTGAATGCACTAGACTACAGTGTAAATCCTTTCAATGACATTCAAGGCATATAGACATGTAAATATAAATCACTCATACTAGATCAGTAATGCAGGAGACATCCATGAAACATATACTCCCAGAAAACCAAATTTGAATAGCTAGTCACATATATAGAAAGACAAACACATTTCTAGAGCAACTTGCTTTTGCAATGAACAGACACATGTGATATAACCTTTTTTGCAGAAACCAAAATATAGCACTGAATTTCCAGACTATATCAGTGTAAATTGTCTTCAGAATTTTTCTTCTATATTCAAACACAATTTAAGTGCATAGTCTTGAAATGTGTATGCAAAATTAGTGGGATTTTCTTCCAATATTATTCTCATAGAATACTCATATTTTCAGTTTATAATATGCGAGATTATGCTTATGAATATGTGCCGTGGATTTGGTACATATTTTGTGATTAAAAAATACAAGGTCAAATTGATTCTTTTTATTCATTATAGTATCACTTTCATATTTTATTGCTTTGTGCTTTGAAAAGAAATCAGAGCATTTCCGTTATTTAGCTGCATTTAGTTAAGTAGACAAAAATGAAAGATTTGAATCTTGCAGTATAACCTTTTTTCATCTATCAGTTTTATATTCAGAAAACTGTCTTCTGTGCAACAATAATAAAACCTTTATATATTGACTGAAGAATATTACTTACCATGAAAAAAATAAATTAAATTCTACTGAAGATGACCAAACTTCTGAAAATATTATAATATTTGGATTTTTACATATTTTCACAATATTTCTCACTATAAAAGGTAAAAAAATATTTATTTTATATCTTGGTTAAGAATTATTTCCCTAAACTCAGGAAACTTACTTTCATATATAAACTATGTATTGCAAAAGATGACAGAAAAAAAATGTAGAATGATTTTTAGCTTCTTTTAGTGTCTTTCATAAATATTTATAGAACAAATTACTTGTCTCTTATAAAGAACTTAAAACATTGTTGAAAATTACTTCCTATAAAATCTACTATTATATATAATCTTAAGACCTCTAAAAATGTTCAGATAATGTATTGGAGGCTGTAGTCTGATAAAAAGAGATAGAATTTGTCTCTTATCATACTTTTAGCTGAATACTAGATTAGGATAAAACCACAAATAACCCCTGGCAATACAGAGTGCCATTGCAGATTCCTGTTGTATCACAGAGATGTGGGTTATGTTTTGCATAAGAATTCCTTGAGGCCTCTTTCTTATCTGGAAATCAGAAACTGAATATGTCAGTATAGTGGTCGCCTGCATGAAGTGTCAAGCTTTCTGGGATGGACCTTTTGTTTCACTCAGAATATTTTCTGTCCTGTGGCCCTGCATGTAAATCACAAATAAAATCTCTCAGACCTTGTGTATTTACCGATAATGCTGTAGAGCTTTGTTTTCTTCTCAGATTTAGCAGACTGGGACACTTCGACACAATCCTGAGCAAGAAGAAGGCATCAGCTGGGTCTTAGGAGGCACTCAGTTGCTAGTATGTGAGGCACTGTTCTGGGACCATTCCCTTCCATTTTTACTGGATAAATACATCTTTTAGTCTTCATGTGCTTGATAGAGAGTGTCACATTAGGGAAGAGGGAATGATGGTCCTATGGTTGTATAGGGATTGTGAAGGGGAATTGCTGCCATTCTGTATTCTCTTCTTACCTCTCCCCACTCTGGAAACTCTCTGCTAGATCTCTTGCAGTGACAATGCCAAGGCAAACTTCCAGTTTCAGGAAGTGTGCCGGACATTTTGTCCAGAAGGATACTGTGAGAGACAGTATCAAAAACTTTGAAGTCCAAAAAGCAATAAATATGTCTCAGTGGGCCAACACCTAGAAACAGCAATTTCAACTTGGAATAATTTTGATTTGTTAGTGTATTTATATCCTGAACAAACAACACTCTGCCATTTGAAAAATACTCTTTTGTTCTCTATATCTCTTCTAAGTATCAAAATTTTACTCTGGTACATCACACGAACAGCATGAAATGTTTAACTAAATGTTAGCAACCTATTTCTGCAAAAAAGCTGTTCCTTCCTTCATATTTTAAACATGGTTTCATGTTTCAGAATGAGGGAAGGGAGCCATTTATATTGCCAAGACAAATATAGTTCCCACCTCCATAATCATGACAGGTGAATTTTTAAGAATACAATCTAATACATCCATTTAGTTCACTTTTCTGAACATAGACATTTACAGATCTGCCTCAGGAAGAGAAACTGCCATTCAGACAATTTTTTCTGGAGTTAAGATTGTAGTGGATTAAGAGAAAGAATAGAGATATTGTGGATGCTGATTTGTTTTGTTTGTTTCATTTGCTTTTCTTTCCATGTCATTATCCAGAATGAAGGTATCCAAATACTTCAACTATTTTATTTCCATGGCCTAGTGTTTAAAATTGTCTGTATTTGGCTATGATTCATAGTTCATACTCTATGCTCTATGATACCAGGAGTTCAGCACTTCAGCAATGGGATAGTCATCCTTTGAGAATATTAACTGAAGGGACAGATGTAGTGAAATAATCAAAAGTTCCCTGAGATTAAAGATTCTTTTCTAGCCCACATGCCTGAAAGTTAGATAATAGGATGACTGTTACAAAATTTATTCCTAGAGACAGCTAGGAAAATACAAACCTGGACAGTGGACAGCTATGCTCTGAGAATTAGTAGTAAGTATAATAAAGGTTAAAATCAGTAGACATCTGGATAAACACAATATACTGAGGAAAAATAACCACAACTTTTCTACAGGGAAATGGTTTTGGAATGGTTTACAATTGTTCTGGATTTCTTTGAGACAATCATGCAGGGTAAGATGATCTGGGTTGATATAATCTCTTTTCATTTCACGCAGAGATTAAAATGCATTTCTTACAAAAAGTCCTTGAGAAAGCTAAGAAAGGTCTTAGATCTTAAGGACAAAACAGATATGCTCTTGAATGGAAAAAAGAAAGGGAAAGCAGAAAGGGAAATGGGAGTGAAGGGGAGGAAAGGGAAGTGAAAAGAAGGGAAAGGAAGGCAATTTGAGGCAAGGCAAGACCTAGTGACTGATTTTTACTTCAGAGGCTGACACTCTTAGAGTAATTCAGGAATATGTGCTAGATGCAACATACTCTTAGAAAGTTAGGAAAAGGGCATGGGCAGTGAAGTGTTTAATCTGCTTATAACTAAGTTTCTCAGTGCAATAAGGAGGAGAGCTGATGGTGGGATACTGAACAAGGCTGAGTGGCAAAGCAATGGAATTAGTGCAGTTAAATGCAAAATCATGAACATGGGAAAAATCTTGGTTTCTTAATTAACAATCATGGATTTTGAATGCCTATAAGCACCTTGGATGAGATGCTGGGGTTATTTTAGATAATTCCATGAAAATGTCTTATCTGAAGTGACTAGTGATACAATGAAAAAGAAAGGATGGCACCAATTCCCTTCCTTTAAAACATGAAAGCACAAACAGATAGAAACCACTAAACTGTATCACTCCATAAATCCCTCTTTAGGTTGTGTGTTGAATATTGTGTGCAGTCCTGGTTGATATCTTGAAAAGGCTATAGTAGAACAGAAAAAGTTCATAGAAAACAACAAAGATGACCAAAGGGTTTTAGCATCTTCCATACTGGAAACAACTAAGTAAACAAACCTAAGCCAGCAAAAAATGATCTTTTTTTTTTTTTTTTTTTTTTTACATAAGATACATTTTAAACTGCAGGGCTCTTTGCTGCAGAGTGATGAGTATGGTGAAAGTTTACAGTGATTTAAGAAAGGAATCAGACAGGTTAGTGAAAGAAAAGTTCAAGGGCAACTTATCTGGCTCATGAGGTTGCTGATCTGCAAATTGCTGTAGTCTGAGAGGTGTCCTTCAGGTTTTAAATTGGATTTTTTTGGTTATATTTAGAGTCAGATATGAACAGCATGGATGTTTAGCCTCCTCCACTCTGTTCTCAAATGACTATAAAAATATGTATAGTGTAATTTTATCAATGTTGATTTTATTATTGTTTGTCTTCTCATATTTTGTAGCATTTTGTTTTCTATTCCACTACCCTGCAGTCTCTCCTGGAAAGCTTTTGGTTTACTTGATTTGAAAAATAGAGTGATTAAGTTTATGCTGAAATCTCCAAAATAGTTGTAATGAAAATGGTAGAATCAGAGAAGACTGAAGTGCATTAATTTTAATATTAAGAAGTATGTACAAAAAAAACCCCAAGTTATTAATTAAATATTGTAAGATACCTAACTAAGAATAGAAGTACAACTTTATATTGAAAAAATTAAATTGCTTGAGGGTTATATTTAATCATGAGAATCCAGATGGTATTGCTGAGGTGTTATTTTTACTTATCCCAAACTGTCTAACAAATTACTTAGTTTCACTCAGAACACAATAAACTATGCTATCATCAAAATCAGTTCTTATTAGTTGCATCAAAATAATCAGGACTTGTTAACTACTATGTCCAGGAGGGACATGAATAAATGAATGCCTGGAGTTTCTGAAAATAGTGTCACTGCACAGATTGAATGAACTAAAAGGACTATGTGCTTCAAAGCTGAACTGTAGTAAAAATTAATAAAAAGCCATCACCCCATAGTGCAGGCTTCCTAACTAGGGTAATCATTGTTAAAATACATCAGTAAATGGGAATATTAAAAAAGGTCATTAATAATAGATATTTCTTAAGAGAATGCTTACTGGTAGAGGAAAATATCAAAAATCTCCTGCTCTCTAAGAAAAAAAGTTGACATTTGTGTAGTATATATTTTCTTTTTCTTTTTAATCCCACATAAATTTTCGTAAGCCAAATTATACAGATTCTTTAAAATAATATATCATAATGCCATGGGGCTATTAAAATGGTAACTTGCCAACTATGTAATTTTGTTTTCTCTTTCCTACAGAACCTTTTTTTAATTCCTTACATATGATAATGATAATAGTCTTTTGCAACTGGTGATCACTGCTAGCTTTAATATCTGTGAAATAGTTACATTTGTGCATATATATATCTCTCTCTATACTGCTACTGAAGTAGTTGTGCACATGCCTGTTTATAAAACTGTGAATTATCTCAGCAGATTCAATGTATAACTGAACTACTTGAAGTTAAACACCTGAATCCAGATGGCAGGTCCAGGACTCTATGTACTTAGAAGACATTAAATACTCCTGGTTTATTGATTTGAAGCAAAGTATTTAAGGAGCAAATTAAGCGCCAGTGAAGCTGATTGTATTGTTTGAACTGATTTCAGTAACGTTTTGATCAGTTTTTCACAGGAAGGATCTAGAGCAGGTTTTAGGTGATTTTCTTTAGATTGTAGCCCTGAATAGTCATATTCATTTTCTGAATTTTTTCAGATGATGACTACATAGAATTTAAATTCTTATACAGAATACAAAAATGTCTTGTGAAAATATATATTCCATCGTAAAAATAAATTATATAACCAATAGCTGAAAAAAAGAAGGTTGCCATTAGAGGATGAAAAATACTGTAGTTCATATCTGAAAAACAAAAAGAACAATTGAGGCTTATGAAAATCAGCTTCCCTTGTCTAAAGGCAGTCTCAGAGAAGATTGTTGCATATATACTTCCAAAAAATATAATATTTGATAACGAAGAGCTTTCTATTCACTGACAAGAGCACAAAATTCAGTGTTGAGAAGGTGAAGTTAGGTTTATTTACACCTGAAAAAATTCTCCAAATACTTTTGAGGTATATTCAGACAGGAGTGGAATGTCTTATTCAAAGGAAGTAGGAGAAAAGATGTTTTTACTACTTTCGTAAGGTAAATCTGATTTTGTTTTGTGTTTAAATGTTTTGTTTTGTTTTGGTTTTTTTTCTATATATATTTAATTTTAATTTTCAGGAGAAAATATCTAGCCTGTGTGCATGGAGAGAGGGTTTTACAAAGTCCTTTCTGGCTTGGGAATTTATGACACTTATATTCACACACTTTGTACATGTGCCTGTGACATAATTTTTTGCATTGAATGTCCAGTTACTTTGCTCTCCCTGCTTCCTTAGCAGTTTCAACTTACTAAGAAACTATTATCTTTAAAGATAGTCTAGAAGTTGTTGAAGTATTGATGAACTAATTTTTTTTCTCCTTTAAGCTTTTTTGAAGAATGATCCTAATTCAGGCACTGTTATTTTGCATCTTTACAAATACATGTTCTTGGGGGACTTTGGTAATGCAATCTACCATTAACAGCACAAAATAAATTACAAAATATGAAACATAATTTATCTTCTCATATGAACAGTGTGCAAACTGTTCCTCAAAGTGGATAAAATTAGAGTATGTGTTCATTATTGCTGAAGACTGTTGTCTTCTGGCTGACATAAGACCATCTTCCAGTTCTCTTAATTTTCAGTGCTGGTGGGACATAATCACTGATGATGACATGTGGCATGTGTCACAATTATACCTTTGAGATCCAACAGATGTTCCAGTAATTGTCTTTCATATCTTTTGAGTTTATTCCTTAATTCTTCAATTTAATTTTGAAGGAGACTTCTAAATTTGCTTAGGTGTCTAACACCTAGTTTTATCACAGAACCTGGATGCCTAAATGCCCTCAGAAATCTGGCCTTATTCAGTGACATAGATGTATAGAAATGTAACTCAAATTTCAGCAACTAATTTCACTGCCTTCAAGGATTATGAAAAAAGGAAAATGATACTTTAGTTCAGAAGGGATATTAATTTATCTACATAGTACTGAATACATGGAATACACTGAATACATGTAGAAAAAGGCCGCAACTGGACTCAGAGTTTTAAACTTCCACAAAATCAACAACAAATAGGACAAAAGTGCTTTAGCGTTCCTCTAGTGCCCATATAGGACCAGTTCCAAATTCTGCTATTCTTTGTTTTCTCCTAGGTTTTTAGGAACATGCATAAGACCACGGAGGAATCCTCCCCCTGTCTTGACAATACTAAAACATGTTAGGGAAAAATTATATTAATTTGTTCCCGTTGGTCTGGTAAAAAGAGTTATTAACCAAAACATAATCTTTCAAAACTTACTTTGTATTGGTATCTTAGCAGCTAAATTAAAACCTATGAAATCTTTAGGGTAATGATAGACAGTGGCAGTGAGAAAGAGTCATCTGTGAATAAAATGCTCAACTTGTTTATCAGCATGTATAATAACATATTTTAAGAAAAATGTAATGCAGAAAGATGGGCACAGCAGTTGAAGAATGAGCAGTACTGAAGCTGGATGTTAAGAGCAGAGAATGGCATATGTGACACAGGAAAAATTTGGGACCTAGAGGCAAGGTCAAATTATCTATAATGTCTCTAACCGTAAGAAGTTCTCAGCTTGCAGCCTCTGAGCAGTGAAATCTTCTGTGTCATATTTCTTACCCTATCCCATATTTCCCGCTTTGTCTGTAAGATAACCTCTGGTTATTGTGGTGTGTTGTTTTGAGATGAGCACTGTCAGCAAATGCACTGTCTGTAAGCATCTGTGCCATTAGCCTCAATTCACTATAAACTGTTCTCTTCAGGCTCTTAATTCAAACTCTGCTGTTGATTCTCTCATATAATATGTAGACTATTTTATTAAAAAAATGAGTACCAAGCTTCGCAAAGCAGAAAGTATCTAATCACCTGCCAGTTTTGCAGGTATAAAAGCAGGTGGTTTTCCTTAATTCATGTATAATTTTGAATTATTGTGCATTTCAGTGTTTGTTACATTTCCTATCATTATTTTGACTCTTGGTATATTTTAATCATAATGATTTGTTAAAAAGCACATAAGACAAACAAAAGAACACAAACCATAGAAAACTAGAAACATTTTTGCCAGTGAAATGTGAGAGCATTCTTTAAAACATGAGAATCTGACCAGTGAGGTCAACCACTTGTGACAGGAGTGTATCCTGTCCCTTCTTGGAGTAAAATTTCCTTTCCAGTTCCCAATATTTAGTAAGGGTTTCAAATTGTTGGGGTTTTCTACATAAATAGCTGACAACATTTTGTTGTGGATTAACATATGTAGGTAGCTCAGCCCCACACAGCTTCTCACTCATTTACCCACAGTGGGATGGGGGGGTAAAAGTGGAGAAAACTCATGGGTTGAGATAAAAACACTAATAGGTAAAGCCAAAATTGTGCATGCAAGCAAAAGAAAAAAAATAAAAAGGAATTAATTCACTACTTTCCACCAGCAGGCAGATATTTAACTATTTACAGGAAAGCAGGGCTCTATCATGCATGGTGGTTGCTTGGGAAGACAAACATCTTAACCCTAAAGGTTCCCCTTTTCTTCTTCTTTCCCTGAACTTTTGTTGCTGAGCATGATACCATATGACATGGATTGTCCCTTTGGTTAGATGGGATCAGCTGTCCCAGTTGTGTCCGCTCCAAGTTCTTGTGCACCCCCAGACTCCTCCCTGATGAGGTGGAGTGATAGAAGCAAAAAGATTTTCTGACATTGTGTAAGAACTTTTCAGCAGCAGCTGAAACACTGGTGTGTTGTCAACACTCTTGGTCACAAATCCAAAACAACATAGCACCCTACGAGATATTACACAAAAAAATGCCAGCCAAAACCAATACAATCTACACTCCTCAATGTCATGTCCTCATTAGATATTTCTTTACTCCCCATCTTTTGATACATACACAGACATAGTTTGCTTAGTTTATGGGCCATTCCTGTAAAAGTGTCCAGAAAAGACTCACTGAGGTTCTTTACTCCATGATTTTGGTTTTATCTGTTATGATAGACACACTGTGTTGCATGGAGTTAGCAGGCACCAAAGCCAGCTCATGATGGGTCACTGCTACACTTGCACTGCTTTTTGTGAGGCTCATCCTCCACTAGTCTGTATGTTTCTTTGTATAGTACTTGCTATAACATGAAACTCAAATAAGGGGCTACAAGATTTCAAAGAAGAAATGCACATCAATTGTACACACAGTTAAACATTTTTATATCCCTTCCTAAGAGCTGCATTTGTGCTGTTGTTCCATAAAGAAAATTGATAGGACATTTTTAGGATAAAACAAAAACTTGGAATTCCTCTATACATGTATATAGAAACCTCCCCAGTTTTGAAAGGAGAAATTTTCAGCCTAGCCATTGGAAACAAAAGTTGATACTCAGGTAGGGTAAATAAAGGCACCAAATAAATTAATTCAACTCCATCTATCTCTATTAACTGATAATTTGCCCCACAAAATGATTCAAGTGACAAAAATCAGATTTAAATACTCTATTTAAAAATGAGAGCAGAGGTTCAAACAAATTTATGTCTTATTCAGACCTTCGTGGATTTTTTTCTTGACTTTCCAACTGGAAGACGGAACCCAGGCTAATCATCAAGATTACTAAAGATTTGCAAGTATAAGAAAAAATGTATAACTTCTTCACGGATATAGTTTAACATATCAGTGGGAGTACATATTAAATGTGATTCCAGAAGTTAATAAGAGGTCACAATTACTTCATTTAAAATAACCAAGTAACCTCCTTCCTCAATTAAACAACACCAAAAATCCTAAAGAAGATCTGAAAACTTCTTTTTATGCATTAAAATGTATGATGTGTGATGGAGGGGAAGGAGACAGAAGTCTTTTATTGTATCTACTGCCCCAGAGTAAATGTCTTTAAGCAAAAAAGGCTACAGTAAACTAAATTTAGTGCGTCTTCCAGGCCACCCAGGAAGAGTTAGGCCCCTGAGTCTAAAGCATCTTAGCCACAAGTAAGAAATGGAGGGAACACATTGTGTTAATTTATCTTGATCATTAATAGCCTTATTGGCATGGCAGAATGAGCAATTGCTGATTGACTTTTTACTTTATAGGCATCCAAGTCCTTGGACTTGGGTACAGAGGCTGACAGATGGTCATGGATGATTCTTCCTAATTAGGGAAAACCAAAGGAATCTATATGCAGAAATCATGTCTGGATAGTTGTCCATGGGACATATGGCAGAATGATAATGAATATATGTACTTTACACTTGCACATATATTCGACAAAACCAGTTATTGATAGGCAATATAACACCCAGCAGTACAACAAGGGTCATGTAATTAAAGATTACATTTTTAAGTTTCCAAAGCAGATTTTTGTGTTTTGATCACTTGGTGTGTAAAAAGACTACTTTATTGCTTGTACAGCTACGTAGGTACCATAGATATTGCAGCTGTTACACACAACAATTCCTTTCTCTGAAGTCATTACCATAAAGTAAGACAAAATCTAAAGTGATGTGAGTAAATTGGATGTATTTATGTAAACTATTATCATTTGTAGGCAAAACCATCATGAATAATAATTGCCATGAATTTTGTAGCATTGTACTCTGACTGGGTTCTGCACTTCGCAAGTTATTCCTTTAAAACCTTACCAATATAAGTTTCATCCACATTGATAATAAAATACTCATGTATTCAATCATGAAGTACTGATAATACCATTAGATGATTACAGAGGTATTTCTGATTGATTAGACTAAAAACCTGCTTCTCTTGACAAGTAAATACCACAGCCTGTTCTCTGTATAGCAGATCCCCCACTATGTTCCCTTCTACACCTGATGGTGACCCAAGGTCACGCAAGCATGACAGCTGATGTTTTTCTGCATGGAGGTACTTTGCAGACCCATAAAAGGAGAGACAGAAAACGTTATGAAAGCTTCTGAAAATAGAGACCTTCCTTCTGTGTTGTCAGAAGATTATGCAGGTACTCCCAGGTAACTTAGCTCCACCTCTGAGGGAATTGTATGCAATGTACAGATGATAGATCGAATATGTTTTGTACTCATAAAAGACAAGCTGGTTTCAGAGGAAATAGTCCTTTTGAAGGTCTTAAAAGCCTACTACCTTCCCATAGCACTGGGGCATTAAATGCCTTTTTGTGAAAACTCTTGTAGTGAGAAATATAGTTCTGAGTAATAGCCTTCTTGAGCAATGACAACCTGCATAAATTGTTCAAGATAGAAAAACAGTTAATTGTGGATAATTGAGAATTTTTTAAAATGTAATCTTTATGAATTTATGAGATCACTTGTCATCTCAGACAGAGTACCTGCCAGAATGGGAAATAAAACTATAGGTGCAAACATATTGCAGGAGAGAAACACTGGCTCTTATGACTTCTTTCTGCTTTTTTTATTTTTTAAAATTATTTTTATTTTCAACAGTAACAACAAGAAAATCAGGATTAAAAATTAATATTGTTTTAAGTGTATACTGAACGTCATTAAACATTTATGTGTTTATTGAATGACTACAGTAAACAGCTTAACTATGGGACATTCTGGCTTGTAAAAAGGATTATGGTACAGAAAAACATTTATTTGAGAGGTGAACCAGTATCTTATAGATAGAGTCTGGCTAAATTAAACTTATGCAGAGAAAAAAGAACATTTTTTCTTTTGGAAATATAAGATAGAATAACAGATACTTGTGACAGCCAAGAGTGAAGGAACGTAACCCAAAATATTTTATTTAGAAATGCAAAGTTAAAGCACATTTATGTTTTAAAACACTTGTAAGGCCAATTCACTCAAAGGAAATTTCATTCCTCTCTTATATCAAAGTATATTAAACAAAGGAGATAAATAGAAGCAGAACATTAAATATAAATGTGCATGAGTTTAGTAATATTTTTTCATAAGGTGCTGAGACTTTTGAATACGAAGAAATCTCAGTTTTAAACTAGACAAAAGGAGTTTCTTTGTCAGTCTTCAAATATTAATAGTGAAATGACTATCTATACTAAGGTATTGTGGTTTGGATTTAAGGTGTTTTGCTTTTTGTAGGGAATTTCACACTAAGACACTAAATTTAAATGCATATTTCCATGTTTGTATGGAATAAATTAATTTAAAAGAAAGTGAACTGCTACCAAAAAAGAACCCTAAAACTGATATTAAAAAAAAAAAAGGAATTTCTTTATTAGGGTATACTTAGAATCATAAGAAAACCTAAGACTAGAAGGACTCCCTGAGTAATGGATTACAAACTATTTTTATCACATGCTTTCTTGTTATATAAACTTGAAAACTTTCTGTTACCTCTTAGATTTAAGTAATTATACACAGCAGCATTACTTATGTAAAAACTCATTCTTTTTGGATTTGAATGGTTTCTAATTGCCTTACAATAACAATGTAATAATAAATGAACATTACATATGAAGGCCAATTTGCTCTGCCTATGAGCTGCTACTATAGATTCTATAATACTGCTGTAGACTGAATTGTGGGATATAGCTAGAAAACTGATATTGTACTAGGATTTTTGGACTCATTGTATAAGAGAACAATAAGGAAAATTGTATCTTTGGAGATCATTAGAGTGTTTTAGATATGTAAAGATGGAGACTGTTCTCTGCTGAGTACTTTTATATAATTTATTCATAACGTATAGGATTTTTCTGCCATACTGAAGGTACAAATTATCTGTAAACTCAAGCTTTATCACTCCTTTAATAAATTTGTGTTTACTATATTGACACACAAAGCAATCAAAGCATATTGGTAATTCTGTTCACAAAGACATTAAAATGAATTTGGTTACCATCGTATAACAATTCTGCAGATGATTTGTGTTAATTTCATTTCAATGCTCAGTAGAGATGAAGAAATCAAATTTACCATTAAGAGGGCCATACAGAAGAATATAACACTATTATAAGCTTGTCACTACTTACAAATCCATGAGCTGACAGTATCTTGAATACCTTCTGCAGTTCTGATCTCCCAAAAGATATTCTCTCCAAGCACTAGGAAAAAAGAGTGGTTAAATACACAAACAAAAAAATTACTGCCATTCAGTCTGGAAAGAAAACAAATGGAGATTAATAAGAAAGAAATTATAAAATAATAAATAACACAGAAGAAAGAAAAGGAGAATGATTGTTCATTATTTCTTCCAGTGATGAGCTCTTAGTATGTTAGTTACTAATGCTTAGAACAGTTTAGTGTTCAATTTAGTAGTTTCCTTCTCCTCAGTGCTGGGGTCTCCTTGACTCTACTTTTAGTATTTTCCTATCAGTCTACTTGACCATTGTTGGCTCTCGGCTAAAATTTGAATGCTGCATGACAGCTTCCCAATGGAAATGGAAAGGTTAGAAGGGAGAAGATCTTGTTTTTTCATCACAAATACTTATTAGATGGATTTCTGCATCTTATAGATTGCACCTGTGGAGTTATTCAACTTGTCTTCAACAACAATAGCTCATTTATGGAAAATAATGCAACAATGCAGCTACTAGGTAAAGTGTTATCTGGGTATGGTTGATCAAATCAACACAGAGGATATGAGTAACTACTGAATCCTTGTAAACAACAGAAAAATAAGTTGATCTTTCTGTCTTCTCTGTATCTTTCTTGACAGAAAATGGCTACATAATTCACTAAGGAATCTGTTCTACTATTACATGGAATAATTATGCACCATGGCAATTGATGTGTGGTTTGTCAGTGACTTTGATGGTCGATTGAAAAATTATTTTCCTTTTCTAGTTGTTAAGTGGAAAAAAAAAAGACTATGTATTTTTCTCATGCGTATTTTCTTCCACCTTTTCTTCAGTCTCCACAAAACCCCCAAAGTATTCAAAGATATGCATATATACTTATTAATATCTACTGTAACTTAGCAACTGTAGAGACAACTAAATCAAGAACTCTGTGTTCAATTTTCTACTAGATGTCCATCTTGGATTGTAAGTACTAGTAGAAAGATGAAGATAGGAAAAAATTTTAAAATAATTGGTTCTCATCAGAATCCAAAATGTTTCCATGCAGTGCCTTCTAAACAACAAATCTTTTGGCCATTCATTTCCAAATCTTCCTATTATGCTGCAGCCATAACTATGGTAAACATAATATGTGAACAACGTATTGGTGGTGAAAATGCTGTTAGCTGAGTTTCTTGTTGTATATATATTAAAAATAAATAAAATTAAATTAAAAACAAACAAACAAACAAGGAAGAAAAAAAACTTTAAATCCACCACCAAATCTGGTATAGTGGTTTTATGTTTTCTTATGTACTCCTGTGATGCAAATCCATGTTCCAATTGTTAGAGGATGAATTCATATGTCTTTATTAGTATCTTCACAATATTCACTAAAAAATCTAATCTTGCTCAGAATAGTATCATAGACAATGGTGGGTGCTGGCAGATTAAGTTGCTTTTGTCTGTCATGATATTCTGATCCTCATTATGTTCGCACTTTCCAAACACTACAGTGTTACTAATACACAAGATAGATGGGCAAAAACTCACTGATTGACAGTGTTAGGCTAAGCTGAGCGAAATTTAAAAAAGACTAAGGAAAGTAGGATATTAAATATCAAACCAATATTTGCAGATAGGTTTTAGTATTGCAGAAGAAAGAGAGTAAGTTTGCTGAAGAGAAAAACAAAAAGAAAACGATGGACTAGAAATTACTAGAGGACAACAGTAAATGTGAAATTAAGAATATCTTTTGTTGCTTCCATGTTCTGCAAAGAAAGTGATCATAAGAATAAGTGTTTTTCTTTAAACCCTCAGATGATTGTATGGTTACAGATTTAATGCATATGTTTGAAGGCTTTCTATTATGGATTACAGGAGGAGTTGGTGACATACAGCAAAACCAAAAAATTGACACAATGAGAAAGCTTTTCTTGACTGTTATAAAATCAGTCTTGTGATTTACTTTAAATGAGGATAATTATGACCCTGCAGATTATATGATTTTCAGCATGTGAGCAGCTACTTCTATATGAGCTCAACAAATATGCATTATTAAAATTTGTGGCAAGTTGCTTAATGTAATTTCATTATTTTCTTATATTTTATTAATTAAACATTACTGTAGAGGATTTAATATGTGATTTTGAGAAGTAAAGAAATTATTTTCTGTACCTCATTTAGATGTATATTAAAAATTAAGTGCACTTTTCCAAATTATGCTGGTATATGCACAGCACTATATAATATCTTTATTATTATCCTTCTGCCTATAGATTATAAGGCGACATACAAGATTAAGATCACTGTACAGTGCAGTTAACCTAATTGATTGCTGCAAGATTCATTACATCAGGCATACTATTAGAAAAAAAACATTCAATTTCACTGCCCCTTGTCTCTACATGGGTCATTCTGAAGCTTTAAATTAAAATGGTATTCAAACCTCTTTAAATCTTACTGTACCTCAGTGAAGTTAATTAAGAAGACATCTAAATGTTTTGGTGAATGAGAAGGTACTGGTGAGTTAAAGTCTACATCAACAGCAGAAAAAAATCCAGATACTTAATATTAGGCTGGCTTCTGGGCACACACAGGAGCTTTACACACAATGTAATTCTTTTGTGTAAGCATCATATCTTCCCTAATAAATTTTTATTAATAATTTTATTTTCACAAGTACATTAAAGAATAGGGGAACACTAACTAGTATATGATGTGATGGTGTAAAAACATCACAAAGAAGGCTTGGTTATTTTCTTCATGAAAAAATCAACTCTTGATCCCAGAAACAAGGAAATGCCACAATAGTTTCCTTTTAAAGGGACAGGATATCACTCTACCTGTATAATAAAGTTGGAATATATGTGTATGTCATGTTGAGAGAAAAGAACTACGTTTAAGTTTACATGGGAAAACTGCATACTGCAGCTCAGAAAATGATGACTGTAACAAGTATATCCCTAGGAAGAAAGACTAAAGCAGTAAAAAAATAGTGTAATTTTCTCTACCATCAATATTTTTTTAATTCACAAAGCTGAAGAAAAAGTTATTTTCTTGGCAAATTTTTAAGACTTCTGCTCTCCAATTAATTTTTCCTTTCTATGACTGTCATGGTTTAGCTAGTTCTGGGAAACCTTACAGGAATTTTTTCCCTTCCCCCTGCCCACTGTGTGCAGAGCTATTAGATGAGTACTTAAGAGACACAAAAGGCCTGGCTCCCTCACTAATGGCTGAAAAATTAGTCTCCTAGGAAAGGGGGCAGATGAAAGGCTATTGTTTACTTTTTCTCTTGTCTCCTGGGCAACAGGGGAGGAGGATTTGGTGGGCTGGGCTGTGGCTGGAACACATGGTCGAGGTGGAGGCTGGTGTGTCTGGCTCCACGACCTGTTTCCTAGTTATGGATCCTGCTTGGACTTTTCATCAGTGAGGAACTGTTTCCCTGGAGGTTTTCTTTTAATTTTTTTTCCTTTCGCCGTTCCTGTTGGTTTTCTTTCACTGGTGGGGGTCTTTGTGCACATCAGGGGAAGAGAGAGGATTGAACAGAGCAGTTCGACCAGCTAGAGTAAGTGAAGGAGTTTTTTTT
>JAYRBT010000001.1:62673347-62691652 GCA_036023395.1 Myiotriccus ornatus | reverse complement strand
TCAGGTTGGTCAGACAGGACCTGCCCTTCCTAAACCTGTGCTGGCTGGCTCTGATCCCTTGTCCATCCTGTAGGTGCCATGTGATTGCACTCAGAATGATGTGCTCCATAACCTTGCCAGGCACTGAGGTCAGGCTGACAGGCCTGTAGTTCCTGGGTCCTCCTTGCAGCCCTTTTTGTAGATTGGCGTGACATTCGCCAACTTCCAATCATATGGGATCTCCCTGGTGAGCCAGGACTGTTGGTAAATGATGGAGAGCAGCTTGGCAAGCTCTTCTGCCATCTCCCTCATCACCCTTGGATGGATCCCCTCCAGTCCTATAGACTTGTGAGGATCCAAGTGGCTCAGCCGGTTGCTGTTTCCTCCTTGATTACAGGGGGGCTATTCAGCGTCTTATCCCTGTCTACAAGCTCCAGAAGCCAACTGTCCTCAGGACAACAAATATACTTTGTTTAAATTTAATTAAATAAACATGTTACTCAGAGGAATAAAGAAAAAAGAATCCTAAAAAAAAATTACCAAACTTTTATTCTCATTAAAATTGATGTCCCTCAATTCCTCAGTTTTGAATATAACAAAAAACAATGAATGAAAAACTTACAAAGACATCTTGGAAAATAATTGACTTTGTGTCAAGTCCCATTATTTAAATAAGTGGATTTATGTTATCCAAGAGGAGATTTTTTTCTCACAAGGTTTAAACTAGAAAACTTTGTATAAATTAGTTATAAAAGATAACACCAGACATAAACTTGAGCATGGGCTTGATTTGTGCTGGCATTATGATACAAATTTTCAAATTTTCAGTGTATGTTTTATCATATTTTTCTGACCTACAAGAGGTGCAATACAGCATTATAACTATCAAGAGAAAACTGGCAAAATTTGAAGCTACATGAAATAGCAGTGCAGTAGTATCCATGTACATGAATGTTTACATGTGCAATAGTACTCAGAAATAGTACTCAATTTTTTAGGACTGAAAATTGTGTTGTCTTTTCAAAACAAATCTGACAAAGATGGTGAATTTCTAGAATGAGGAAGACACAATAATAGTTTGTTCTGCTCTGGAACTTATTTTAATTCCTATGTATTTCTGGCATAGAGATGCATTGTTGGTTTCTACACATTCAGTGGCTACCACTTCTGGTATAATCACCGAAGCAACAAGAAATGTGTGTAAAGCTGTTTTCCTTTCACTAGAGTTCTCTAGTCAAGATTAGTAACATCACAATATTTCTTGCCATGTTCTAGACCATTATGGCAAGTGACTTTTCTGGCCTTAATAAACTTATAACATGCCTTTGAAATCTCACTTTGTATTCTTCACTGTCTTTATGAGAAACATCTCATTGATATCATCTTTATATTCTTTACAAAGCATTCATCTTTGTCCTGAATGAGTCATCATGTTTGGTGCTGGTTTTTGGTTTTTGTTTCTTTCTAATAAGAAGCTTTAGCTTAAAAATTTTTTTTCCATAAGGTTTTATTCTTTCTTAGGGGGATGAAATGGAGTATGCTTTTATTATATTCTTCAATATTTAGTCTTTGTTTGATCTAACAGAAATGTACTTAATACATCGTAAACTACTGTTATTTCAGAAATAGGGCTTCAAGCTTTGTTACTTGTCCTGGTTTCAGCTGAGATAATTTCCTCTCAGTAGCTGATACAGTGCTGTGTTTTGGATTCAGAATGAGAATAGTGTTGATAATACACTGATGTTTTGGTTCATCCTAAGTCAAGGACTTTTTTTTTGTGTATCATGCTCTGCATGAGGTGCACAAAAGAAACTCGGAGGGAGAATAGCTCGACGGGTTACCCCAGTTAGCAAAAAGGATATTCCACACCATAGAACGTCATGCCCATTATACAAACTGGGGGAGTTACCCAGAAGGGTAACAATGAGGGTAGTGAAACACTAGAACAGATTTCCCAGAGAGGTAGTAGAGTAGCCCTGTTCCTGGAAACATTCAAGGTCTTGAACAGGTCTCTAAACAACCTTATTTAATTGAAAGGGGTTTGGACTAGATGACCTTTAAAGGTCCCTTCAAATATAAACCATTCTATAATTCAATGATTCTGTGGATATCTACTATTTATATTTACTTTGATTTATTCCTTTTTTGTTTATCCTTGGTCCCAAAAATCACCTTCATTTTTTCTCAGAAATAACCTGGATGCAAGAAATACTAACATAATGATGAGTCTTCCTATTTAGGAGAACAGAGTTCTGTATTCACTCCTACTTTCTTGTTTTTTAACATATGCCTCGTAAAATACAGTTCTCTATCCTATTGGTGACATTCCTCTGGTGAGTCTCTTTTATACTTCTGCAAGCTTCTTTCATTGTGATATCACTTGTCACTGGGACAAGTAAAATAATGTACAATTTCCCATGGGGCTTGATGACTAACCTATCTGAATTGTTTGGTTAGCCCTTGGAGCAGTACATACTTGTAGGTGGGTTATGCTATGTGAAGGAGTGGGGTCTGGGTAGAGCAGTAGACTCAAAAGATGTGGAAAAACAGAATTGAAATGCAAACATCAGAGGTCAACAAAACTAGGAGATTTTCAAAAGGTTGCAGAAGAGACTTTGTATTGTCCGTTTCAATCTGATAAACCACTGAAAGCTTTTGAAGTAGATTGATAATGAAATATTCATACTCTGAAGACACCCAGAACTGTGAAAGCTTCAGGAATTAGATGAAAAAATAGCATTTTTACAAGGAGCTTTTTAGCAAAGAGATAGCTATGAGTCAGAACTCATTACCTGAAGTTGTAGCTACCTAAGAAAATGGAAGACATCTTCATTGGTAAGTTCATATGATGATATTTTAAGCTACGTGGTCAGGCCAGCTTAGTTTCTTTGTTAGATAAGTGATCTCTGTACTGTGCTCCTTATTCTGTTGTAAAGGTCTGAGTAACTGTATTTTCAATGACTGGTGTGAGAGCCACTTGAGTAAGGATAAGATAACCTTACTAATGAACTCATAAACCAAATCTTTCAAGTATGGGGGAATTATTAAAAAAAAAAACCAACCTGATAAGTGTGTGTTTCTAGAACACTTGTTTTCAGAGTAGTGAATCAGGAGAAAAAGTCACCATATTCATTGAATAATATTTTTTTTTGCATTCTTTTTTATAAATAAGTTTCCAGCTCTACATCACTTAAAATGTCTGGAGCTGCAGCTGGGAATGCAGTTATGTCTCCATAGCACAATGAAATAAAAGTTAAACAATAAGCAATAGGTGCTGTCATACACCTCTCAGCAGAGATCTGGATAAATACACAAGGAAATGATTACAGGGGGTGTTACTGTCATTTTTCAAGCTCTATTGCACTGAATAATACACAGTGAAAAGGAAAAGAAATTATTCCCTTCTGTGATCCCATAGTCAGCAGATATTTTGTTGATCTAGTACCAGTCAGACAAAAAAGGTGTTCGATCTTACATGAACACACACCCAAAGGCCTTTAATCTGTCATAGTCATTAATGCCAATGACATTTTCACTGACCTGATAGAATCATTTAACTCTTTCTAGACAACGTTTTGTCACATATCCATCTTTCCAATTAAATCTGGTGATCACTTGGTTGAGTGAATATTCTCAGGAGAAAAGGGACAAAGTGTTCTCCGTTGTCTTTTAAATTACAGATCATGGTGATGGCCACATGACACTTAATTAGCAAAATACTGAGTGGAATGCATTTTGTAATTTAGCTTCCAAATGACCTTTATAATACAGGATTCAGTGTTGTGTGGGTTAGTATGGCACTAAATGTATCAGGAGAGATAGAAAGAGACTAAATATTGCATTTTTTTCTTGTAAAGATTTACAAAAATAAATACATGACAGAAATACAATTTTGTACTTCTGAGTCTCCTCAATATTTTAATGGCAAGCATTTGACAGAGAATTATTTTTTTTCTTGTGGCATGTGTACAAAGCTAGAAAGAAATTCTGTATCATTCAGAAAATTCACTAAAAATAAAAACTGAGGAGGAGATATTTATGTATCTTTGTTAAACAGTCTCTGAGGCTTCCAGAAAGAAAAGCTTAGGTGTACTCTATCTCCTTGTGGGTTTATGTGTAAATCTTTCTATAGTGTAAACAGTAGGCTCAGGATGACTTATTTTGACCACTATCCTCAGCAACTTCACATGCTGTGCAAAAAAGCTTTTGAAAGGTTCAGTGTTAGTTATTATAGAGACAGATGGGATTTGCAGCCAGCCTGCACTCCAGATAACCTTACAACAGTGGCACTGAGAATCATGAAGTTACTGAGCTTGCATAGTTGTACAGGCATGGAACCGGACATGCAGGTATCATCTGGCATCACTGTGAGCCAAACTATAAAGAAATTTAAGTCTCTTTTCTTCACAAGGCCAAATAAAACATCGTGATGGTTCTGAAGATGGCAGTTCTCTATCTTGTAGGTTTCATACCCAAATGTGTACTGGAATGGAGATGTACAAGGAAACAATTGCCTTCCATGACTACATAGTAAAAAGGGAATTAGACATACCTAAATTTCTGCAGGTGTTCTTGCCCTTCTATTTCCATTACCACTGCAGGTATGTAGAGACAGATAATAGCGGAGTAAAGGTCCTCTCTATCCAATTGACATTTTCACAGTTATGGATGACCTTTCTATTTCTTCAGTGAGTATTTTCAGATCACTTTGCCCCACACTGTCTTGTCAAAGTTAGAACTGAAACTGGAAAAACAAGATCCCCAAGATTATAAATCTAGGCAGAACATGTCTGTTATATTGAAGGTAAGAGGTAAGCTATCTTCTGTCCTTATGTCTGCCAAGTTCAACAGGATGAGAGCCAGACAGCAGACCTTTACACAGAAGACAAGGAAGTTTATTGAGAAAAGTAAGAAAAGCATAAAAGTTTTAAATATGAGAAGAAAACAGAGAAATGTTTCCAGATGTTAGTGTATGAGGTACTGAACTTCCATATTATGCTGTGTGGTCAGGAGAGAGGGAAGATCATGGCTGAGGGAAGCAACACCTTCTAGGCAGTCAAACATTGGTGCCCCACAGAATTTTTTTCTTCTCTCATGTATTATCCTTTCTTCATGATGCCCCTGCACAAGTGTTAGTGTCTACCAGAAGCAAAGCAGTAGAAAGTGATTCTCAGTAGAACGTGCATTTTTATCTCTGTTTCAAATTTTCCAGTTAGTGATGATTTAGATATAGGAGTGATAAAGCTCTTTACTCACTTATTCATCATTAAAGATTGTACCATGACATTTTATCTCAAATTCAAGGGTCTACTTCATGTTAGATACTGCCAAGGTTGTCTGATTTTAATTTTGAAAATAATTTCTTTTATGGTCCAGTGTCCTATTTCTGGCAAGGACAGGATTAAGTCTTGCAGTAGCCAGGAGTGGGCATGGCTAGGACCCAGAGGCTGCTCTGTACCACTTCACCTCATTTTCCAGGGATGGGGGAAGGTCTCTCTTCTGGGTCAGCGTATTGTGGTGGAGGGAGTGGTTGGGTATTGTCGGGGGGGGGGGGGGGGAGGTTTCCATGTGAGTCATTGGTCTCTTTCCTGTATCTTCTGTCATTAGTACTGCTGCTGTTACTGTTTGTTTTATCTCACTGCTGTTTCCAGTAAACTGTTCTTATCTCTTTCAGTTCTCCTCCCCACCGTGCTGCAGGCAGGAGGAGGGGGAAACAAGCAAGCGCCACATGGTTTGGAGAGTCTCAGTGGGAGCACTAAACTGGGGAATACCATTCCTAAACCTCAACATAAAGTTACCATAATTCCCAAAATCTTTGCTCCCCTGCTAGCCTTAGGCATTTGACACAACAGGATGTGGTGATAAAACTGTTGCCACTACCCTCCTACCCTCAGGCCACACTATGATCTTAGAAATACTTGTCAGGCCTCAACTTTGATGAACAGCAGCTGGATTAACCTCCTCTTGAGCTTATCAGAAACACTGTCTGCTTCCAGGAACTTACGGTGTCTAATGGGCACACGTTTTTCAACAAACAGCCATGGAAATTTATTTTTCTTGCCTGAATAATAATACAAGTGGAACAAGAACTTTGTTATTAAACTTTCAAAGCCAGTTATTGACCCGAATTGCATCCAGATTGGAAAATTATTATGACTAAAGCTAACTCTCTTGCGACCATATAAACAGTGGTCTTTAATGAGACCTTTCAAGCTCTCCTGGACTGCAGCAGTCTGTTAGATTTGTTAAGTTAGACTTATAAGTGAGTTATTTTTGTGTTTATAGTAAATTCGATGGAGTGCTCTTAAGTTTCAATGCCACTAAAACCTTAGGGAATAAACTGCTGGTCAAGCCCAGGTCTAAGTTTGTCAAGAGGCTCCACTCTGAACCTTGTGACTCAACAGGAGGGTCTGCCTTATTCCTTTTTATCCTTACCCTTTCCCATCCTTACCCTTTTTCCATCCTTAGCCTCCATGTAGATCATTTTAGGTTGATTTTAGTTTTAGATTGATTTATTTTAGATTTTAGTCTGGGTTTTTTTGTGTGTCCTTTAACCATTTAGTAAGTATCATGCTTCCACTATTATATTAAACCTGCTTTTGCTGGTACCTTTGCCAGTGATTCTCTGATCAACCTGAAAGACTCATTCATGACACAGAATTACAGATGCAAGCAATTTGGAAAAAAAAAAAAAAATCAGTAGAAAAGCCAATTTCATCACATGACAATGACAAGGAAGAAGAGAAAGGGGATTTGGTTGTCCCGGTTAGATCAAAATTAGGCTATCAGTTCTGATGGTGGGAGGTCTACCCAACCTTCTCTGGTTAATTCTCTGTCAAGCGTGTTGGGAAACACGTATATGCATAACTCTATGACCCTGCTGGAGCTTCTGAACATCTTCTCAGCATGATGTGCAAATGCTGCTATGCTCATTTAATCTAAATACATGTAAAGTATGAGAAAAGTAATGTTCCATATACTGCAGTAATAGACATATGATCTGTATCTTGCAGTCAACTCATTCTTTGAAAAATTTAACTGTTACCTTGGGTATTTTCAAAGTCATAGGAAAGATGAAGAATAAAAAGGATCTGCATGGGGTTTTGTATATCCACCTAATTTAGGTACTTAAAAGAGCAATCTGAGTGTTATATTTTGCAAAATTGCCATAAGAGGGTTCTAGATTCTTTAGATTTGTTAATAAACTGTTCTCTGGTTTGAGTCTTTTTTACTTAATCAGTATGCAGAAGCAACATAGCACATTGGTGAGACTACCACAGGAGTGACTTCTAGCTGTCATTGCATTATAAATCATTAAAAAAGCATTAAATTCATAATGACCCTTACATTAAACTCACTGACTAGATTATAGTACATTTAATGTATGCCCACCCTTTTGGTTGGTGGGGTTTTTTTTAGATTAACAACACTTACACTTGGAGACTTGTTATTTCCACAGTTGTCTTTGTAAGTGGATTGTGTTGGTTTTCACCTTGTTGTATGTTCATGGCTTTGGATAGCAGCTTTTTGTAGGTTTTCTTTGTAAAGGATAAAAGCTCACCCTCCCCATCATTATTTCTCTTTTGAGTTCTCTGAAAAAAATGCTTTCAAACACTCTCCTTTCCTCTGTACATAAAGACAACAAAGAACAAGCTGAAAAGACAGCAACTCCCTTCCCCCAGTATTAGCTTTCCTTTCCTTCGGTAAACCCTAGTGGTTTGAACTATCATTAAAAGGAATTTGTTTTTCTTCCTCTTTAAGCCTTCCCTATTAAGTGAGAGTTCTGCAGATCACAGAGCTACAAGTCAGTTGCAGAATATATGTTGCAGTAAGTAGAATTAACCTCTTAACCTGCAGTTCTCCTCTCCTGTGATGTGCACAGATTTTTCTCTAACCACGAAGAAGTTTTCACAGACAAACAAAGGATGGCTTTTTTCCATTATTTCTCACTAGAAGTTGATCTAGTAGTCCACAGATTTCAAATTAAAACATTTTTAAACCCTAGGCTAATTCAGCTGTACTTAGTGAAATTACTGTTGTAAATTTTTACTAAATATCTATCTTTTCAATTGCAAAAAATAAATCCATCCTTAGTTTTGACTTGGGAAAATGAAAGGGAGCATTTATACTAAAAAGCAGGTTTGTTGCACTTGTTCACTAGTGTATTTGCAAGTGGCTGCATATATTTCTGAATGACTTTTTTAGAAAAGTATACCCATGAATTTGCAGAAAATAGTTGGAAATGAAGCTGTGACTGTCAACGAGAAACAACCACAATCTGTTTTTAAAGAATAGTAACAGAGAAGAAATTATTTGACTAATTCTATTAGGAATGGTTTTGCAATAGTCTGAGATTCAGCTGAATGATATAAAGCACGATAAATTTTAACAATACTTTGGGCCTGACATAACTGAGCCAAAATACTTCAGGAGAAAAATTTATTATGTTTTCTAGAAATGGAAGCATCAGTATAGTGAGTTTAAGATGCAAAGACAAACTATTTTCTTATTGATAACACTAGAACCAAGAATGAACATCTTAACACTGTAAATGGTGACCTATTGTCCATTCCTTGCAAATGAGTGATTTAGGTCAATTTTACAGCAAAGATAAAGTGGATTAAGTTTTTTTGTGTGTAATTTTCAGATAAGTGAGAAGAAAACAGTAAAATTTGAATAATTGCTTTCAGGATCTTTTTCTGACCCATTTAGGTAATAATTATTTTTCTTGAATAATTAAAAATCTGCGTACTTCTGTAAAACTATGCTCCATTACCTTATTTGGATTCCTGGATGTATAATTACGAACTTTAGAAAAGTGGCATGTTTGTGCATCTGCTAGGAAGATATATGTGTTTTCACGCACCTGAGTTTTCTAGTGCAGGCAAACCCTGAAAAGTCTCTGGGCTCTTCATTGCATGGCACACGTGAACTTTATAAGACTTTAAGTACTATACAGAAAAAATAAAATATTCCTTTTGAAGAATGGTTGTAACAAGTGGAATGGCCTCTTAATCCAGTTAACAGGTTGTAATAATTTACTGTCTTAACCCTGTCATGTTACTTCTTCAAGTACATGTTCTTAGCTCATGAGAATGAAAAGTAATCTAACTTCAGCCTCTAATGAATATCCTGGATTGGCTTACTGTTGTTGCCATGTTCTGTAGCAATGTTTCCAAATAATTTCTATTAGTAATATATTATAGCTTTGTAAGCTTCTGCAGCTTGATAATGAAAAGGATTTTAAACTTTTTTTTAGAGTAATATCCCCATTGGCAAAGGGATAATTTTTACATTTGGTTAGTGTATATGAAACTTCTCAACGTAGGAGAAAATTTCTATCAAGACATGGGTGAATATATTTAATCGACACAATTTTATACAATTTAATTAAAGAAAAGTAAAGCGATATTTTCCTCTGGTGAAACTGACTGGTTTATGTCATTCATGCAACAGTTGTGAGACACCTCACTGCTTTCGAGTTGCAGGCATTGCGTTGTCTGGGGTAAAACATTTTACCAAAAACTGTTGCAGTATTTTCCATAGCCTCACTTTGTCTCTCTCAGGGAAAACAGGTGATCTTTTCTTCTGCTACGGTCAGTGAAAGCCCAAGGGAAAGGAAACTCGTCTGGGAAGATGATCTGTCATGAAAACAGAGGAGCATCTGTGTAGGTGTATGTATATATATATATATGTATAGTAAGAAACAGTGCCATTTGGTGTTCTCTGGGTAGCACAGCAGATGTGAGACTGAATGAGAGATTTGAAGAGGAAGAAGCAATTGTTTTCATGAATTGTTACTTTCTCATAAGGGCAGGAGGAGAAGAAAGCTCAAAAGCTCTTAATGGAATGCATATTCCTATTCCCAGGAGACTAAAAGGGAAAATCACCTGCATCAATAAGGCTGAGAATAGTTTTTTAAAATGTCAAATAATGAGAAGACTTTGATCTTAAAACTATAGTGATTTTTTGATAAGAAAAACCACTAACTTTTAAATATATGTCAGTCATTGTAGTAAGCAACTTGTAAGAAAGGGAGATTTGTATTTCTCTGTTAGACTGCTTATTTAGTAACAGTAATGACAAAAAGTGGTCCATTAGAATTTACTAAAGTTCCAGTAATAGCTTTTCTGATATAGATGATCAGTAACTCTTTTTTTTTTTTTTTTTTCTCTAAAGGGGGAAAAATGTGGTTGTAGCATTATACAACCCCAGTTCTGAACTGGTGGTTAAATAGTTTTCCTCTTTTTTGAACTATCAGGATAGTCTCATAGGTTTTATTCCACACTTCGTATTAAGTCATTTTCTAGTCCGATCAGGCCAGATTCTATTATTCTGTCTGGCCTACTGGCTCATGTGTGATACAAACTGCTTTGAAATTTGAGCCAGAAAATCAACCTTTTTCAATCCTTTCCTAAAGAAAAGCTGAAGTATCTGAAAGCATGGAGGCATTGGACTCAGAACTCAGATCTATCTGCCAGTTTGTAGTAATCTGGAGCCAGATAGATTAGACAAGCTGTTCACATTTGACAAATTCGAAGTGTCAGACTTGCTGTTAATGTACCGAATAATTCTGTGATGTAGAATACTTGTTGTAGACATGACAGATGCAAAGTATGACAACAAGGTCCATGGCACCTCTGAGATGCCTTGAGCTGGAGGTGTTACCCCTCCTTTCCCATAAGTCTGTTTTTGTTTAAGAATCATGGTAATAGAGAAAACTGTCCTGAGACATTATGTGCTCAAGAATAAGTTGTCCTGTGGCAGCAAAGTCTTTCTTTCATATCACCTTCATCATCATGTTGTTGCTACTTGAATTTTATGTAACATAAAAATGTTCTTATCATACAAAATTTCTATTTTACTTATTTTTTTCTTTTAGTGGTATTTGGTGTATAGTTGGGTAATCTGGATTTTAATCTTTTATCAAACATTTCAGCATATGACAAACCCAGTTTAAAATGGTGCTTTCGCATGCAGTGTCAGAGATTATAATTAAACTTTCCATTTTTATTAAACTTTCTTTTAACTTAAACTTATTTGTATATTTTATGAGTTGTAGATAACAGAACTCAATATAATGTTATCAAGTATTTTTTTGGGGAAAAAAAGAATCTTCCTTCTGATACTTGTGCACTGATTTCTTGAAAATTTTACTTTCTTTATGATTTCTACATATAAGCTTAGTTTTACTTCTTTTAGTCTTTCTTCTTCAAAGCTTATGTTTTCAAGAATTTTTTTTTTGTTGCTCCTATATACTTATCATGGGAACAATTTTATCACTAAGTGGTCTAAGCATTTCTAAACATCATATGTCATTGTGTTACCTGTCTGTATTTTCTTCATAATATATGAAGATTATATATTAGATTTCACTTTGACCTGTGCGTCAGTACCCAGTTTTTGGATAACTGGCTTTTTATTTGTCCTAAAGTCTGTGATGATTCCAGAGACTGTAAGATGTTTGCAAGATGAAGTTATGGTAACTTTCAATATGTACGTTTAGTGCTGCTGAGGTGGAATAAAGGTAATATTGAAGAAGCAAAACCATGTATTGCAATTATATTGCAGGATAAATAACCACAGCTTGCACTGAATATAGAACATGAATAATTTTGGGAGTTGAAAAGGTGCACCTGTCTTTTCTGTTCAGCATTGATTTTCACAAGAAGAAGCATTTAACATCTGTAATTTGGCTTCCTGCCAAGCCACGAAAATTACTAACATGAGAGAAAATAAGTACAGATTTTGCTTTCTGAAAACGATCTTGTGATTTTTATTAAAAAAAAAAAAAAAGGAATGCTAAATGTGTATCTTGTTTTTACTTGTGCACAAGTATAGAGTAATTTTAGTGTAAAGTTAATAAACTCTTCTTCCTGCTTAGGAAGACAGGTTTCATAGAAGTATTTAGCTGACCCATCTTTAGTAGTTATAGCTGTCCATCTACTATCATTGTTTTTTATAACATGACAAATTCTATTTGCTTCTTTGAGGTTAAAATCGCAGTTTCAAAATAACAAATCACTAACTGAAATTACAGCTTGTCTAACTGTCTCATGTTATCATATAAACTTTCAAAATTGCTTTCTCATTTTGAGTTCTTATATAAACTGATTTCAGGCTACTGAAGCCAATTCCTCTTCATGCATGCTGTGTAAGTTGACAAAAAAACAACAAAACAAACAAAAAAACAAACAACAAATACACTGGATCACTTTTTATTTCTTTTCCTTTGCAATCATTCCAGATATCTTCACAAAGAGCCATAAAGACAATTTTATGATGTTTCATTCATCCTCTTATGCATGCAGATGTTAAATTTCATTGGATTCCTTATTTGGATTACATAACCTTTGGTACCTCTTCTTCCTTGTTTCCCTCTACCATTCTGATTTTAACTTCACTTCTGGTGCTATGAAACATTTTGACTGAGTGAAAAAGGCAGCTTGTAAGTCAGAGAGTGTACTCTGCTGAATGTTTAATATAATAAAATGTAAACTAGAAAATATTAAAGAAAAATATTTATGAGGAACAGCATAGAAGCAAATAAAGATATACCTGTGTTTATCTGTCTGGATTATACGATCTAAGGAAAACTAGTATGTCCTAAGCAGAATGTTCTGTGAACTGTGGTACTGGACCCAAACCTCTGAAAGACTTTTAAACTTGTCCTTTTGAATTGCATAGTACGACTGAAGGGTATGCCAGATCTGTGCCACTTCAGCTAGGCTGCCTTAGCAGATCCTTAGTAGATCACTTGGGAGAAGAGATTTGTGCCTTCCCCTCCTCTTCTACTCACGAGGAAGTTGTAACTGCAGTGAGATCTCCCCTCAGTCTCCTCTTCTCCAGGCTGAACAGACCAAGTGAACTCAGCTGCTCCTCATACAGCTTCTCCTCAAGGCCCTTCACCATCTTTGTTGCCCTCCTTTGGACACTCTCTAACAGCTTCATGTCTTTCCTATATTTTGGTGCCCAAAACTGCACACAGTATTCCAGGAGAGGTCACATCAGTGCAGAGCAGAACAGGGCAATCCGCGCCCTCAGCTGGCTGGCGATGTTTTGCCTGATGCCCCCCAGGACACGATTGGCCCTCCTGGCTGCCAGGGCACTGCTGACTCATATTCAACTTGCCATTGGCCAGGACCCCCAGGTCTCTTTCTGTGACACTGCTCCTCATCATCTCATTCTCCAGTTCCATATTGTAATGGAATTGGGGAATGAAGTTTCAATATAATAATTCAATAAAGTACCTCCATACTCAGCTTTTAAAAATATGTCTTGTGGAGTTTAAGTCTGCAAAATTATTATTTGTTCTCAATTTTTGAACCTGTAGTATTTTGTCTTGAATTAAGCATTGTGTAAATCTTACCAAAGCTTTGCTATCTGTCATTAAGTCTGGCATTTATTTTTGTGTCAATTAAACAATTCTAACAAGAGTTTTGAATGTTTCAGATATGTGGCTGCCATTTAATCAGGCCTACTTAAGTGTAAATCTCTTGTCAACATAACGAGAAAGGATAATCCAAATATATTATGGATTTCTTTGGGTTTAAATGGTTTAAAGTTAAATATGGAGAAATACCTCTTTCTGTACCAGTTACAGGTTATGTGGACTTTAGTGTATGTGGTTTATATATTCTTATCATAATTTTTTTAAATCTCTCTAAATAAATTAAAAATTGCATTACTTTTATGAGAGTACAACTATTCAGATATTTATATCACATGACCTGCATACCTAATTAGAATAAAGGAAGAAATAAGCTTATGAAGAAAATGACAAAGAAAAAATGAAAATGTGTAAATTGCCTCTTGACACAAGGTTATTTTCTGTCTGGATAAAATGCAAATTATTGTGTGAAGCAGCAACAGAAAAAAAGGTCTTATCTTCTTTTATATTTTTCATTTTTAAGGTACAAAAATGAAGCAAAAACATACGAAGGAGTCATGACACTTTCAATTTCAGTCTACAAAAATATCATAAAATAATTATAAATGCCGATAATATGAAACTGGGGAGAGTGTCTGACACACCATAAGGCTGTGCTACCATTCAGCAGGACCTTGATGGACTGGAGAACTGCGTGGAAAGAAACCTAATGAAGTTCATCAAGGGCAAGTGTAGGGTACTGCTCCTGGAGAGGAGTAACCTCAAGTACCAGTAGAGGCTGGGGGCTGATCTACTAGAGAGAAGCTCTGCTGAGAAGGACTATGAAATTTTAGTGGATGACAAGTTTACCATGAGCCATCACTGTGACCTTGTGGCCAGGAGGACCAATGGTATCCAGGGCTGCATCAGAGAGTGCTGCCAGCAGGTTGAGGCAGGTGATCCTCCCCCTCTACTTGGCCCTAGTGAGTATTGTGTTCAATACTCATCTGGAGTATTGTGTTCAATTCTGATCTCCACAGTTCAAGGAACACAAGAAGGTACCAGAGAGGGTTGAGCAGAGGGCCACAAAGATGATTAGGAATCTGGAGCGTCTCTCTTACGAGGAGAGAGCTAGGGAGCTGAGCCTGTTTAGCCAAGAGAGAAGACTGAGAGGGAATCTCATCAATGCATATAAATATCTCAAAGGCAGGTGTCAATAGCATGGTGCCAGACTCTTTTCAGTGGTGCCTAGTGACCTGACAAGAAGTGATGACTTCAAATTAAAAAAGCCACTGGAAGTTCCAGCTCCAAATGAGCTTCTTTACATTGAGGGTGCTAGAGCACTGGAACAGGCTGCCAAGGGATGTTGTGGAGTCTCCCTCTTTGGAGACATTCAAAACCCCTTGGGATGTGTTCCTGTGTAACCTGCTGTAGGTGACCCTTCCTTGGCAGGGCAGTTGGACTAGATAATCTCCAGAGGTCCATTCCAATCTCAAAAATTCTATGATTCTGTGAGGTTTTTTCTTTTAGATACCTGTTCTTGCCTTCTTCATATTTTTCTGAATGTCCAGGAACATTATTTCCAAGAAACCATTCCATATATACATATTCCATAAGAAAAAATGAAACTTGTACCACTCTAACAAAACCACAGCCCAATAAAAGTTTCTGTAGCACAATTTTGTTTCATTTTACTATTTCTATTCTATTTATTTCAGATAGATTTACATGCATTTAAAAGCAAATGCAACTTGCCTTTGCAAATGAAAGTCCTTGACGAGTCCAAATAAAAGTATCAGCACTCAGTAAGAGCTGTTTACTTTTCAGAATCACTTCACATGACTGGGTCTTAAGGGTAAAAAAAATAACAGACAGATACTAAAAATGCTAAGCATTCTGGGTGGTGCATTATGATCATTCATAAAACAGTTTGTTTAAAGGACATTTTTTATTATCATCTTATTAAACTAACACACTGTTTATGTGAATATATAATACTTTGTATATTAGTATAATAAAATTTCAACTGGATAGATAGCTATGATGAAATGAGTATTGCTTCAGTGGTGCATGCCAACTTATGGAATGTTAATACCAGGTGAAGTAACATTTTTTGGTTCAATGAGTTAGGCTATCAGCATCCTTGAAGCCATCTCAGTAAGCATGCTTTTGTCTGCTTCAGTTTTTTAAAATATCCTGGGTCAAAGAAATATTTACAGTTACATTAAGTGTTGGATATAAGAAATCCTGCAACCCTTTTGTTTTCCTTTTTTTTTTTTACCTTGCATTTTCTCTTCTAAATCTTTTATTGCAGACAAAATCTTAACATTTTAATTGTGGAATTCTAATGTGAATTATTGAAAGGATTACTGTAAGTATAATGTAGAGAAGTTAGGCTTTCAGGAGTTTCACTTGTTTCTTTGCTTTGATTTCTTGAGGGTTTGCAGGATTCTTTGTTGGGTTTTGGGCTTTGTGTGTGTGTGTGTTTTAACATGTATACTGAAGTGCTCCTCATTTTGATGTTCTGCTTGATTTTTTTCAGTGGACGTGGGGAGCTTCTACCCATCATTTATAAAAAGGCCTTGAGGAACTTCTACAGGATATGGTATGATTACTAGCAAGCTAAGCTGCATGGACACCCAAGCCATATGCATGTGTTAGTGGATCCCTTATTAGCTCAGGTTTAGTTACATACTGCTTGCATTTCATTGTACCTGAACAGCTTGAATCCTTAATAGAGAAACTATGGTTTCATGCATCTATTTCGCAAATTTGGCATTAATTTCATCAGTGTTGTTTGTGTAATGGCTTTAAATTAAACATTTGTGCTCCTAAGACATTTAGAAAATTGAGCACCAAGATATGGCCCATGTGGACAATACCACTGATATTTTTACAGTGCAAAGCCACATGTTGTTTAATCTCATTTCACTCCCTGTCCATCCGAGTGATAATTTCATTTATGTACATCAAATTGTGCTGTGTAAATAAAAAAAAAAAAAAAAATAGTGCTTCGACAGGAGCATTCAAAAGGATTTTAATTCCTAGCTGTTCCACAAGCCTTGCAAACTTTGATGTTTAATTAAACCCCCCCCCCAAAAAAAAAAAAACAAAAAAAAGAAAAATAAATCAACCAACCAAATAAAACAATCAAAACCTGAACAACCAACCAAAAAAAGAACAAAAAATTCCTGACAAACCATTCCGGAAATTTCTGTTTTCTACGAAACCTCTGTAAAATTAGGGACTCTTAGCACAAATAATAAAGAATAGTTCTGGTTTCCGTTGTGAACAAAGACAGGTAGAATTGGGGATAATTAGGCACCTTCCTTTTTTAATGGGAGTAAAAAAAAGGTTTCAAAAGCACATGCAGTTAGAAAGATGGCATTAAATATCTGTCACAATTGTAAAAAGGAAAGTAGATTTTTCTGTGATTCAAATTCAGCAGCTCTATGCAATGTTATAGACTAACACAGTTGAACTTTTAATACTGTTATTTAGGGGAAACCAGGACACTAACTGCAATTAATTTACAACTTTAAATGTCTGCATATTTATGTTGAACTCTGTTTGTAAAGTTTCTTAAAAGTTCAGAATTTCACTCAAATCCCTGTATGCCATAAAGATTGAATAATATTTTTTTTTAGAAATCAGTTACTGTGTATCTCAATCAATGCCTCTATCACCTTTGTTTCTGCATTCTTCATCTACAAAATGGGGAAAACGTGTTTGTCATTCCACAGGAATGTCATGAAAATAATAGTGTCATGATGTTTGAATTTTTTGGAGGCATGTATGTCAGACTCAAAGGAATTCTGATATTAATGAAATAAATTATCTTTGCTGTGCAAACAGACTGGAATTATTTCTACTTTCAACTGGAAATCTATTCCTAAATTATTCTGGCCTCTTTGAAAAGAATAATTCATAGTTCAATCAGGAGTGGCATTTATCTTCTGTTTTGTTGCACAGTGATTCCTGTGTTTTTAAATACAAATTAGATTAATAAAATGTTGCATGTGTTTTGTATATTTTAATAGAGAATTATTTTAAGGTGTCACAGCTTTCTGTCTTTTCATTTTCATTTTTGTTTTCGTTTTCATTTTCCTTTTCCTTTCTTTCTTCCCTTCCCCTTCTACTTTCCTTCTCTTTTCCTTCTCCTCATTCATTCTGAATCCCTACAGGCATTATGGCTATTGAGTTTATGTATTCCCAGACTGTCTTTGGACAGTCTGGGAATACAAGGAAAAATAGTCTAAGTTGACAGAAATTGTAAAGCATGGAGGTAAGAGTATCTGACTCTTTCACATCTTTACTTTGCAATTGAAATTGCAACAAGTGTTCAACTTACAACATGTGCTCAACTTAATATAAAAGATGTATGGCAATAAAAAATGAGTAAATATTCAAAAATGGTTATTTTGTTGTATATTCTGTGGTTTTTTTAACTATAATAACCTGCTTTGTAGGTATACAAAATGTTCAAACTAGTTCATTTTCTAAATGATTACCTATTGTGTAACAAAGTTAAAGACTTCTTACTCTCCATCATTTACCAACAGTCGTGGCTCTCTGAGGAGTTCCCAGATGGTTGGAAATTGACAAATGTCACACCAATCCACAAAAAGGGCTGCATGAAGGATCCGAGAAACTCCAGGCCTGTCAGCCTGACCTCAGTGCCTGGCAAAGTTATGGAGCAGATCATCCTGAGTGCAATCACATGGCACCTACAGGATGGACAAGGGATCAGAGCCAGCCAGCACGGGTTTAGGAAGGGCAGGTCCTGTCTGACCAACCTGATCTCCTTTTATGATTAGGTGACCCACCTGGTGGATGAGGGGAAGGCTGTGGATATGGTCTAATATACTCCTGGGAAAGCTGCAGCCCACGGCTTGGACAGGGGCACTCTGTGCTGGGTCAGGAACTGGCTGGAGGGCCGGGCCCAGAGAGTGCTGGT
>JAYRBT010000001.1:62654868-62673247 GCA_036023395.1 Myiotriccus ornatus | reverse complement strand
GGGGTTGTTTAGTCTGGAGAAGAGGAGGCTCAGGGGTGACCTCATCACTCTCTACAACTCCCTGAAAGGAGGTTGTATCCAGGTGGGGGTCGGTCTCTTCTCCCAGGCAATCAGCAGCAGGACAAGAGGGCACAGGCTTAAGCTCTGTTGGGGGAGGTTTAGGTTGGATATTAGAAAGAAGTTCTTTACAGAGAGAGTGATCAGGCATTGGAATGGCCTTCCCAGAGAGATGGTGGATTCACTGTCCCTGGAGGTTTTTAAGATGAGGCTGGATATGGCACTGAGTGCCATGATCTAGTAATCACAGTGGAGTTGGATCCAGGGTTGGACTTGATGATCTCGGAGATCTCTTTCAACCCAGTTATTTCTGTGATTCTATGATTCCAAAATTAACAATTTTATGCAGGTATTTTTGAACAGTTGTGAAGAGAAATTATTTTCATTCACAGTGATCCCCAAACCCTTTGACAATTTCTCGAAGTAATTCTGTGTTTGTAAACATTAACCAGAATACCAGTGAAGTACAGTCACTTCTGAAAAGAAATTTAACAATTCACACACCATTGTTGTGCAGAAGCTGGGTATTTTAAGTCAGATGAAATCATGTAATTATGTAAAAAATTAATTTTAATTTCTAAAATGTTGATTATTTGGAATGTAAAGATCATAATAAGTATCTTATTGTGTTCTTTGTTTTGTGTTTGTGTCTCTGTGTGTGTATCTAAATAGAATATAATCAACATTTTCACTACTCACCTGTATGGATCATCATTGAATCATTTTTTTCCCAGCCACATCCCTGATTTAAAGTGCAGAGAGGGCAGTTGCATTTAATACAGCCTTCAACAGAATTTCTCTAAGTGATTCTAGCTGAGAATCTGTCTCAGTGTTTTCTCATTCTAGTACTGTCTTCACATTTAAGAGAGTTTTCAAACAAGAATGTTAAAAAATAATATTACCCAATAAAATTTTATGATTTCTGGAGGGTTATTGTTGTTGGGAATCTTTTTTTTTTTTTAATAGTAGAGGATTCTTAGCAGGCTTAGAAGTATTTCTCCTCTAGTTATGCATTTATGCTCCCCTATTCATTCCTTATTTTAATATACACTCTCATTGTATCCATTAGAGACTGATGTATACATATTTCAAATGAAAATTGTCCCTTGGAACGAGATATGTAAGATTTAATCCCTTCTTGATGTATAAAGGTAATTTTAAAGTCAACAGAGCAACTCAACTGCTGTTTTCAGGAACAATATATAACTACAGAACAAAAGTATAATAAATCATAAAAATCACATATTTATGGATTAGACCATGTTTTTTGCACGTATCGTTGATATTGTACTTGAATGTACATGACCATAAGCTAAAATGACTTGATTTAAAAATACAGACCTGATAAACAACAGATTGGAACAGGAGGCAAAAACATAGATGTGACATTTATTGACCATAAACCTTTTCATATATTTTAAAATAAAAGAAACCGGATGAAATTAATGGACTAATTTGACCTTGGTATCATAGCTTAGTACGGGCAATGACACTATTCTTGTACAATTTCATCTAGGCTATTTTGCTTCTTAACCTCTGAAATTTTGCAATGAATGTAAAAAAGATGAAAGTATTCATCTCTGTCAGATCATTGTTTTCAGTGTAACAGAGAACTTAGTAACCAGTGGCAGACAACTAATTTTTCTCCATGCAGAAGATACTGACACATAGTGATTAAGTCACCTTTTTACCTTTTCAGTAAATTGAAAATGTTGAATTTTTTACTGTCATAATGAACTTTATTTTCAAGATTCTGAATCATTGCTGTACACATCCTATTAACTTCTCTTAGTATGTCAGCACTTTTCTCCAAGTGGACACCAGGATGGAAGAAAATATTCAAGTAGCCGTTTTACTTGATTAATTCCTTCTTCTTTAGTCAAATATCTGTCATTTCTAAACAAACCTAAGGCTCATTGTCAAATCATTTTTGCCTTGAAATTGTACCAAGCTATGATGATCTGAAAAAAAATACATTGCTATTTTCCAAAGCCATTATTTAATTATCAGTATCACCTACATTCCTTGTTTTAATACTTTTTATTTTATCTGCTTTAAAGCAACTGAAGTTTTTAAAGTCTATAGTAGCTTAGCTGTGAATGTTGAGAAGTCAACTAGCTTCTCAATTTTCAAATACCTCTTTATGTACGTACAAGAATGTATGTAGGCTAGGATTCATTTAATGGTTAGAAAGAAATAAGCATATAAGCTGTTATTTTTGGGCTACTTTTCAGAGTCAGGAAGATGATTTGTCTCTAGAAGGTGCTTCATTTGGCCTGTGTTAAACACCTGAACTTTGTATGAGAAAAATTGCTCACTGGAGATTTCTGGTCTTCTCCAGTGATTAGAAAATGAGACTAGGTTAACTAGTTAAGTCATAGACACCTATGACATAGATGATCAAATAAAGAATTTGAATCTTGAGATGTTACTACTTAATAGATAGATGTTATAAATGTCATATATTTGGAGCTAGGCAAATAATTAGTTTGTGGGGCAAAAGGACAATTAACTGAGTCTTTTCCTTATTCCCTAAATTTCAGGAAAAAAAAACTTAGAAGATACTTATGGAAACATGTATGAATTTTGTATACTAGCTTTCTATGTAGTTCATACTATCTATGTCTATTGGAGCATAAATTGATGATTCTGGTGCAATGTTCAACAGATACTGACTTGAAAATAGCAATATAAACATTAAAAACACTCAACATAAATGTGCTTGAATTTATGCAAGCACAGTCAACATTATTTTAACTACAGCTGTCATGCACTTACAGCTTCCTGTATTAATTATGTGTGTTTTATATGTTTATTATTTAAGTTCTGTCTCCATCATGGTAGACCTAGATGTTACTGTTTACATTTAAAGCAAATTCTCAACTCCCTGGTTAATGCATTTTTATTAATAGAACTGCCTCAAACATTTTGTTTCTTTTACCTAATGCCCATATGCGCTCTTTTTTTTTGTTTGTTTGTTTTTTGTTTTTTTGTTTACCTCCAGTAACATCTTTTTAAAAAAAAAATCAAGTAGGTTTCATAATAGTTCTTAGAGGAGAAGCTTTAGTTTTTGAGAAATTTTCACCCTGCTCTGTGATCATTTAAAAAAATTATAAATTCACACATGAGCTCTTACTAGAAGTAAAAGCCAAGCAGATGTTGAGTTGAATGACACATCTGTTGGCTTGAGAAAAAATTATACGTATGCCAAATTGGATTTGCCCTTTATTTCTCTTATGAGACAGACTCTCATAAGTGAAGCAGGCACAACATAAAACGAAAAATAATGGCTTTCAAGTCATCAGTTCCATTGCAAATTCATATTTTAATGATATATTTTTTCATATTTTTTATTTGAAATAAAACCCACTTCATTTAGAGATGAATTGTACTTCAAGATACATGACTGGGCCTTTAAAAATCGCCACTGGATATATTCAATAACATCTTAACAGTCAGTACAAAAATATAGAATTGGTTCTTTTTACCAAGCAAATATATTTTGGTGAGTAATATAGTAATTAAAATCAGTTTACAATTACATAACTAAACATTTTAGTATTTTAAAATAAATGACTCATTTGATTTCTAAGCAGGAAATAGTACTGAAACCACTATAATTTCCTAACAACGGAAATAAAATTTTACACTGGAAAGAACTTAGCAGTCAGCTTATCAGAGAAACTTCCCCACACATTCAAATCATAAAAGGGTTTGGGGTTCTTGAGGGTTAAGTAAGAGTAACATTTATTCAGATGTTCTGAAAATGATCTTATTACAGAGATGATAATACACTTTAAACATGTAATAATGAAATATCTTAATAACATTTATTAATGAAAGAAAATGTACAGAAGTTTGGAAGATAGGAGCAAAGGGACTCTGAATGAAATTCAAAAGCGACAGTTTTGAATTTGATTAAAAACAATACATCTTTACACAACACATAATTAACCCATAGTTTTTATTGCCACAACACATCCCTGAGAAACAACTTGGAATGATAAAAGGATTAGACAGTTACGTAGATAACGAAAACACTTGAAGCCACATTAGAGAAAGAAAAGAGGAAAAAAAAAAAGAAAAAAAGGATTTCAACACATAATTTAGTCACTAGCTGAAAGCTGATAAAACTTTAGTATTATGCAAATTATTTAATAATAAACATTCATTCTTCAAAGACAAATGTGTCTTAATCCACCTTTTTGTTCTACTTTTTGCTGAGAAATTCAAAATTTTGGTGCAATGTCTTCTTCATCCTTTTCTCTCTTGAAACTGCTGAGTTTTATTTTTATCTATTTTTCTCAATAAAGTCTGCTTGCAAGTTACCTGGTTCCCTCTTACTCAGTGTAGTTCTTTGTTATCTTTGTAACTGTTTTTACCAAACAACATAAGGTCACACTCCTTTAGTGATAACTCGCCACAACAGTTTCTATTTATAATCTGGAATCTCTGGTATCATTTCACATTTGCATTATTCCACTCCACAAAAATTATTCTAAAGTCACAGGCAATTCAATTATCAGAACATAGCTGCTCCCTACAGGTTTAATTAAAGTTTAACTAAAACTAATTTAAATAATGGTTTCCTGTTACTAGATCATTGTTATGCCAGTTAAGCAAACAAACAAAAAATTCTCAAGTCAATACAGATCCAGTCAATTCACAAGACCTTGCATGGTTTAGGCAGCAGCAATCTGTTATTTTTCATTAGTAAAAAGAAAAAAACAAACCCAAACCATGTTTTACTGGGAAACTCATATTAGCATCAGGATTTTAAATATTTTGAATATCTCTTCTTACTATTTAGGGTTAAATAATCTTTCATTTTTGCATTCTTCTTCCTATTTAGAGTTTCATTAAGAGTAACTCAATAATTTGGTGTAGGGGAGTAGCAATATTTAAATCAGAAAACCTGTACAACAGAATAGTCCGGTAAGGATATCTGGAGGTCATCTAGTCCAACCCACTGCTGAAAGATTAGGTTGCAAGAAGTCTTGTACACATGAGCATTGAAAATCTATAGGAATGAAGATTTCACGGTCCTTCTGAGCAACCTACTTCTTTATTTAGTTACCATTCCCATGAAGAATTTTTTTCCCTATTTGTGGTAAGAATTCTTGTTCCTGCAGTTTGTGTACTCTAATCCTTCTCCTTTTGCTTTGCACTTCAAAAGAAGAGAGCATTTTCTATGTAAGTGTCTTCCAGTTCACTGAAGAAAGCTGTTATATCCTCTCTCAACTGTATTCTCCAACCTGAAACAAATCAACTTCCTTGATGTCTTTCCATGTGTCTTTTTTCCCATGTAGACTAGTAGGGTACCAAAGGATAAATAGCTAAGTTGTTTCAAATGTTTGCATCATTTGTTTTGAAACGTGATAGTACTTTTAGACTGGAAAAAAAAAAAGTTTTATTTCCTGTTATACCCAAATAACACATGAAATGTACATGTGGAACAATTGATCAAACTGGCAAAGTATGCAGAGGAAAACAATATAGAAATGCTGGGACTAGTTTTAAACAAGTTAAAGTCTGCCTAGTTGAGCTTCATGTTGCTGATGTTGGACTGTATCCATTATCTGACTTATTCTTTTCAAAGCTACCTCTGAAATCTTTATCCTATGCTGAATATGACTATAGTTACAGTTTAAGTAATTTTTAAATTACTTTATAGGATTGAAATATTAAAACCATCATTATACATCAGTTGATCTTAAAATTTCATGTCTGAAATTTTCTATTGTAAACCGTAAGATGAACTTTCCAAGGACCAGAACAGACCTCTGCGATGGAAGAAATAATATAACTTCCTTCTAATACCATAGTTACTCAGAATCACAGCGCACACAGAGCAAGAAGATCAAAGGAAGCATAAAAGACTAGAGCTGCAAATACCATCAAGACCTGTGTCTCTTAAAAAAAGAGTTTGAAAGTGACCTTTTTTCATTATCAAATACTAAAGTTCACATTCTGCAAATAACACCAGTCTTGGATGTAAAATCAACTAAAGTAAAGTAACTGAAAGTTAAAAAATCTAGGAAACAACTATGTAGACTGTGGTAGAGGAAACTTATGTGTCTTATTTTAGATTTAGAGAAAAATAATAAACAATATTAAGTGAAAAACCAAAATCTTACTTTTGAATTGCAATACTCTTAAAGATCACTTTAAAAGAACATTTCTTGAATTATTTTTAGCAATTTCATGAGAAAACCATGAAACAACTAATCACCTCTTCATCAACTGCTTTTTTTCCACTACTACTGTAATAGAAAAAACCCAACAAAACACAACAACATAACCTTGTCCTTTTCCCTGTTAACAATTCTATTCTGTTTTACAGTCCCAGGACCAGATGGCAAATGACTGTCTGTGGAGAACCATTCATAATGGCAGATCGTGTTGAATTTTTATCCCATAATGTATTATCAAATACTTCATGGAAATATCTCATGAAAATATCTCATTAAAACATAGGAGAATATTTTTCAGGAAATTGTCATTTTACTTCTAACATAATGATCCTGAACTCCAAATGAGATATACAAAATACTTCAAAAACCTAGCCTGGGAACTGAAATTATTAATTCTGCCACATATTAAAAATCACACACTTGACAGACGCAGCCTTTTTATGGATTACTGCAGTTTTTCATGTTGTCCCTTCCAAGTGTTAATGACTCTTTCCCTCTGTTCTTCAAGGTTTAACAATTGCTTCTCTTTAAGTTCTCTGACTCAGTAGCATAATTAAATTATAAATAGAATAACCATGTTTAATGCATTTTACGTTAATTTTCCTTTTTCTTATTTTACATGCTTGAAAGTTTGTTCTTTTACATCTTTACTATGTGATGCAAAAGCTTCTCCCTAAGAACCTTCATTTCTTTCTAGGTTAGATCAATTTAGAATCTCTCTATGATCAGAGATCTAGATAGTAGAAGACTCAATCACACTTTGACTGTGACTTCCTCTTTCCCTTGACTAAAATTCTAAAAGCAACTCTTCAGTTTTGTACCAAAAAGTTATGTGAAAACTGTAAGGCCCAAGTTACTTGTTTGGCTATGTTTTTACAGTTATGATGCTTCCCCTTTTTTTCAATTAAAAGATATTTACCCTCAAAGCAGAGAACCTGAGTTGCGCCACTGAGGTCAGCATCTGGGACCTACCACTCTGTAAATACAGTTCAACACTCAGTAAAAGGAAAAGCAGGTATGATTCATCACACTGACATTTCATGTAAAGGGAGAGAAATAAACAGGCAGGAGAATTTTTTTGTTTCACCCACATAATGTTTTTGTTTCTCACACCTAATAACTTAATAAAGCTTAATAAAACATGACTGTAATGAGGATGTCAGTTCTGGTTAGCATGAGTAGGCAGTATGGTGGGCGATAAGCAGCCCTGCCAAATTTTGTACCTCAAAGACAGATTCCAGGTCTAATTTGTTAAGTGGTTTGAAGAGAAGCACAATTTACTGAAATAGGAAAATACTATTCCAGACCTGTTTTCAAGTTGCTGTGCTGAGTTAGGTAAGCAATATATTATCTCTACAGCTCCATTTCTGCACTACTAATAGAGTGATTAGCCTTAATAGGGAGGATTTGTGTTAGCCTTTTCTTTAAAAATGTAATACATTAAAAGAGTGCAGTAAATGTTAATTGTTTATTCTCTCTCTGTATCATTTTCATGACTACTTACCTTGCTTCCTTCCATTCCAATAGGTCTTGAAAGCCAGTCTCTAGCATTCTCTTTTCTACTTACTTGAAACAACAGCTGGTCCACTTGGTTCTTTATCTTTCTATCAATGTACTTAATTTTTCGTAGTTTTCCAATATTCCAGATGGAGAACCCAGTCCATCACTTACTGATTCAGAGCAAGGAAAATCCTTCAAATATTCAGTTCTTACTTCGTTATGAAATAGAGGCAGCAGAGTTCATCCAATATACTGATGATTTTCCAGTCTCAGTTCCAGCTTGAATCGTGTAAATCCCTTATTCATACTTTCATGTTTAACTTTCACACTCCTTTCAATAGCATTGGACTATTGGACTTTGTCCAAGACTGGACACTTTCTCAGGTTTTTTTGTTTGGGTTTTTGTTGCCTTTTTTTTTTTTTTTCCTAACAGCATAGGAACAATTTAAATATGTTAATTCAATGTTTTCAAATGTATCTTTCTAAAGTGTTTCAACTACCATAGCTCTTGTATTTAGTTGTTATTGTAATATCCATTTTTTTTTATTGCAGATCAGTTTTGGTCTCAAGACTCTATTTTGTAACTTTGTTCCTGAAAGTATCTGCACCTTCTGTCCTTTGTAAGTGCTTGAGAAGCAAACTCGTTTTTAATTCCTAGAATGAAACTCACACAGTCCTGTCTCTTGCCAGTATGTGGTACATATGTCAAGTTTATTTTACCCCTCATGACTTATTTTCTTGGTTAGCAGATGATCCTGTCTTGTGTCTAGTATCACAGTTACCTGCATATCATTCCTATTTGTCTTAGAGCTCTGGGCATACTTTACTGTTTCTCATCATATGTTTTCGTCACTGGCTTTTTATATAGAACATATCAATAACCAGTTCTTTATTGTACTGTGTTGATTTCAATTAGATCTGTCATGTCACTACTTTCTCCTTATAGTGCAGATAATATTGTAGTGTCTTATCAGCATGTCTTGCAACATGTAGTTCCTCATGGAATAGAGATGCTGCAAAGTGCCACTGTACTCATCAATTTTCAGAAGGTTTCTCATCTGGTTTAAGGCCTTTCCTTCCTTCAGACAGTTTAAGGATAAAGTTGATATTCCTTTCTTAAATTTATGTCTTTATTTTGTGATAAATCTTAGTGATTTATCATCTTTTAAAAACCCGTATGCCGGAAGTTGTGAGTTCACCTTTCAAGGCACAGGGAAACTGCATTCACTTTTGTGTGTTCATTTTTGTTTTCTTTCTGTATCAAGAATCCTATCTACAATTTCCATCTTTCAAGGCTTTTAAAATACAGAATTAGCATAGAGATGGTAAAAAAGGATAACATACATAAATGATATATTTAATCTAAATTATAGTTCATTAGAAATGTGTAAGAAATTACCAATAAAAATTTATAACTGAGATCTTTATCCTATTAAGTTTATTTTGTAACAATGTTGAGAACATGAACATTTGTTCTGGAACACTTTGAATAAATATTTCTACCTCAGCAGTATAATATCTGTGTATTCTTAATAAATGGAAGGTAAGTCTTCTGTATGCATTATGAAACACTAAGAGGAGTTGATGTAGTTATGTCAGATTGTTTTGATCCTGTGGGAATGAAGTGAGGGACCAAGGTAAGAAGCATCTGACATTTAATATGTCAAACTCACAGGGGCCAACGAAGCTGACAGACATTGAAGAAAGCATGTTTTGCAATCTATAAAGATTAGAATACTAATTTCTGCTGCATTTGTAAGTCACGCAAGACATATAAGCAAACTAACCTGCAGTCTTACTCACTGTTTCTGACGCTGCTAGTGTACACAGTAAAGTAGATAACATGAAAGTGATTTTTTTGGGGGGGGATTTAGTGTTCTACCTCAAATCAATAATGGTGCTCCCCTTAGCTGCCATGATTAATGTTAAATATTTTACAGAACAAAACCAAAAAGTATGTGTGATTTAATAATTTTTCCCAAAATAAGGGAATAAACAGTGACTGAATAGTCAGAAACTTGGTTCTGAATGGCTAAGTGTTGACTGCAGACAAGAGACGTCTTGTTATGATAATGATAATTTCTATTAAAAATAAGATTATAGAACTGGAGTGTAACAAAATTTATTTTGAAGCCTAAAAATACATTTTTTTAACAAATAATTCACTATCATTTATGTCTGCAGGTCTATGGCTACTATTTTACAAACAAAACTAAGAAAATAGTGACTGCTTAGAAGTTTAGAACAGTGGCAAAATAATTAGGTTGATTTTTAAAATTTTGCTCACTTTTTCATTGAAAATCTCTAGAAAAAAATTCATTCTTTCATCTTTTTCATATTACACTACTCTTAAAAGATTGTTTAGTTTCTATGAATGTAACGATTTTGCATCACTTCTTTCACTGCAATGGAAATATATCTAGTGAAGCAAGACCGCTCACTGTTAAAACTTAACATAATACGTATGCACAATTGCAATGTGAGATTACAGTTTATGCCTTATGGTAATTATCAACAATACAGCTACTATCGACAATTAGGTACCAAGCTCAATTTTATATGTTTGTTGCAGTCAATCTGCATCCCAGCTCATCTGGCTAGAGCATGGTGCTAATAACACCAAGGTTGTGGGGTTGATCCCCATGTGGGCTATGCACTTAAGAGTTGGACTCAATGATCCTTGTGGGTCACTTCCAACTCAGAATATTCCAAGATTCTGTGATATATCAGTTGGTGCAAAAGGCTTAACAGATTTTCATGTGGCTCTCATCTTCCAAATCTCTGTAATACCAGGGAAAATCTTACTTATTTTTCATTAAATTAATTGAACATAAAGTTATTACAATTTAATCCTGTCAACATTAAAAGGATAATTTTTAACTGCATCTCATTAGCTTCAAGTTCATCAGTTCATTTTTCTGCAATTACAAAAGCAAGATGGATAAAATATCTAAATGCTTTATTTCTATTATCTGATAAATAATGTGAAAGTAAAAGGAAATTTTGAGGTATTTTACACAGACCCCAAGAATTTCTATGAAAATTAGAAAAAAATGAGGACAAAATATTGCAAAATGGAAACAAAACTGAGAAATTTGAGTTGTAAGCTGGAGTTCAAAGATTTTTTAGAGCCAGAGTTCTTTAATGTTTTCGTAAATTACCTGGATACCAGATTGAAACGTACATTAAGTAATTTGCCAGTGACACTAAACTAGGAGGAGCTATGGACTCCCTTGAGGGTAGAGAGCCCTTACAGGGAGATCTGAATAGACTAGAGAGCTGGGTGAATACCAGCTATTTGGAATTTAAAAAGAGCAAGTGCAGGATTTTCCACCTGGAACGGGGTAATCCGGGTTATACTTACAAATTGAGAGATGAGTGGCTGGAGAGAAGCTCCATCGAAGGAGAACTGGGGATTTGCATTGGTGGTAAGTTGAATCTGAGTCAGCAGTGCCCTGGCAGCCAAAAGGGTCAACCGTATCCCGGGATATGTCAGGCAAAGCATTGCCAGCTGGTCAGTGAAGGTGATTGTCCCTCTCTACACTGCATTAGTGTGGGGCCACATTAAGTACTGTGTGCAGTTTGTAGCAAACAAGGGTTACTTGATAATGCAATGGCAAGTTCAAAACATGTATTTAGTGCCTTTCTCCATGAAATCTTTCTTAAAACAACAGTTAGACCCATATAACCTATAATTTGCTGTGATACCTAAAGAATACAGTATTTTTAATATTAACGGTCTATCTAAAATGTCATAGAATATCTCAAGTTGAATATTTAATACATCTGAGGACAAAACTACTTATCTAACTTTGATACTTTAACGTAGGCAGAATCTCATTCTGAAGGGTTTCTATGATAATTACCCCTTTCCAGGCAAGACCATCTAGGTGTTTAGCTTCTGACAACTGTGATTTTAAAAAATCAGATTTAAATTAGATGTCTAGATTAAGAGGTCTAGCTCTCATATCATAGGGTTTAATGAATTCTACAGGCCTGATTTGTTTACCTTGCTTCACAAATACATACTCAAAGCAAGGAAGCACTGTGGTTTTACCTCAGTTTCTTCAAGTCAAGGTTTACCTATGATCCCATCTTTTTCTCTTGGAGCATTACTTGTGCTGCTTATACTAGTTAAGCCTATTTCCTTCACTCATGAAAGTAAAGTAAGTCCCATTCCCTGACTCTATTTTAACCTCTGCTTTCTAGCATTTTGCCCCTACCTTAGCTCTTATTTTTGTTCAGTCCATACTCAGACTGCTCCTTCCTTGGCTTCATGATGTATTCTAGTCCAAGCTTCTGGGCAATAGGCAAGTATGACAATCCTAGTCTTTAAGTATGTACTAATTATATAGCTTAAAATAATAAAAATAATAGATGTTAACTTTGATTTGATACAAGAAAAATATATTACAGAATGTGCAAGAATATGCTGTTTCAAAAAGTGCAGTATAAATCATATACTTGTATAAAGCAAATCATATGCTTTAATGCTTAGATTCTACAGTGATTGTGCTATAGAAATACTGAAGAAAGATAAAAATGCAGTTTTGAATAAAACATCAAAACAATGGTGACAGGAGGGATGTGTCATTTTTTGTACTTAATGCAATGTGTTTTATAGAATCAAATGTCTTTTATAAAATGTAAAAGATTTAACAGGATTGATTTTAATTATTTTCCGAGCTAAGAATTCTTTCAGAATTATATGGGGTGCTATCATAATTTTTCTCAGAGGACAGAACACATTTCATTTTGTTTTGTGGGGATACCTAGCATTTTCTAAGAATTGCTCATGGCTCTGTTCCCTTTAGAATTCTTCAGTTTCACCAGTTTTCAGAGCAATCATATTAAGTTCAATCATATTAAGTTTTTCTTCCATGTTCTCACTTCCTTCTCTGTTTTTCTTTGAGTCAAACCTGTCAACTTTCCATTGATTTTGCTTTTTTAGGCTGACAACCTGCTCTGTCTGCCATAATTAAAACTATGGGAACTTTTGCCATAGAGTTGAAAATCCCTAGATACATCATAATTTTAAAAGCCCTCAGGGGCTGCATAATAAATATAGCATGAAACATCAAATAAGAATAACTGGAAGAACCTTTCCTCCTGAAATCTTAAAAAAAAAAAAAAAATAGAGAGGGAGGAAGTGTGTTTGCATATGTGTGTATATGTTTGTATATTGTTTATAAAGTACTGAAGGCAGTATTTAGCCCTGCCCCAACAGCAGCTCTCAAGACTTTCCTTAAACCTTGTGGTTACAAGCAGCTGTGGAACAAATTCCACATAATTTAAATATCTAACACCTCATTTTAGAAGCATTCAGGGATGCATCAAAGAGTAATATGCAGCTCTGTCAGTGACTTTATGAGTGATCTGAAGTAAATTGCTTTGCCACTCTGAGTCTACATTTCTTTATTTTTAAAACAGAAGTCATGATTCCTCTATCCTTCTTAATGTTCTCTGAGCTTGGTAGAGAAACTGTGATGCTGAAAAATTTTTATTAACTGCAAAAGAAGAAATCGTTAAATGACAAGCCTTTTGCGGGCTGCTGTACCTGATGTTTATGTGCTTTTCCTTTTTTTTTTTTTTTTTAAAGTGCAGGAACAGACAATAATCTGATAAACTTGAGTTGTAGCATAGTCACAAAAGCAATGTGGTATATTTGTGTTCATTTCATTACTATGTTTATTTGTTAAAGTTTAATTGATTTGTGGTATTCATAATCACAATTTAAAATAAAGATACTTAAGGTAAGTGGCTGAAATTAGTTTATCAGTAAACAAATTGAAACACAAGACTGAAAAACTACCATATACTAATGAAGCTAAGACTTACTTTTGCATAACTTCATAAAGAAAATTTACATCTCTCTATAAAGTAGGGAATAGAGGTGTAGTTAGTGTCAGAGATGTCAGACTAATACAGCTCTGTCTTCATCTATGTTCTTTTCATTATTAATAGTTATCTTTGTAGTTAAAATATTTTTAAATATCTCTTGAACAAAAAGAAGTGCTTAGGCAGTAATTTCTGTCTACTGCACAATGTATTTATTTATTTGTGTGCAGACTGTACACATACAATACTGAGTACAGTATTTCTTCAGCACACAGTATTATTTAAAACATGGCATATTTGGACTGCCTGTAAAGTACTCATTTCAAGTGTTTTGCAAATCACCAATGAAATTTATGAAATTTATCAAACCATGCAAGGACTGTAGCAAGGAAAAGCAAAATAGTAAAACTGTTCTCTACTGTTTCTACTTTCAGAATCTATGCTGTTACCTCTGTCACAGGCCAAATTGCACCATGCCGTTAAATGAGACTCATCACTCATACTTCTAGATGACTCTAGTATGTATCGGGAAAACAAAAGAAACACAGATGAAGGGAAGACTTACTGATGAGCACTGCACCTACATGTGCCCTTCTCTAATGGCTTTAGTGTGCATGCAAAAAAGCACAAGGAAACAGAGGAAATAAAAACTTTACACCCTTTTAAAACATTTGTGGCAGGAAGTCAGAATGCGATAGTGAATCAGGTAATGGCTTTGGGCACGTGGAAAATCAAAGAAACTGGACTGAGGGAGGCCACTGGTAGTTCATGCTGATTATTCCAATTAGAAAGCATCATGTATAGAAACAATGCCCCTTGGAGAAAAATATCCATAGGAGCCAAACATCAAACAGAAGCCTAAGCCCAAGGTCAGACCTTCATGTCAGATGTCTAGGCTGCTAGACAAGGCTTGGGCAGGGACAAAGTGCTGTGAGGGCCAGTAACTCCCTGTGGGCTGGGGCCCAAGAGCAGTGCAAGCACCCACAGGGGCCATCAGGGCAGGGGTGGCAGCTTACTCATTAAATCTTCACTATTATGTTCTCACAATTACCTCTTTTAAAATTCCCTTTTAAAAGAGGGACCAGGGTTTCCACACAAATGCAAAAGAAACTCTACAGGTATACTACTGTGTCTACTCCAACATAAGCCTCTGTCCTGTGACATAGATACTAGCTATGATGAATTAGATGATCTCCAGATGTCCCCTTCAACCCCAACCATCTGTGATTCTGTGACTTCTGTAAAACTATTTTGTTGAGTGGGATAGATGTATATCTGTCTTCCCCACTGAATTCAAAGCAAAGCCAAACACAGAAAGTTGATAAGCTTAATAACTTAGGTACTTAAAGAATAAGTGAGTCACTGTCACCTTTCGCAGAAGACACTGAGGAATAAAACTTTTATCATTAGGTTAAATTATTTTTTACTACTTAAATCAGCTTCTAGAAGTTCCTCCTTCTTCTCTTTCAGAGGCCCTAGAATACTCTGCATGGCCTCCCACTGCCACTCCAGAAAGGTCTAGGTCTCTAATTTAACACCGTATCTGCCAGTCCTGGCACACATCTGAGATACTCTACAGCATCTCAAATAGGCTTAGATGTCTATGTTCACATAAGTGAATAGCTCCTAGTTGTCTCTGCAATGCTACTTAGTTGACCAAATGTTGGTGTCTATTTTAGGATGAGCTGTGCCTGTGTTTAATTGCTCACAGTTAGATGCTTAGTGCCATTTTTAGATGTCCTAGCGTATCTATGTTGAACTGGCAGATCTGACATAAGATGTGACTTGAGCTCTTCTCCAGTGACAGCTGGAAGTCATATTAGATACTTTAAGGCATCTCAAATGACACCAGATACCTACATTTAGACAACCAAATCAATCTGCTAGTTCCCACTGCGCACCAAAATTATCACTGTATTTAATTCCTCTGGATCACTGTTTTCTGAAGTAAATTCCCATCAGTAGGCTAGAATGGAAAGAAACTGCACAGCAATTTGCAGTGGAAATTATGTGGCTCTTTAAAATAGAGAGATAAAATATACCAACAAATAAAAAACTAAATGAGTACAAATAACTAGTAAAAAATAAACATTGAATGGAAGAGATTATTACTCAAAAATGTAGTAAATTCTCCAGCACTTGCTACTTTTACAGACAGATCATTCTTCTTCCTATAAGATAGATTTTATCTAATAAGATTTAGCTGAAGTAAAAGATGAAAGTACTGTAAAGAATTCCATGACCTTTGCACTGACAAAGCCGGATTAGGTAATCATAAAATTCCTTCTTCCCATAAAAACTTTCTGTTAATCTACTGAACAGAAAGTTATACTGTAGAAACAGGTATCTTTAATAGAATTTCTAATCGCTGTAGAAATGGATTGTTCTCTCAGGGAAAGAAGAAGTTTTTTCCTCAGGGAAATCTTGCAATGTGAAATGTTTAATTTCACTATAATTTTTTTTTTCAGAGAATGGGATCAGTCTGGATCTTACTGTGATGATACTTGTCCTTAAAGGGCATCATACTTTAATTTTTAAATTTCTAAAGCTTGTGTAGTCTGCCTATTCAGTGGGTTTATATTGCCATAACTGTTCACACGAACTGGTGTATAGCAAATGATCAAGCAAAACCTACCTTTTTATTATTTTCATTTAATGGATAGAATGCTTATAATTTCTTTTAAACTTATGCAATTTTCTACACCTTAACTTGAGAACCTGATTAAGTGACAGAGACTTCTGAGTGACATGAAACTGCTATGGATAAAAGCATAATGGGACAGATTCTGAGTTGATAGAAGGACTATATAAATACCTAGCCTCATTCATGCATTTTGTATTTTAAGCATTTAAAAGTGTCTTTGTCTCCAACTGCTGGGTGTATAAGGAAAAAAAATTAAGAAAGAAAAATTTTAATTACCTTCTTCAACACAAACAGAAGTGTTGTCAGTCTGTTTATAAGTTCAGTTACAAAGCTGAGAGAAGTGCTGAAAGAAGTGTCTGGGAAGCTGAAGTAAGCTGCATTCCTGAAAGTGAAATACTTGGTTGATCAATCTAAATGTATCGTCTCACTGAGGTGCACAGATCTGCAAATTTAATATACAACCTTAGTTTAAGAGTGACAACAGAAACAAGAACTGTCTTTCATTCACTAATGGACAAAAGCCAAAATATTCCACAACACCAAAGTAAGTAAGTAATTTTAATCACTGAGTAGGCAAACACCAGTGTCTAATACTAGATGAAATTCTAGAACAAAGATTATCAGACTTGGGCCAAGTATTTTCATTATCACTCACCATTACACCACAGTCACACATTAAAGCATGCCATGGTGTACTTTGAAACAGGCTATGTACCCAAGGCTAGCTGTGAATTTGGAATGATGCTGCATGGCAGTACTAAGTTTCAGGTCTATTGAGCAGTTGTGCTCACAGCATTCCTCTACATGCATCATGTTCTGTTATTATGTCAGCAGATTTGATAATTTCTAGCATTTTTGTTGTGCTTCGTGGATTCAATATCATAACCAGGCTCAGCAACTAAACACCACAAATTCTATTAGTATTTATCACTGTCTGCTGGACTTACTCAAGTTATCTATGTGGTTTTTTTACTGTGTGGCTAAACTGAAGTATTCCTGATTCCCACAAGACCCTAATGGGGTTCTACTAGTCCAAGTGTGAGGTGCTGCACCTGGGTCAGGGCAATCCCAGCCAGGAGTACAGACTGGGAGAAATTCTCACTGCGAGCAGCCCTGCAGAGAAGAATTTGGGAGTTCTGGTGGATTAAAAGCTGGACGTGAGCCAGCATTTTGCACACACAGGCCAGTCAGATCCTTAGGTGCATCAAAAGAAGAGTGACCAGCAGGTCAGGGATTTCATTCTCCCTAACTACTCTGCCCTTGTGAGACACCACTTGGGGTACCGTGTCCAGCTCTGGGGTCCTCAGCATATGATAAACATGGATTTATTGGAGTGGGTCCAAAGGAGAACCACCAAGAATGATCTGAGGACTGGAGCACCTCACCTATGAAGACAGGGTGAGAGAGCTGGGGTTTTTCATCATGGAAAAGAGAAGGTTCCTTGGAGACCCAGTTGTCACCTTCCAATACTTAAAGGGGGCATTACACAATCTTTATACAAGGGCGGGTAGTGATAGGACAAGGTGGAATGGTTTTAAACCACAAGATTTGGATTAGATGTTAGGAAGAAATTCTTTACTGTAAGGTTGGTGAGGCACTGAAACAGGTTGTCCAGAGAAATTGTAGATAACCCATCCCTGGAAGTGTTCAGGACTAGGCTGCATGGAGTTCTGAGCAACCTGGTCTAGTGCACGGCATCCTTGGACTTGGCGAGGGAGTTGAAACTAGATGATTTTTTAAGGTCTCTTCCCACCCAAGCCACTCTGTGAATCTATGATTCAGGATAATGTCATACTGAGTAAAGGTAATCTACTGATGAAATGTATGTCAATGCAGCACAGTAAGCTGCTGGGATTCATTGCTGACGGGACATGAGGAACCCTGTTGGGGTAGGTGGCAGGGCCGCAGAGCCCCTGATGAAAGATGTAGAGGTGAAGGATTTTGACTTAGACATTTTGGAGACAATTTCCCGGGAAAAGCAGGGATTGCAAAGGACTTGAAAAGGTGCCAGACCTGACCAGTGAAGAGAAGAATGTAAATAAGAGGTAAACATCCAATCATATGTGAAAGCTGGTAATAAATTATAGATAGAGAAGCTAAGAATAGTTTTTGGTATGTAAGGTTCTGCAGAGAGAGTGTGAGTGCA
>JAYRBT010000001.1:62599531-62654768 GCA_036023395.1 Myiotriccus ornatus | reverse complement strand
GCTGGTAATAAATTATAGATAGAGAAGCTAAGAATAGTTTTTGGTATGTAAGGTTCTGCAGAGAGAGTGTGAGTGCAGATGTGTGAGAACAAGATGTAGTATACCGGACAAAGCAATAAAAGCTGAATATTGGCCATCATCATAAAGGTGCTTAGTTTTTAAATTCTTGGCCATCCTCAATTTACTACAACAGAATCCCAGTTTTCCCAGTAGAGCTACTGTGGTAGAACCAAAAGAGTTAAAGAGATGACTGACAAAGTTGCTGTTGAAAGGCATAAAGCAGATTCCACTCTAGGAAGAACTAAGAGGATGACTTTTTCAGTCAGAAAAGAGATGTGAGATTTACTTTAAAGCTTGTGAAGTTCTGACATGACATGAAGAAAAAGAAAAAGAATGGATAATGAATATTCATAGTTTCTCAAAAGGGAAAAAAAAATAAGACACAGAATATCTTAGGTTCAAAGAATAAGGAATAGTATTTTGGCTAAACCAGCACATATATATAAAGAGCAGCTAGGCTATGGAAATCACTGATAAAAAAGTTCGGTAAAACAAAAGCTTGTATGGATTCAAAAAGCAAGTACAAAGCACATGGTGTTGGGGGGGAAAAAATTGAACACCATTAAAACCAAATGAATAACCTTTATCTTGGGATGTCTTTCAGCTGCTGATCACTAGGAAGAAAATCAAGGACACTTATAATTAGTTTCTTGCATTTTTGCACAGGCAACATCTGACTACTGCATAATAGAGAATAGCAAATGAAGTAGACCTCTGATGTGACTGTTCTTGTGGCAGTTTATCAACAATACTACTTTTAGACTATTCCCATTCTTCTGCTTTACTGAATTCTATGGATGAAATTGCATTCATTGCTTTGCTTACACAAGATACCCTAGTAGGGAACATTATAAGGTATTTAGAACTATTACAAAAATAATTTTCATTCTTAAGATCTGTCGATTAATGACATTGAGCATTCACATTTCAGTAAGGTGAGGACAACTTGTATTGAATAATTAAATTATTTTTATTAAGTTGTTACATTGTAATGAGAATCTGCTGTAAGCTACTGTCTGTGTCATTCTGTTTTGCTCTTGAAGACCAGAACTTCACATTCTAAAGTAAAAAATGTTGTTTTTTTCTCAAATTACTTGCCGTCATCTTGCAAAGGGACACATGTTTTCCATGCCCTTGATGATACTGATGAGACTTGTTGGGGTGTTTTTTTTTTTTTTTTTTTTTTATAAGTTTAAATAATTAGGATGTAGGAAAGAAATATACAATGATATATAATAAAAATATGATGATATACAATGTTGTAATGGTGCGAGTCACAGAAGTGCTAGTGAGAAACCTTCACGCTGTATGCTATGGATTGAAAGAACCTCTAATATTGTGTGCTTCAATATGCTTTGGATACTGGTGCATATACAAACATAGTACTACAGATCTCATAGACAGATTTGGTCTTTGGTTAAAAGGAAGTTAATCAGTCTTAAATTTCTAAAGAAAGATGTTCTAATTATACATATATTTCATGAAAGAGAGATGTAATTACTGACAGGTGAGGGGGAAGGGCCAACAGTGAAAGTTAAAAGAAACATTAACTTCCCCCATCCCCACTACAACTGTATGATGCTGCATGTCATATGACAGCTAATCTACTATATTTCTTCACAGTGTTCACACCTCCTGCCTAATCAATACTGCACCCGAAATGAATGCTGTAGTGAACAACCTTTAAACAAAAGTCTTTAATGTTCAGTAAGTTATAAATCAGTTAATTTGTTGCACTAAATATTTCAATATTTTGTGATTTTTTTTTAATTCTATAATGGAATGTGAATTTATTCTAACAATGAATTAAGAAGACCAGCTGTTGCCTTTAGATATTTTCTTGGATACATGTACTTATATATTTGAAATTCTATTTTTCATTGTGTAAATAGTTAAATGAATTTAATTCAAATGGAAGATTTTGTTCCAGTAAAAACTAAATTATTATATTGAAATCACAATAGCAAAAATAAATGGATTTGATTTTATATTAAAAAAAGGAAATTATGTTTCTATGAAATATTTTTCATTATAGAATAGTCCTTCTGCTAACAGGAAAATGTTCCAAGCATATTTATTGAAATAGCACTAGTTCTTTTTATGTGGCCAGTAATCAAACTCAAGCCACACTTTAGCACCTCCACTTATTGGCCTGACCAAGAGGATAAAGGCCAAGTAGTCAATCATCAGTAAATGTACAGCAATATATTAATATGCTCTAGCTCCATCTAGCTTTACTTTTGGGATAACTCACATCAGACAAAAGTTCTTTTTTGCAAACAGGACAGGAGTTGTTTTGTCTGAACTGATAGTAGAACAGTTTCAGAAATAAATCTTGGGGTCACAATGCAACTTGAGAAGTAAGGTCCAACTTTTCTTTGGTCCTGTAAAAGTTTGAGTAAGGGTCTCTCAACTGCTTACCAGTAGCAGACAAAAATGCAAAATGTAGATGCTTTTGCATCTTATTTTACTATTATTTCTTCTCTAATAATTTTATTTTACATTTCTTAAGAGCATTTGGATAGTGACACAAAGACTTTAGAGCTATTGTGCTGAAACTGAGATATGAACAACTAGAAGTTTTTTTACTCTTTTGTGCATTTTATAAACTTAAGGACAAAAGCCTTTATCTTCACTTCTGTAATCAGTATAATTGACTTCAATGGGACTAGTCATATAGGAGTATACTAATAGTTATCAAAAATGCATATTTGCTAAAGGAAAAATATTATGGTACGCTAAATGGCCAAAAAGGGTAAGGAAGCAATATAATTAAGGTCACGTGATTAAGATCTGTTATACTCCTCACTATCTCCAGCAATCCAGGCTCCTTCTGTATGATGGAGCCATAATGCCATTATGTCGAGAAAAAAGAAGTTGGAACAGTGTTCAAATGATGCCATTAAAGACAAATAGTGATCTTGTCAGATAAAAGCTTTTTAATGTCACATCATGGTCTAAATTTCTTCTCCTTTTCTTAATTATTTAGGAGTACCATGATATTTTAACTTCACAAACCAAAGTTTGTCAAAAATCAAATATGAGAATTTACAGACTTCTATAAAAAAATGTGATTCAGTTGGTGAAAATCCTTGCACCTGCATGTTTGCATTTTCTGAATCAATCACCCTTAACATTGTTAACAGTAATCTTTTTCCCAGAAATAAATTTTGATCTCATATTCTCAAAGGAAATAAAGAAATAAAGGGAAAGGCAAATATTTTGTCTGCTGTTCTGTTTGATGCAATAGCATCTGCAGAATCTTTGGTTATAAGAATCCAAGTCACCGAGACCAGCCTTCCTTTTCATGATTTTCCTTTTTCATTATATTTGGAGATTCTGAATTGACCTTTGCTTTTGCTTGAATTTAATTTTACACTGTTGAAGGCTAAAAGTGATCTTAGTAGAATTCAAAAAAATTTTAAGTGTGCTGAAGGTGTATGCTTGGCAAGTTGTTTTTCTTATTTTTTTTTAGGATGTTCTGCAAATGAAAAAAAATCCACTGAAATTAGAACAAATCTATTTTTGAAATCACTCAGCTAACTTCATAGTAAGAGCAGTGAACATGTTAATGTGTTTACAACTACTTTTCAGGAAACCTTAAAGCCCTCAACTCTTTGATGGAAAGATGTATGATTAACAAGGATATGCTGTCACTCTTCTGGAATTTCAAAGAAATAAAAGTTAGATATGACTCAAGTATGCCACAGGGTTAAGTTAGAAGTTTCTACTCTGAGACTGAGATGTCTCCATATTTATCTCAATTTTATTTAAAATATTTTTTATAATAGAATAAAATAAAAATGTACTGATATACCTGTAGGTATATCTCTGAAATGAAATAAAAATATAACATGAAATCTATTCCTTTATGTTATCAAAATATAAATATGGTTTATAACAAAACTATACATTAAATAACAAATGTAAGGCTATGTAATATTTTTCTTCAGGTTCTGAATTACAGAGTCACATTAATAAAACACATTTCCAAGACATACATACTAAGACTCAGTTTAACTCAAAGGCCAGTCAATTTATGATGCTGGTGAAGTTCCTTCTGGGGTAGTAGGGCCTCCTTAAACAACACCACCTGTAGCCTGCATCAAGACCTCTTCTTTTAAGAGGAAAAGAAGGGTTGTTGTAAGAGGAGACTCCCTTCTAAGGGTAATGGAAGGCCTGATATGCAGACTGGACCCAACTCACAGGGAAGTCTGCTATCTCACAGGGACTCGGCAAAGGGACATACTGGAAAACACTCCAGTCTAATAAGGCCCTCTGATTACTATCTGCTATTGGTTGTTCAAACTGGCAGCAACAAAATAACGAAAAGAAGTCTGAGGGCAATCAAGAGAGACTTCAGGGCCCTGGGACAATTGGCAGATGGATCAAGAGGACAGGCAGTGAATTCCTCGATCCTTTCAGTAACAAGGAATAACATTAATAAGAACAGGTAGATCCACTAGTTTAATAAGTGGCTCCAAGGTTGGTGTGATGAGAAAAATTTGGGGTTTTTAGACCATGGGATGACCTATTCAGCACCTTATCTACTGACACCCAGCATGATGCACCTGTTTCAGAGGAGAAAAGGAGTTCTAGCACAGGAGCTGGCAGGTCTCATTGATAGAGCTTTCAAACAATCTTGGAATGGGGAAGGGGACAAAACCAGTCTCATCAGTAATAAGAGATGGGATGGTGTGGAAATAAGCACTAATGGAATTCCTCAATCTGCCTCAGGAGGTGTTGCCTACAATGTACCACACCTGAAATGTTTCTCATGCCTGCAAAATAAAGAACAAACAAGAGGAGCTCAAAGCTTTGGTCCAGTCCAAGAGGTCTGACATCATTGGCATAAGCGTAACCTGGTGGGATAAGTTCTATGACTGGAGTGCCCTGTTGGATGGTTACAACCTCTTCAGGAAGGATAGGCAGGGCTGAAGAGGTGGAGGGGTGGCACTGTGTGTAATAGAAGGGTTAGAATGTATGGAGCTCACAGCTGGCAATGGCACCGTTGAGAGCCTTTGGGTAGGAATCAGGGGGCAAACAAATAATGTGGATGTCATCGTGGGAGTCTCCTATAGACTTCCCAGCCAGGACAATGATGCTGACAAATTATTCTTTGAGGAAATAAGGGGCACTTCCAAATCAACTGCCTTTGTCCTCAAGTGGGACTTCAGCTTACCAGAAATTAACTGGGAGCATCACACAGTTGTTACAACCCAGGCCAGAAGATTCCTATAAACCTGGATAACAACTTTAAGGAACAGGTCCTAAGGGAGCCAAATTGGAAAGATGCTCTCCTTGACCTGCTGCTTGTCAGCAGAGTGGATCTCATGAGCAAAGTGAGATTGGTGGCCAGCTTGGCCACAGTCACCACAGGGAGATCAAGTTTAAAATCTCTGTTGACAGGAGGAAAATTGCCAGCAAATCCTCAGCTCTGGACATGAGAAGAGCAGATTTCAGGCTACTTTTTTTCCCCTCGACTGATGGCTTTTAAATATTTTTAACTGATGCATCTTTTTTAGAATCGTGCCGATACAATCAGATCTTTCACATAAGTGGACTACTGCACTTCTGCCTTCTGAACCCAAGCTGTGCATCACTGGTAGTTATTGTTGTAAGTCCAAGGCAGAACAACTCTGAAAATGTTCCACTGACAAAATTCTGCTGTGCTGAAGCAGTAGGCCACCATCTGCATTTCTCTCCTGAACTCATTTTTAACTAATATATTTTATAACTGAACAATTCTCTCCTATACTTGGGTAGCTTACTCTCTTTTTCTTTATCATTTCCAAACAGCTCATTGTTTCCCTTGCTATTATCTCCACAAGACTGCAAATTCTACAGAACTGCAGGCGACTTTTAACAGAAGTGAGGAATAGATACAATGGATAATTTAAAGCAAGATAGACCTCAGCAGAAAGGAAAAGTTGCCTGCAGAGTGAATGTATCCAAATTCTAATGATGCTTTATCTATTGGAGTTTCTGTCCTGCTCTTTTTTGAAAGATATAGTTATTCTCCTCTACTTAATTTAATTTGCCGTTTCTGAACTCACTGCCAGATTTCCAGATGACCAAAATTATCATCTTAACATCTGCCTTCTTCTTCCTTTACATCATTGTAGATAGGAGTCTTTTTTGGGGGGGTTTCATGTTTTTTTTAGTCTGTCTTTGTTTTTTCACTACCTCTAACAGCTTGGTAAGCAGCTTCTCACCATCCTGTTTCACATTTACATTTGATGCCAAGTCCCTTTCTACTGATTATCTTAGCTGGAATGCCAGAGGGCCAGGGAGGAGGGGAAGGGTTTAGCAGTCTGCAGTTATGTCCTGCAAACAAAATCATCTGTTATTCAAAAGCAGTATGTGGTGTTCAGTTCTCAGAACTGCATACATAACTGTGCATTTACTTTTGCCCTCTGACCTTGAAAATACCAAACAAAATGAACACCTGAAGAGTCAGTATATATTAAATACTCCCACTCAGGTATACAGATTCCAATGTAACTGATTTGAGGATGGGGCTTATTTTAGGATCCAGGTTTTTTTATTGTAAAATATGAACTTTCTTCAACCAGTCATGGTCTCTGAGTTGGCTCAGGTCTGAAAATTACAAGAAGAAGAAAGTAAATACTGACATTCCACAAAATGTCATGAATAATGGTTATATGGTAGACTTTTCTCACCATGAACTTTCATCTAATACAAAATATCATTCCTTATAGGTAAAATAATATATTTATATATTTTTTTATATATATTTATATGTGTAATAAAAATGGAGTGGTTAAGAGAGGGTTTGTATATTTTTCAGATATGGCTAGAGAACAGTTCTTTTGGTCACGCTAAATAGGTTTCCAAATAAAGACAGTTTAACCTACAATATAGGTGTGGGGGTGGAGGATGGTAACACTAAATACTCCAGGAAACAAGCCTGAGATAATTTTGACACTCAGGTGCATGATGGCAGCCTTTTTCTGTTTCATGATACAGAGTAATCTTTATGGATTTTATCCAGGGAGATCATAAATACCATTAACTGTTCATCTAATGTCTTCTAGATATTCTGGATATGCTATAGGAAGCTGTAAAATAAAAGAGAAGCTGAGGTGCTGATGTCATTTTACTGTTGTCACAATGTGTATTGAACAGGTTTTAGAGGTACCACTTGGGTCAGGGTCAATTTTGAAATCTTCTCCAAGACAGGAAACATAAAGTAATGAATTAATCACTTCATCATCATTAAAGATTAAAACAGTGCCCTGTACTCTGAGGGAAAAAATGTGCCACAATTCCTCCAGAAGCCCTTCTCCTGTGAAAGTCCAGACTGGTGGATTTGTTCCAGTGTACTAACCTTTCTCTGATGATGCAGATAAGTTTCTGTATAAGAAGGACTGGAAAGAAGAAGTTTTTGGAAGACAACAGGAAATAATGTGAGCTTGGGTCATAATGTGCATATGTTTTTCCAGTGAAGATCCTAACTGAGGGACTTGCAAAGTGTTTCTGGATGTTGGTATTTACTAACACTGTTATGGAGGTTTAAATGCTAAATTCAGAAGTGATTGGCTGGAAAAAAAAAAGGTGTAGTAGAAGAACTGTGATAACATTTTGATTAACAGTTTTACTCTAGAGAAGATGTATGGTTGAAATTAATATGTATTTAAATATTTAAAGGTTTAAATGCAGGATAACCACACTGGATAAAGAAACATGTTTCACTGGGTCCTCTGTGGATTTGTATATAGTCCCATTCTTTTAGATATTGAATGGCGTGTTTTACACAAGACTAACAGAAATGTGCGGGTAATCAACCAGCTATGCAGATATGTGAAGGCACTGGCCTGTGCATTCAGAACTCAGAATTAATTGCAGTTTGAGGGATAGTTTTCCTCACAAATATATGAAGCTGGTATCTTCAAGTGGATGGAGGTATTTTGATTTTCAGAGACCAATTTATTTCCCTGCTCATACACGTCTAGTTCAGTTTTCTATGTCTTAGGAGTCTGAGTCATCTACCTTCTACAGAAACAACGGGGAATTCATATCTATGTAGTCTGGCATTTAGGGGTAGCAAGGATACTCATGGGTGTCTAAAATGTCTCTGGATACCAGTGTTCAGGCACCCACATCCTACTCTCAGGTTCAGAGAGAGACAAAGAACTGTTGGATTAAATAACACAGACTAAAACTTATTTGGGAAGTCTATAAAAATCAATAAATTGTCTCAATTCAAAGAGATGTGAAATACACATAGCATGTAAAAACACTGTGATTTTTTTTTTTTTTTTATTTTCCCGTCTACACAGGCTGCAAAAATACGTATTTTTAGGTCACATAATAACACACATCCTCAAAAAATAAGACAAGAAAATAATGTCCTAGAAGTGAAAAGAAATTAATTCCCAGGCTACATCTATATCTCAGACTACAAATTGAGCATCAGCTTTTTATGTGAGAGAATGTTCTTTTTAATGCAATTACATTTGATTATTCTGGTGGTTAGCTGCACACATATGCCTGTCATGTAAATTGAGCTTGGTACCTAACTGTCAATAGTAGAGATATTATTGATAATTACCATAAAGCATAAGCTGTAATCTCCATATACATTGCAATTGTGTACATGCATCATATTAAATTTTAAAAGTAAGGGGTCTTGTTTCATTAAGTATATTTCCATTGCACTGAAAGAAATAATGCAAAATCATTATATCCACAGAAACTAAAGAATCTTTTAAGAGTAATGTGATATGAAACAAGCTGAAAGAATGAATTTTTCTAGAGATTTTAAAAGAAAATGTAAAAAGTACTTTAAAAATCAACCTAATTCCTTTGCTACTTTTATTCTAAACTTCTAAATAGTTCACTATTTTCTTGGTTTTTTTTGGTTTTTTTTTTTTAAATTATAACCATAAACATGCGGACATAAAGGATTATTTTAAAAAAATGTACTCTTGTGGTCTCTGTGTGGCTCTTTACGGGCTCCATGGGGACCATGTGGTAGGGGGAGGGGGGGGGAGCATTTTCCCCCCCAGGTAATGGGCTAAAAACCCCAGGTCCTGGAGCCCCCTTTTCCCAATCCACCATTGCACAAATTCACCTTTTATTTCAGTAATTATCCACAGACATTTTATATCACTAAAACATCTCTACAGATCCTTCTTTTATACAGGGAGATTAATATCTATAAATGTACATGTATGTAATGAAACTATACATTCTAGACTGTCTATACTGTAGCACAAGGACTCACAGAAAGAGTGTCAAAAAAATAATTTTAAAAGCTTGGCATACCTTACATAGTGTAATGCTCCCACTGGGCATCAAACACCTTGAATATGACAACCAGTAGCTGATTGGATGGTTGAGTCTCTGTTGCATGATTCGAGTGACAGACCTTAAACTTTTGCCAAGCCCTTATAATCCAGCTGGCTCATGATCCTGCATGACCACTTCGGGGTATACGTAACCAGTTTCTATTATCTTATGCTGTGTACAAAACACCTGCTAACTTGTCTACATACAAAAACCAGTCCTACACGACCACACCTGCAAATGCAAAAGCCGTTTCTACAGACTATATAAAATTATCTGCATATAGTCTAGTAAATATTACATCAGGAACTGACTTGGGAAGTTCTTGGGGTGATCATATTCTCCAACCAACATGTGTCTTAACATGCATAAGGAAGAAATGGTGTCTGCACTTGGCCTAAGCACAGCTGGAGCTGCCTAGGCCACCCTTCAGAACTGTCTGAAATATTTACCTGGAAACATTAGACAAGTCCTTAACTGTAAAGGTGGTAGATATAGTGGTAGGAATCAATTCTCTTTTCTGAAGTTGGTTCATCATTTCAAATCTGTCCACTGTCTCACCTATGTGGAGCCTAGCTGCATAGCTGCTTAGGACAACCTAAAGAATTGGGTAAAATGCATTTCTTTGCACACAGATACACAGGTACACAGTTGTTATAATGTTAAGACAAACATTAATTTCATCTTTATAACATAATTATAACTTAAATTTCATAAATGTTGGCATAATATTTTCCATGTAGTTATAGATGTTTAAAGAAACATTCTAGGGAGAACTGTTAGAATGAACAGAAATCTTACACTGGTATTGATAACAAAGTAGAAGCCAGTACTTAATACAACTAAAACAATTGTGAAGTGAATAAAAAGGATCCTCCTGGAACTGAATGCATCTCATTCCTACATTCTCAATTGTTATTTTGACAGGATTTAAGAGATGTGTCTCACCTCTTGACTTCTCTAATTCTAATAGACTTTGAAGTTCTCTGAAAAACAGCCATTCATTATTTAGGATAGATGAATATCTTAAATATTATTCAAAGCAGCTGCATAATGTGGTGATAGTAGCATGCTATTATTCTTTTAGAGTCAGGAGAAAAAAATCATGCATGTATGTAAAGATATTACAAATTTAAACTTTTTGAAAGAACTTTATTTTGTCAGTGAGGATCTTTTCCATGGGCTTAATAGAGATTTGAACATAGGTTTAATTGAGATGTCACAATGCCCTTTTCACACCAATTGAATGCAAAACTATATGGACTGCTTTGCTCTAAATTTTTTAAGATTCTCTGACAATCAAGTCAGTTCTACTGTCGTATTAATAAGTAGGTGATTAGGTGGGAAACAGAGAAGAGGGGTTTTTCAGTTCTTTGTTATTTTTAAAGGAAACAAATTGTCAAATCACAGGGAAATACAGTGTTGTTTTTTATATATGTATGAAATATTTTGAATTTTGCCAAGTTTGTATACTATATACCTCATTATCAGCAAGCAAGTTATTAGAGATTCTGTTGCACTTACAAGTTGTTTTGTTGTAGAAATGTTTACAAAAATTATTGAATGTATTTGTGGGACAAAATGCAAGAGTTTGTAGTGGTGTCAAAAACAGCGCTGAGGAGTAAATATTTGAAATTTTTGTTAATGAAGTCACTTCTCTGCAACAGCATGCATCACTTTGCATACTTTATACTGAGGCCTTTACTGAAAGACTTTCCCAAAACCTTACATTTCTAAAGGTCTTAATTTCGAATGTGAATTTATGGATTTTATACCAGTTCCTCCCTTAACCATCACTGTTCTTTAAAAAAAAATAGCTTTTCCTCAGTGTGTTTCACCCTCTGAATGTTTATAAATGATAATCATACTCATCTCAGTCTTTGTTCCCTTCAAACGGCTTATTATATTCTCTCATAAAATAGACTCACTTACTAGTCCTCTTCAGCTTTCAGTTTATTTTCATTTTAAACAGATGGCCAGACAGCATAACTTATTCTAACTTAATCTCAGCAGTAAATTATGAAATGGCTTGACTAAAGTATGAAACGGCTCTATTGTTACTGGAAGTATCTCCATAATTTATCTCAGACTTTTTTTTTTTAATGATTTCATTGTGTATAAGGCTCCCCCCACCATACTAAGGTGACTGTCTTTACTTTCCATTTGTCTTCAGCTGACATTTTTCTGCCTTACAACAGAGGTTCCTGGGACCTTTAATTTTGTACTACTTTCATCTAATTTCTATTATCTGAGCGTTTAAGGTCATAAAGTTCTTTCTGTATGAAATCCCAGATGTTGCCCCACAAATTTTGCCCCAGAAGCAAATATATAAGTGCAAGGAGCCTGATCACATGAAATTCAGGTGAGAAGAATACACTAATTTCCAGCAATGCTACACAGAGACTTTCTAGAATTTACACCTTTCTTTGTTGTTATTGTGACCTTTACATTGCCCTCGGGTGTTCTAGTTCTTTAGAGAGAAAATGGGGGAGATAACAGTGTCTTCAGTATCCCCTGTTCCTTTCTGAGAGTAGTGTGTTTTTAACATTGATGGTTCTCCCTCGTCATACAGGTCTGCTTGAGGTTTTTTCTGTATTTGTTAGCATGGTCTGCTTACTTGCTCTTTCTACATGGTTTTACACTTCCCTGTTACATCCAAAAGTACTGTATTTTGCATATGCTGAAGACTTATTCTGTGTCTTCCTTGTCATTACTAAAACCAGTTTTAGCCAGCTCCAAAGGTTGCATTCCTTCATTGTCCATTAACTGACCGAGTATTTGTACACTTGGTGCCTTTGTTATTTTCACATGTTTACACTTTTGGGGGACCTGTATGTTTCACAGGTCTCCTTGAAGGCATTCAATATATTTGGTTGAATAGAATGTGTTTTGTGTTTGTTTGGTTGGTTGGTTGGTTTTTGTTTTGTTTTGTGGGTTTTTTTTGTTGTTGTTTGGGTTTTTTTGTTTTTAATGGGAGGGGTGGGGTAGGGTGGGAGGGTTTTTTTGTTTGTTTCTGGTTTTGTGGGTTTTTTATCATGAAGAAAGCTGCCCCCTGGACAGTGTTAAAGAATGAGGCAGCTGCTCAGGGAAAAACCCAAGCAAACAAGAATGACTTATTGGGAAAAATCACTGTGTCACTTACAAGGTCTCATCATCTTAGCTAAGAAGGGAAAAAACGGAAATAACGTTGTGGGTCTAGCCTCAGAGGATTAATTTTTAAACATTTTTGTTCATCTACATCCCTTTTGATCTGTTGACTAGAAATGCATGACATCACTGACTGTTGACTCCTTTTTTACACTGTCTGACTCTCATGTATGGTCACAGAAAAAAATCAAAGGAAATTAGTGTTGTGCTGAAGAAAAGCTCCTTCCTATGTATTCTTTGACTGGTTTGGGGGACTAAAAATGTATACATTATGCTATTTAGTAACATCTATGTAGCTATGAAATAATATCCATTATTTACTTTCATCTTGTTGGTTCCTCTCTATCGCTTGTATCACGGGTTTTCATGTCCTTTGAATTCTTCGCTCTGTGTATCTAAGGACCATTCTGTATCTTGACCTTATGGCTTGCTCACCATTATTCTGAAGTCATGTATAGGAAATTAGGTCAGTAAATGACCATAAAGTAATCTTTCTCAGAAGTACTTGACTACATTAAAGCAGATTAGATTAAAATAGACATTTCATACATTTCTTGTCACTAAAAGATTCTTTGTCAGAATTAGATGAGACTGTTGATTACAGGGAAAAATCGTATAGCAATCTTAAAAAGTATATGGCAGTACTTTAGTCAATAATTGTCAAAAATTACCTGGATTGATTATAAGAACGACAAATGTTATTGACATAACTGGAGAGTAGTTCGGAAAAAAGCAACCGCTACTTAGAATTTTTATAAGACACAAAGACCAGCCAGGCACCCAACTCCTATTGAAAGTAAATGGGAACTGGTAGCACAAAATTGTTTATACCTTTGAAAATCTCTGTCATAGAGAAGTTTACCTACAGTGATCAATCTTCACAAGTTTTTAGTGTAAAGAAACTATTTTTATCTTAATGAAATATGGATATAAAACCTTGCCTTGGTGATTCCTTGCATGTTGACAATCTTGAGTAATGTTCCTCAAGTCTTCTCATCCATTATTACAAGATCTAATACAAATTCTTGGGAAATATTACAGAATCAGATCGAGGGAACAATCTTCTGTTTGTTTCCTGTAGTTTTTCATTCCTAAACAAAGTAAGTGTACACACTAGCAGATGGAGATAGTACAATCTTTCTTTCACTGTACACTAATTTTCTGTGGATGCAAATAATCACAGTATGTTAGACACTGAAGAATTAGAAACATTAGGTTTCAAGATTATATTTAGTGTATGAAAAAAGATTTAAAAGACTTGATGTGTTTTTCACAAACCAGTTTATGTTTTCCCAGTGTCTTCAAATGAAGAATGCTGAATAAATTTCTGGAAATAAGCCTGGAGACTCACAAAGGAAATTTTATATAAAAGCTCTTTTCCCCCTTGTATTGCATGCAATAAAAATATTAGTAGGAAAAAGTGTCTCACATATAAGTCATTGATTACTGATATAGCTTACTCGTTTCTAACACACAAGTGAGTTGCTCAAGGACAGTCCACCCCTGCAAGCCTCATTATTTTCTATATATTGTATTATTGTTGCATTGGTAGAAAACTCACCACGGAGAGGGAAATAAGCTCATGCAAGCTAGTAATGCCTAGGACAGTTTCAACCACATAGAATGGGTCAAATATTGAGCCTGCTCATTTTTTTACTATTTTAAAAATAGTGGTAGTACTGTTAGTGCCTTTTCATCCAGTAAGTCCATGATGATAGCTATCAGAAAGGATATGACAGATGTAGGCTCACTTTGTTCTTGAATTCAAGAACTTGAGACTAAATTTCCATTGAGATTAACTAACTGTTAGTATGAAGGTTATCCAGGAGAGAGATATCTTCTCAGTTCCTTCTACCAAAGATGCTCCACTATATATAAAGTGATTAAATATTAACTAGGCATATGTAAGCCTGATTTTATGACTTGGTAGTTAGAGTATTCTAAAATAGAAGAGATATATAACCTAATTATAAACATCTTAGTATTGGAATTAAGTATTTTGGCAAGGGAGGGAGAAGGAAAAAACGAATAAAACCCCAAAACGAGAGGAGAAATATATGTTTTCTAATTTTAAGGCCCTACAGTATTCAGATCTTCCAGAACTAGCCTCCACTCCTGGTTATCAAAGACTATGTTTCTGTGGATCCTCTATTATATCTGATAACTAGTTTGTGGCATCTTGCCTTTTCCCAGAGTGTCTAAAATGACACTAGCCTCCCACGTTAAGGTAAGTCAACTAAGTTTCTAATCAACACTGCCAACTGAGCTTCCAGAGTTATTTCTGTCACTATAAAACATGCTTGGTCAGCTGAAGAGCTTTGATATCACTTACAGGCTTTGTATGATTGCCCTACTGTAAGTGTCAAGTGCTAATTAAAATGACCTGGAGTATCTGAGACATCTCCTTGGCACTGGGAGATATGATGTAGACTCTATAGAAACTTTTGCTTCTTGTATTCAGCTTATGTGACAAATTTTTGGTAACAGGAGGGCTGCAAGAGTGACTTTTGTGAGAAGCTTTGCCCCCCATGTTTGTGCAGCTGATCCCCAAGTTCCAGCTAGCTCCAACGGTGGACAAACCTGAGTTTATCAGTGACATTGGTAGTGCCTCTGTGACAATATATATAAGAAGAGATATGGAACACTGCACAACAGCAACTGTGAGAGAGGAATAACAAAATATGAGAGAAACAGCCCTGCAGACACCAAGGTCAGTTAAAAATCAGGGGAGAGGTGCTTCAGGCACCTGAGTAGAGATCTCTCTGCAGCCCATGGTGAAGATCGTGACCATGCAAATTGTTTCCCTGCAGCCCATAGAGGTCCATGGATTTGGAATGCAGCTTGAGTGTATGTTTTTATAGTCTAACCTATCCACACTTGTGTTTTAGCAATGTGTTCTGAGATGCATTCCCTTGAGATGCATAATTGGAGTTGAAGATGGAGACGATGAAGCTGACACACCAGCATCATTTTGAAGTTAACTAGCTGAAACCAGGTATTCTTCTGTGCATGGGCATGTTAGACACTATAGACATGGAGAAGACCACTGAACACCCCTGACAATCCCTAAATGGAGTGGACTTCATTTAAGGCTGTGGAGTCATGTAGACGAGTAACACAATGTTGACAAGTTAGTATTAGGCTACAGTCTTTGTACGGCTTTTGCAAGGTCTCAGGAATGAGATGGTCAGACTTCCTTTGGCTGAACTTTTATTTAAACCCTAGGAACCTACTTTTTACACAGTTCAAGTTTGGTTGGTTGGTTTGGGTTGGGTTTTTTGCTTATGTTTATATGACAGAACCACAGTTTTACATTCAACGGAAGAAACAAGCAATTATTTTGTTCAGAATTCTAATGTGGTGATGTAGAACAGAGAAATACAGGTCCATTATGACAGCAAAAGCCTTGGGAAACAGGAACAGAGAATAGATTAAAAAGATATGATAATGCCAGAGGCACGTACTAGCACTGGACATACTATGTCTTTAAACAGCTCTCAAATAGTCAATTAAATAATCTCATATGTAAAATTGGATGAAACACATTTCAGGGATAATCAAGAGAGTAAAGAACTGTTGTCTATTATAAAACTTTTTTCTGTCAAACAGTACTAATTTTATCTTTTCTGTTTGTGATTTTTTTTTGTTTGTTTTTTTGTTTGTTTTTTCTCTATTCTGTAATAATTGAATCTGGGGTAATAATAAGTATTTGGATGAATTATAAAAGAATATGTTCTTGGTTTTTTTTTCCTGTTTGTTCACGAGATCTTCAGTGTAAGCATCTGATAGGTAAAACAAAACCAGTAAAACTCATGGACTATCAGTTGGCAGCTCAAGGCTGAGAAGACACCCTAGCATATAACATAAGCCTTTAATCATTCATACCTGTGAGCAAATGCATCAGGGCTCTTTTGACTGTAATATGCAATAGACAGATAGTCAAGGCATGCACTGTTTTAAGATATTTGCAATGAGTCATGCTGTATTATCAATGTCAGAAAAAGAGCTATAGTAATACTAGTTTTGAATAGTGATAGTGCTAATTTATTTACCCTGTTTTCATTTAGACAAAGTAGTTCAAACTAGTAACACCACTAGTAATGTAATTGCCATTTGCATGATCTGGAGAAATCATGTCAATTATGGAAATCAATGAACAATTTGTGATAAAATGATCCCCATGGTATCCCTGTAAATTGAATAACACTAAATATATGTTCCAATTGATTAGATCTTTAGATGCAGATGCTTGGCAGTAGTGAAAAACTGCATACATTAGGGAGGGTGTTTCTAGAAGAAACAATAATAAATTCATACATATATATACATATAGACATATATATAAATAAAAGTTTATTTTCTGCTTTCTCACCTTCTTCTACCTCCTCCTAGCTATAATCTCCTCTGCAAGTCAGTATCCAAGTCAAACAGCAAAGTCATTTTAATGGATTCAGTGAAGGTGCTGGACCTGCCAGTTTTTTAAATGTTCCAGATTTGACTGCAGGCTACGTTCATTGTGACTGTTCATTACGACTGTGGCATAAGATTTCAAAGCTAATGCAACACACTGCCCTGACTGTAAAAAAAACCCCATACCTGTTCTGCAGAAGCTAGCATTGTATTCCCTTTTTACAGATGGAAATTATTATAAGTAATAAGGTCTTATAAAATCAGGACTACCATTTTTTCAGGACTGCCTAATTCCCAGGATCAGCAGAAAAATACTGAATACTTTAAGAAAGTCTCAGAGTTTTATAGTTTCAAAGTTGGAAAAAGAAAGTTTACTCAAATGTTCTTTCTCAAGGAGGCTGAATTCATTCATTTTCTTTTAAAATTACTAATATTTTTCTTTCACAAAAAAACAACCAACCAACCAAACAAAAAACCCAAACCACCAACACATAAAAAACCCCAAAACACCCTGAAAAGACATTGAAACCCAAAGGAATTGAAAACTAATGTGGAAATGCACTACTCTGTATGTAAATAACCCATTCAAACCTTTCTATGAATATCTCCCAATACATGTGTACAGTAGTAGATGTTGGCTTTAGCACAGGGGTTTTCTTTAAGAAAAAGATTGCTAGAAAACAACTCTCCCATCTAAATTTTTTTATGTCATGAAAAATCCAAGTAATTCTATTAATCTTGTCAGGGTGAGAATCTAGCAAGACTGTATACAGTATCCATTTTCTATTCAGCCTGAAGAAACATGATTATTTGTATTACTTGGTGCACTATATATGGGATAATAAACCCCAACACAATAATAATGATTAATTTTTAACTGGCAGAATAAAACTGTTCAATAAAACAAATTTGATGCTAATCAAGATGCAAAAGTATGAGAATCTAATGTGGAATGTATTACAATAATTGTGTTTGATTTGAAAATGTCTTTATCATAATGCTAACCTTGGAAATCTTTCTGGAGTATTTTCATGCAGGTAATTCTGTCACTTTCGAAATGGAAATGAAGCACAATGGAAGAATATCAATTCATTTTGAGAGGTACAAAATTCAATGAAAAATAATACTGAGTTTATAAAATTGCCATGGTGAATAAATATATGAAATATTTCTTGTGTGGTATTTAGAGCATTAGATTTTCCTTCAAAGTCATATTGTGCACCTTTTTCTGTCCAGTCTCTCTCTTCTGCCTTTTTTATTTTCTTTCTTTTTAAAAGTAAATGGTTCTGGACTGCTTTTTCATTATTATGACAATTGTTATTAATATTGATAAATAAATTACATTATAGAATAATTTACCTTTTAAAAAGAACACATTCCTTTTGCAATCCTTCCTAACATTATATTTTGGGGGCATAGTAATTTTGAAAATTTCAGTATATGTACTACACTAAGGAGTTAATTTTCCTCATCATTAATCCTTTTGGTTGCCATAACTCCACTACTTCAAAGGACTTCTAGTAATAGAAAACTAGGTTGTAACAGCCCTCACATGGAGAAAGCAATAGTTTATCTTTAAAAAACATAAACTCTATTGTTGTTCTATTAAAACTTTGAGAGGTTTTACACAGTTTATCATGGCTTAACATAAAAGTGTCCTCCCTTTTCATGTAAAATCAGTTTAATTGTGATAAATAAAGTCATAACAGTTAGGGTCTGAAGTCTAGTATGAGGCATATCTACTTACACACTCCTACTGAAAAGCCCCACTTGCTCTTGGCTTTGTGAATATCTGCCACTTAACTGTCCTGTGACTCATTGCACTTGTGCATCCACAACTGACACCTGCTCAGACTGACAGATTATTTATGAGCCTACATGAAGTTTAAAGCAGATTATGTGCATAACACCTAATTCTAAAAAGAAAATTTTAAAAATGAAAATTTTCATTGTTCAAGTGGGACATACGCAGAATTCAATTCTGTCCCAGGAAGATTCTAAGGTGAAAGTATGAAATTTTTATGCCTAGAAAAGCTATGCAAGGTTATTTTTAGTTCTTTTTATGACTCCCTCTGAGTCTTGTATGGCTTGACTGAAGATAACTAAGGGAGCCTGGATTTTCAAGTGGAAGGATACAAAATTAGTCCCAATACTGTTTTTTAATTCTCTAACATAATTATTATGATTCAACATTTGAATTGTAGTAATCTGTAGAGTCCCAAGCCAGGGATTACGCTGAACACATTTGAAGAAAAGACAGTCTTTCTTCCCCAAGTGGGTAAAAGTATTTTGCTCTCATTTAAGATGACCAATATAAATAATTTTAATTTAGCAGCCTGTTAATAGTGTTATCACTCAGATTCATATACATCATTTTGTGGTATCTAATTGAGAAACACAGTTTGCAGCTAAAGATGGGAAGCTGCATTTGGTTACTTTGCACTTTCCCTGTGGTCTGTCTTTGCCATGATGCATTTCATCGCCTCATAGACAAAGCAGCAGAGGACCAGGCTTAAAATTTCATGTTACTTCTCCAAATCAGTCATTATGCAATAACTGTGCAGTCAGCTTTAAATATTATTCTTTAAACAGGGATAAATTTGCCTTCAGGTGTGGGAGCGGAGCTGGTGTGAAGTTAGGGGATATATTTTTCATGTGCCTTGTATATGTCAACAAAGTTTTGGATTACTGTGTATAGTATAAAGAAGAGGAGAACTCTATCTAAATGCTTTCCTAATCTCTACTACATACCTTCAGCTATCCAGCATAAGACCAAGCAAGCATACTTACATGGGAAGGGTAGAAACACCAAAACAACCATTGTGTCATTGTATAACTATATCGTTCCGGTGTGCAGAAACCAACCCAGCTGCTCTCTCACTCCTCTTTCTCAACATAAGAGGGGAAGGAAAATAAAATAAAAAAGTTTGTGGGTTGATAAAAAGACAGGGAGAACACTCACCAGTTGTCATCATGTGCTCAGGTTCTTTCTCCCCGCAGTCTATAAGACTCAACTTCATTTCCTCTGCAGTGCAGGGAGATAGAACGTGGGGGGGGATGCAATTAGTGTATAATAGATCCTTTCTGCCAGTCCTTCCTACTTGTACTTTTTCCATGCTCCAGTGTGGGTCCTCTCTATGGGCTGCAATCCTTCGAGAGAAACCTGCTCCAGCATGAACTCTCCTCAGCCTCTCCTTAAGGAGTGTCCACTTGGTCCAGTGTGAGGTCCTCTAAGAACTGCAGTGTGGATATCTGCTCCAGCATGGTCCTCCTTAGGCTGCAGGGGAACAACCTGCTTTACTGTATTCTTCTCCATGGGCTTTAAGGTAATTCCTGTTCTGGCACCTGGAGCACATCACCCTCCTCCTTCTTCACTGGTCTTGGGTTGTTTATCACTCTTCTGGTTTTCATTCAGTCTTCTATTTTTCTATCATTCTTCTGTGAGTCATTTTACTGTTTCTTAAATATGGTTTCCCAGAGTTGTCATTGTTGATGAACTCAGCTGTGCCCTGCAGTAGATCTGTTGGAGGTGGCTCTCTGTTCAGGACCAGACAGCCTCAGCTTCTCCTCACAGTGGCCAAAAACCTTGTCACTTATACTCAATGAAGGAAACTGACGATTTGTTCCTGCAAATTATCAATAACAATGATAACTACTCATATACCGATGGCTTCTTGGAGTATTATTCTATTGGTCCTAACAGATTTGTCCTTCCCCAGTGATGCTGTCTGCTCAGTGATGTTGTCTGCTCAGTCATCTTTCTACTTTGTTTTTGGTCTCTGACTTTCTTCATCCTACTTCCCCTCTCCTGAAGGCATCTTCAGTGTCTCTATTTCAGAAAGGAAAGAAAAAGAATGGAGGTTATCATCAAGGATGGGGAAGCTATGCACAAAATAAAGAGTGAAATATGGTATTTCCTTGAGCATTGAATTTTATGATCTGTTGTACTGGTTGCAGCAGCAAGCTGCATATGTGTATGAGAAAGTATATTTAAGAGAGTCCAAAGTGTTGCACAGTGGTGTATGTGTTGAGGGGATAAAAAATAAAAAGTATGAGAGTGAACATAGAATCATTAAGGTTGGAAAAGACTTCTAAGACCATCAAGTCCAACCAGTAACCTAAAAATGCCAGGTCCACCAATAAACCACGTCCTTAAGCACCACATCTATACATTTTTGAACGCTTCCAGGGAAGGCGGTTCCACCACATCTCTGTGTAGCCTATTTCAGTAATTGACCACCCTTTCTGTGAAGAAACCTTTTTCCTAATATCCATTCTAAACCTCTTCTGGCCCAACTTGAGGCCCTTTCCTCTAATCACAGAATCAGTAACGTTGAAAAAGACCTTCAAGATCACCAAGTCCAACCTTTAACCGATCACTACTTTGTCAACTAGACCACAGCACTAAGTGCCATGTCCAGTTGTTTCTTGAACACCTACAGGGATGCTGATTACACTACATCTCTGGGTGGTGCATTCCAATGCCTGACTACCCTTTCAGTGAAGAAATTCTCCCTAATGTCCAACCTGAACCTCCCCTGGCACAGCTTGAGGCTATGTCCTCTTATCCTATCACTAGTTGCCTGGGAGAAGAGGCTGATACCTCTTGGATACAACTTTCTTTCAGGTGGTTGTAGAGAGAAATAATGTCTCCTCTGAGCCTCCTTTTTTCCAGGCCCAAGAACCTCAGCTCACTTAGTCAGTTTTCATCAGACTTGTGTTCCAGCCCCTTCACCTGCTTTGCCGCCCTTCTCTGAACACCTTCCAGTACTTCAATGTCTTTCTTGTAATTAAGGGTCCTAAACCGAACATGGGATTTGAGGTGTGGTCTCACCAGTGACGAATAAAGGGGGATTACAGTACGGAGGTTCCAAGTGTTAAAAATTGCTTTGGACAAGATCCTTCTAACTAAAAATGTATTCAGAACTTCCTATTGGATTTTTTTCTTGAAATAGAGTACCATTAACATCTTCTCTCTTATTTACAATGTAGTGATTTAATATTAGGGCAATATGCCTACTGCTACGCACAACTAAAAATTGTATCAGCCCCTTTTTTTATGCTTTTACCTTTACTTCCTTTTCAGCAGTTTCATTTAAAATCTATTAATTTCCTTTTCATATGATAGGTTACTCGATTTTATTTAATTTTTTTAAAAGATTTTGTATCTCTATCTACTTGTTTCACCTGTCCTCTCACTCTAGCTCAACTTGTAACACTATAGATTTTACTTCTTCATTCAATTATTGGTCCTTTCCCCCTGCTTTTTTCCACTCTACCCATCAACATTTCTCACCTTCTTCTCAACACTCTGTACTTATCCTTTGATCCTTTTATTATAAATATCCTGACTGTCTTTCTACTTTTCTGCTTTTTTCTTCTTTCTCATCTCTGTTCACAGTTGTATCACACCTCTTTTTCACTTAGCCCATCTCATAGTTCCATCTTCTCATTTTCTTTATTTTTTTTTTTTAATAATTCATTTGGTGTAGCCAAGAATTGATGACATAAAAGGATTAAACCTGAAGCACATCAGATTTTAGGAGGCTTTTTGCAGCCATCTGCTTTTCTGATAATTAATATGAAACTCTTTCCACCAGCTTTCTCATTTCTATTTCATCACTGAATTTACTCTTTGTGTGAACCGGGGGAAAAGTAATTTAGGCCTCTCTCTTCCTTTTTCATAACAAAAAAGGAGGGAGGGAAGGACAATGCTAAATCTCCATGAGATCTTCATTCTCACTTTCAGTGGAAGGAGGGAGATTATTAACCCTACTGAACCTAGGGATGTATAATGAAAGCAAGGTAAAACTCTCTTCCCAGTATAAACCCCTTTCTTTTTGTAGTGCTTTTCAAAAAGAATGCATTCAGTAATGTGCCACATGAATTTCTCTGTCCTTGTGTTCTTTTGTTCACTTTCAGTAGGTGCTAACTAATCTTTTTTCTGTGGATTTAGAGTGAAGAGGAGTTGCTTAGGGAGCGGTTCTGGGGGGTGAACTTTTTTCTATATATATGCATGCATGCTTTTAAGAGGGTCAAATGGAGAGAAATACATACAGGAGAGCAGAAAGTCAGACAAGGATAAGCCTTATATAAAGCTGGTTCCCTAACACATAGATTACAACATACTCCATACAATATTTTACAAAATATCTGTAATGTGCTTCAGTCCCCTCCTACCAACTGCAATCAAGTATACATTTTCCAAATTTATGATAGGAATGGAATTTTACAATTTGAAGTGTTTGATGACCTGCCTTATGCATTGTGCTTCAGCAGCTATATAAAATTTTAGAAGATACTACAAAATGTGTAGAACTAGACAGCTGAAATATAAATACTTCATTTCAATCAATATTTAAACAGACTTTTATTGGAACTTGCTGATAATTACTTAAAAGTTCCTTATTACTTAAACTTCTTGCTGAAAATGTATGATTTTCATTTAAAATAGTAATTGCTAAAAATAGTACACCAGAAATAGGTGGTTTGAAATATCAAAACATACTGAAGAGAAATGGCTTGTTAGACTAAGTCTAGGAAAACATCTTAGGAGCTGGATATCCACCCATTCCTGAGAAATAGAGGGTGTTTTATTTGTTGCCTTTATACTTCTGTAGTTGTTTGCTTCCAAAGATTGTGACACCTCAGAGCTTTTCGGATTTATTTTTAGCTTTTTGTAGATTTAAGAAGTAGTTGTGTCATTGTGTCTTCAAGTCCAGAACTTTGAAAGAGCTCCAAAGACTTTATGTGCTGTGAAGAAGATGAAGATGAGGAAGAAGGGGTACCAAAAACCCCAGACCAAATTCCCAAAAGGGCATGTCGGGGGGCAGAGCTGAGCAGAACTAGGGGTGGATAGTTCTGGGACTGGATGGACCTTATTATAAAACCACTGAACCACTGCCTGGTTGCACGGGTATAATCTGTATTCCCTTGGGCCTCTGGGCCTGATTTAAGAACCTAGTCTTTTTATCTTATATACTAAATTGACCTGGAGTCTTTTTCTTCATGGTCTCTTGGGCAATAATTGCAAAAGCTATAAAATACATAACAAAGCTTTATGGCTTCCTGGGCATCTCTTTTATGGGAATGCATAGTCATCAGTGGGCCCTAGCTGCCAGGAGGACGAGCCGCATCCTGGGGGGCATCAGGCAAAACGTTGCCAGCTGGTGGAGGGAGGGGATTGTCCCACTCAGCTGTGCACTGGTGTGGCCTCTCCCAGAATATTGTGTGCAGGTTTGAGCACCACAATATAGGAAAGATATTAAGCTCCTAGAGAGTGCCCACAGGAGGGTAACAAAGATGTGGAAGGGCCTTGAGCGGAAGCCGTATGAGAAGCAGCTGAGGTCACTTTGTCTGTTCAGCGTGGAGAAGAAGAGACTGAGAGGAGACCTCATTGCAGTGACAATTTCCTCATGAGGGAGAGAGGAGGGACAGGCACTGATCTCATCTCTGTGGTGACCAGTGACAGGACCCAAGGGAATGGCCTGAAGTTGTGTCAGGGTAGGTTGCGGTTGGATATTAGAAAAAGATTCTTCACCCAGAGGGTGGTTGGGCACTGGAACAGGCTCTCCAGGGAAGTGGTCACAGCACCAGGAATGACAGAGTTTAAGAAACATTTGGATGGTACTTTCAGGCACATGGTGTGACTCTCGGGGATGGTCCTGTGTAGGGCTAAGGTTTGGGCTCAATGACCCTTATAGGCCCCTTCCAATTCAGCATATTCTATGATTCTGTGATATAAATTGAATACAAGAGAGATTTAAAAAAAAAAAAATTAAAGTGATTACATAGAGTATAACTCCACAAAACTAACCTAAAATTCCCTAAGACCCATAAACTGTATTCTTTTCTGCCTTTTATCCTGAACATTTCTATATCACATGCTACGTAGGAACAGAAATAAAAAAACAGCATTCTGAATGAGTTTCACATCCTCTTTTTCTAAATTAAATTAATTAGGCTGTGTACAGTGATAGAAAAGACTTTATTACTTTTCTCCTTTTCACATTTTTCAGAAAGAAGAAACAATGAGATCATAAGTTAAATAACCACTTACAGAAACAACAAGTGGCCAAAGTAGCTGGTGGTTAAGCAAATGTGGTAGATCCCCCCTTATTATTGCTTCATAAAAATAAAAGCAATAGCAATAGCATTATGTTATGATACTAAAAAGCAGCAGGGATTAGTTCCCATAGACTTTCTCTGTGTTCTGGTGCACTTGACTCTTAATTTTCTTGTGCTTTACAGCAGGTGTATTTGTCCTTGAAAACATTCTCTCTGAATATAAAGGAAGCTGAAGTTCTAGTCAACACTAGTCTTGAAAATTGTACAAAATGACTGTTGCTTGCAGCATACTTGAGAACAGATTTGTCTCTGTCTTCCTCCTACAACACTGTGAGTGTTGTAGAAGGAAACTATTTTATAGACCACACAGGAAACACAAAATACAGCTATCCTTGCAGACTCCTCTGCTACACCAAAATGACTGGATTCAAGAATACCTTCATTTGGAATCATCCTAACAGATATTCCCATCACCCTGCCTTACCAGCGTGGATTAGTTCCCACATGCATCTGTCTTAAAAGATGCTTTGCTTCTTACGTATTCACTTTTGATATTGACTAGCGTGAAGTGAACATTAAGTACATGCTGATTTGCAAAGTGACACAGATCTGCCTAAGTCACCTGTATCATAATCGAGTTTATCACAATTACTATTTCCATCTATACTTCATTTATTACTCACCACTTTACCGCACAATATCTGAAGCCAGAATAGCCAAGGTTAAGGTCTGTGAAAAGGCAATGATGCTGCCTAGGGCTCACTGATGTACAGTTACACATCTGGGCCAAAGTCTAATGTGAGTGGGTTTTATGATCCCAGGAAACATTCCTGTGGTTCCAAATTCCATGCCACTGTGGGATTAATTTTTTAGTCCCTCAACTACAGTGCTAGCACAACACATGGGGAAGATGAATAGTCAGATTCACATGGTTCACTCAGAAGTCCATTGCTTCCAGTCTGTGCACTGACCAACCTCTTTTCTGACTACACATTAGAAAATATAGTTCAGAGCATTCGAGATATTTGTACAGTGCTAGGACTGCACAATGTCACCTTGCAGAACACTGGTCAACCCTTCCTACTGTTTCTGACCCATTTCTCAATGCCATCACTGCCAACCCTGCCCCAGGTGGTTCTGTTCATTAGCAATAAACAGACATATGGAATAGATCTAATGATATTTTTGAACAAAGGATTGTTTATTAATTTTCCTTTCATACAATACTCTTTTTTATAAACCAGAATAGTTTCTTTTTGATCATCTGCAATTTGCAATTAGCAAACAAGCATTTTCCTGGAGGTTGCAAGGGGAAAAAATTGTAAGAAAGCTGCCCACCTGCTACCTGTATCACTACCTACTCTTCTACCCACTTCTCACTTCTTAACAGGCAACTCTCTCCAAGAAGAAAACAGAAAAGACCGATTGCCCAAAATCCAGCTCCTGTAACTGTCAGGGTATAACTCCTGACTGCAACTCAGCGCCACACAGATGCTCATTCACTCCACCACTGGTGGGACAGGGAAGAGAACTGAAAAAGTGAGAAAACTTGTGGGTGGAGATATGGACAGTTTAATAATTGAAGTAAAATGTAATAACAACAATAATAATTGTAATAATAGTAAAAATTGTAACTAAAGGAAAACAACAACAACAACAAAAGATATAAATAAAATTCAAGATAAACAAGTGATGCACATAGAAAACAATTGCTCACTACGAGCAGATTGATGCCCAGACTGTTCTGGAGCAGCAGCCTCCCAGCAAGCTTTTCATCTAGTTTGTATGCTCAGCATGTTATGGAATATTCCTTTGGCCAGTTTGGTTCAGCTGTCTTAACTGTGTCCCCTTCCATCCTAAATACAAAACACCGGCTACTAAGAAGAAAATTAAGTATCCCAGCAAAAACCAGCGCAGTAATGTAGGTGCCATGCATGAGGATGGCTCATAAACTGATGTATTCTGGGCAAATTCCCTCCAGATGTTTTGCTTTCTAAGGCAGTTCTTCAGAGTAATATGACAGATCAGAATAAAGGGAAACAGTGAGAGAAGCTGTTTTGGGAATAAGTAATTTGAGTTTTTTTAAGTAGAGAACCTTTGGTTTTAGTGACTCTTTTAAGACCTATTTATGGAAATAACTCAACTTTTTTTTTTTTTTTTTTAATATTTAGACATGCTTGTTTTCATCCATTTTTTTTTTTTGTTTTCGACAAAAATTCAGACTGATCAAAAAAATTATTATTTTTGAGAAAAAGTATTGGTGTATTCATTCAATTCGAATTAGAAACTTAACTTTGAGAAATTGTTACTGTTGAAAATTAATTCAAAAGTTTAAATTATATTCTTACAGAATAGTGTTTTTAGGTGTACTACTAATTTATCCCCAATTCGGTACCTAAATATCCTTACTATCCTGATATGTCTTCATAGATATTTTAAATCACTGTTGATTCTAATGTTTCATTTTGAATATTATCATATGCAGCATTCTGTGTTTCTGCAGAAATCCATAGTGTAATTTTTTTTTATGTGTTACTGCACATCCACAACACTTTTCCACTGTGATGTTTCTTAGCATCATAAATTTCCTAGGTATTTTGAATAGAAAAGTAAATAGACTGAATTCTGGTTTTACTGATTGTGCAAATAACCCGTATAATATTCTTTTCACATGCAGTTTCTCAAAAACCCCAATCCAAATATTTCTAAAAGTTAGTCTAGAGACAAAGCTATATTCAAAATCTTGTTACAGGCCAAAGGAAAAACGCAGCTTAGATGAAACTATGAATTTTTGTTAGCCTGCTTAGTGCTTTAGAATCATAGTATTCCATATTGTCTCATTATTCCAGGAAGAGTCTTTTTCCTAAATTTTTACGCAAAATAATTTTTCATAGTGATTATCCTTTTTCCTGTGTCATGCTTACTCTTTCAGTATCACTATGGATCCTAAAGCTGGCCCTTCAGCCTACCTCAAGCAGGATAAAGGTGTGGGTAGTGGCACATTAAGAGCACCTTGAGGTCTCCCCTGAGAATAATGTGATGTTCTCAAGGTTGGTTTCTTTCTTTCTCTTCAGTGGTGGCATAGTATTGAATTTATTTTCACATTTAATTTTATCTCACTCTTGTTCATTCTGCAGGCATTCCTAGTTGAAGTTTAGAAGCTATTCAACAGCCTCTTCCAGCCCCATTTGACACAAGAGTCTCTTGGGTTTTACACAGTTACCATTTTATATGTGAGACTTTTATCAAATGTGATGTTCCCAGGGCTGCTCTGACAGACCTTAACTGACCATTTTGACAATGCACACGAAATTGCAGAACATATTTATTTTGTCAGTGGAAATCAGTCTTTCCCCCTTTCTAATATTCTGATGTCAGCAGACCTACAGTATACACTTCCAGGTGTCATACTGCGTAAGAAAAACATTCTTCTAGAAAACTTACATGGAACTTTTTTTACTGTCAGTAGTGGGATTTTTTTCCTTTCTTTTGTCCTTCTAATTTGAGAATTTAACTAACTAACAAACTAATATTAACAAAAAAAGTTTTGAAATAGAACATATGGCTTCCTGGGACAATGACATAGGAATGACTTTTGAATTCAAACACAGGATTTGCCCAGCACCAGGAGATAATGTTGTGTGGAATCCATTTCTTTCCTGTAATGAGCATGGACTAGCAACAAGGCTGATTTTTTTCCTGTCACTGATGTTAAATTATGCCATGGTTTCCAAGAGATCTTTTCCAGCTTCTGGGAACTGCTAAGATTGCTCCAAGTCTTTTTCACAATGATTGTTCTTTATATAGGGTAGGCTATGTGGTAACAGCAGGAAGACTGAAAGCATGTCCTGAGTGTCTCTGCTAATTTTTAAAAGAAGATATTTATGCATTTCAGGTGCATGAGAAGTTGATCAAAACTGTAGACTTCAGAATCTTTGTCTTAAAATTGAAAGGAAAAGGTAAATGGCTGAAGGATTGTCATGGAGGAAATATGTATTAAAATAATAAGTTGTACAGAAAAATGGTTTCCCTCCAAAAAATTTGTTACAGTGCTCCAAGTGAAGTTATCCATCCCATTCACTGAGACAATAGTATGATGATTGTAGACTGTCTGGCTTTGTTTATGGATTGCCTCCAGTCATTACCCAGAATCCTGAGTGATGTAATGCCTGGGGGATGTTTGGGGATGTTTGTGGTGTGAATGTTAGTATTTAGCTAAAGAAATCTTTGTTGAACAGACCTGCAGATGCCCTGTAAACTTTGGTAACAAATGATCTTGCCTGTCATCCTTTCCCAATACACATGTCCTCACTGCTTCAGCTTGGTTGCAAGGTCTAGTTTTCATCAAGAACAGTCTCTTTAGTTATTCGCTACACTCCATAACACATTGTTTGACATCTGTTACCTTCCCACATTATTAAAGTAGGTTATTGTACATTACCCCAGCCTAAATAAATATGTCACATTACAAAGAAAAATCTGCACTTAGATTGGAACAGTAAAGCTATGTTTGCTATAGAATTACAAAATATAGTCCTAAAGTGTTGTGGGGAAAAAAAGCATCCACACAGTGGGGCTACTCCAGGGATGAATGCAAGTCTTTCCTTACATTATCATCATCATGTGAATGTAATGAAGGCACTGTTGAGGGACCTCATTAGGAGTGATATTTTTTCTTTTAGTTTTAGTGTGAGGAATTTGAAAACTACATTATAAAATGGAGATTCAACTCTTTCATACACTTTATGGGTTAAAGCAATCCAGTAAGTGGGAACAGCTGTGACTTTAATCACATAAGAAATAAACCCTTCTATTATGCCCTGCTGAATGCAGAGGCAGAATGCAATAACTAAGCACTGAAAGGCATAAGGCAATCAGTGGGATATTTATTTCCTTTTGTTGTTACATGATATGCTGATTTCTGTTTATGTTGATTTTTAAAAAATTTATTATTGACTTAGTTACAGAAAAATTCTAATGAGTATTTTAAGGCATATAAAGGTTAATGTCTTTTTATTCAACTTACTTTTAAAACATATTTTGTTTTTTAACACTTCATACATTAATTTAATCATTTTTCATACCCTATTTTGCATTTTGTCACTTACAATATCGGAACTACAATATGTTCCACAGATTTCTTAATCTCCATAAACCTTTCCTTCTAAAATTATCCAAACAGAGGTGAAATATTTATCTGTAGAAAGCCCAAATACAGAAGTATTTTATTTTTTACAGATATGAAAGACTTTCTACATTTATGGATTATTTTTGCCTAAGTGTAAATTCTAATTTAAGGCCAATAGCTATAAGTGATGATATTGCTCTGTGTAGTGGGGAAAAAAAATAATTATCTTTGAAAAAAATCGTGGCCTAATTGAAGCTGAGTTTGTGGGGATGATAGAACAAGAAAGAAGGAAGTAGTATACTCTAGGAGGAAACTATACTTTATAATTAACCACAACATTTTGCAACTCGTGTTGCATTTGTTTTCTAGTGCAGATCTCTGAAATGCTTTGCTTCTGTAATTGCATATATGTCAAGCCTTAAAAATGAAGAAAGGAAGGAATAGAGACACAGTCAGGGGCATTCATCCCAACTAGCTTTAGATTGCTGTACCTGAGCTAGTTATCTTAGGATTTTGATACAGGTAGGTTCTCTTTATAGATCTGTCTTCAGTGCAGCACTAATGTTAAAATTAGGTACCTCAAGTTTGATCTTATTCTAAAGCATTTGAAGATGCCTTAATTAGGTGAGACAAATTGAATTCTAAAGTACTTATTTCTCTCCATTTATGGAAATTAAGCTTATGAAATCTAACTTGGGTAAATACCAACCTCGGTGATTTTTTTTTATCAGCATCAGAAAGCAAGTCTCTGGCAATGCTAGGAAGAGATTTTCTAATGTAGTACTTTATGTTCCAGTGCAAAATTTAAAGTAGACATTGTACTACAGAGTGAGATTAGAATGATGAGAAATCACACAAATGTAGACAATATATTTGGCATTGAAATACAAGTAAATACAACCTCAGAGCTTTTGTATGACTAAACCCATTCTGTTACCCAACAGAATTTAAATGTTAAAGTAAGACGATGGAAAAATTATCTCATGAATCCCTTCTGCCTGAGAAAGACCATTACATGTTTTTAATGAGTTTTACACCTTGCAGATTAATTGACAATTAATCTACTAACCTATTTCAAATACATGAATTAACAATAAAAGCTTGAAGTGATTTAACTACATAGGGTTAACAATGGCTAGAAATAATAAAAAGATCATAGAATTACAATATCACAGAGTATGTTTAGTTGTAAGGGAACCAGAAGGATCATTGACTCCAAGAGTCACTCCATGTGCCTGAGAGTATCATCCAAAAGCTTCTTGAACTCTCTCAGGCTTGATGCTGTGACCACTTCCCTAGGGATCCTTTTTCAGCACCCAATCACCCTGTTGGTGAAGAACCTTTTTCTAATATCCACCCTAAACCTCCCCTGACACAGCTTCAGAGGAGTTTCCTCCAGTCCTGTCACTGGTCACCACAGAGAAGAGATCTGTGCCTGCCCTTCCCCTCATGAGGAAGCTGTAGACTGCAATGAGGTCTCCCCTCAGTCTCCTCGTCTCCATCAGCTAAAAAACGTTCATGACATTTTCTTAAGCTTGACAGACTTTCGCCAAACTGGAGAAGGTTTCTGATCTATGATGGGTCTGCAAGACAAACTTTGTTGCCTGGAGAAGTAAATCAACAGAATTTAGGTTGTGAAAGTTCTGGAAGGACTGGTTCTGACAAGTGTGGCTGAATAATAGATACTTCAAGGAACAGAAGCTACTGATGTCTGGAAAAAGGAGGAGAGGCTATGGCAGAGCACAAAATGGGAATGTACATGGTTGGGCGAGATTCACTGAATGTGATTTCAAGCAGTTGCAGTATGCTGTGGGAATTAGACAGGCTAAAGGCCTGGGGAAAGAACCAGACCTTAACAGCAGGCTTTGGGTTAAGCTGAGCAGAGAGCAACTCATTACAGGAATGGAGCTGCTACCCCAAAAGCCTACCAGGTCTCCAGGTAACAGCAAGCAGCCAATCAGATGCTGAGGTCACAGGTTTTACCTTAGAAGGAAGTTTTTACCTTATAAGGCCTGTTTTCATGTTTGTGTAAAGGTTATAAAAGGGCTGCATCCCTTCAATTAAGTTATCTCAGTTTCTCTCCTGGCTGAGTCCATGTCTAAGTTCCCCCTACCGTCCTGAGTCCATAACCCCATGCTACATCTCAGTATGTATGCCTACTACCGAGTAAGAATTTCTTCTTGTGTGCTGATGAGCAACAGATACTTTCAGGGAATATTTTACCTGACTTGCCTTAGAATAAAATTATTTCTTCCCTTCAGTATCATTAACTGTAAAGAGGGCCTGGTGTGAGTAATTTGAGTTGGATGCCTTTGTTGTGCATGTTTAATTTTGGCAACATTTTGGTCCAAGCCATCAGTTTTCTCATTTACTGAAGTATGAAGAAAGAATTTCCATCACCATAATAAGACAAGGAAGGCATATTTTGAGTAAATTCTACCCATCAACATTTAGCAAGTCTTGTACATCAAATGACATGAAATCCTCAGATGTCTTTCAAAAATCTTTAGAGAGAGATTACATAAACTTCACAGATCAGCATGGCTGATGTCCAGGTAGTTTTTTAGATAGCTACTGTTTTCAAAGGCTTGATGTGTACAGACTTCATTTTCCTTCAGATTTCATTCTTGCTTTCACTAACTTTTACCTTTTCAAGTAACAAATAGTTGTCCTTCTTCCAATTCCTTGGATATTTGGCCTGCTTGAAGATTTGTATCTCCTTACTTTACATTTGTCTTTCCATGTCCTTCTGAATTTGTGCTTACAGATTAATTACTTGCTTCAGTATTTAATGAAATTGTGAACTATATCAATCAAAGTGTATAGTTCCCTTGTGTCCTTACTTAGAGCTTTAGGTCATTCATGTACAGTGGGTATTTACTGTCAATTTCCCATTTGTCTTATCCCATCTCCATAGTATTTTCAATTTTTACAGAGAGGAGAGAGTTAGACAGTACATGTAACACATGGTGTAAAATGTTCTAAACCCTTTTAAGAAATAATTTCTTAATAGGACTGATTACACTTAATAATTTTGTTGTTCAAGAAATACTTTTTTAAGTATATGAAAAGAAGTAAACATTAAGGATTTCTAGAGTAAAATTTCAGACTGGGTGGAGAATGAATTGAGAAAAGATCTGAGGAGAAAGGCTTTGGGGACTGGTGGTACAACACAGCAATATGTGCTGGCAGCCCAGACAACCAGCTGTATCCTGGACTGCATCAAAAGAAGTGCAACCAGCAGGTCAAGGGACATGATTCTCCCCCTCTTCTAAGTTATCATAAGACCCCACCTGCAATAGTATGTGCAGCTCTGGAGCTGTCACCTCAAGAAAGACATGGACCTGTTGGAGCAGGTAAAGAGGAGAGTGATAAAGATGAGCAGAGGGCTGGAACACTTCTGTGACAGACACACTGAGTGAGCTGGGACTGTTCAGCCTGGAAAAGAGAAGGCTCCATAAGGACATTGTAGCAGTGTTCCAGTATCTGAAGGGGGCCTATAAGGAATCTGGAGAGAGACTTTTTACAAGGGTATAGTTTTACATATAGTGATAGGACTAGGGGTAATGTTTTTAAATTAAAAGAGGTTAAATTTGGATTAGCTATTAGGAAAAAATTTTCTACTGTGCCAATGTTGCAACACTGGAATAGGTTGTCCAGAGAACTTGGTGATGTCCTATACCTGCAAGTGTTCAGTGCCAGATTGGATGTGGCTCTGAGCACCCTGGTAGAGTGGAAGGTGTGCCCTAACCATGGTAGGGGGATTGGAAGTAATCAATCTTAAAGGTCCCTTCCAAATAAAATAATTTTATGATTCTATGAAAAATTGTTCTACATTTTATTATTTGATAATTTTGTGGGTTTTTTTCTTTCTGTGTCAGATGACATACTTTTTTAGCTGCATGCTAGATATCTACAGTACATTTGCAGCTCACTAAGGAAATTCCTCTGATTACTTAGAAGGATTACAAAAAAGGTTTTGTAGGTAAATAACACAGAGGTTCTGTAAATATCAGTTTTCTCCTCTAATTTCTTTTCTCTGACAGAAAATTTGAATGGAAGACAATTATCAATTTCTGTTTTCTCATTTGATATAAGCATACATTTGCAGTACCAGTTTATGCCTCAGTTTGCACATGGGCATAATAAGAAATGCTGCCTCCGTTTCCACAGTGTCATGTCTGTCCTCCAGCTTCTTAGAACTAGAAGGTAGGGTCATGTCAAAGCAATGCTGCAGCACAAGGGATATGTGATTTCTAAATGACACATCAGGGAGCAAGAGACAGCAATCCAGTGCAGGTGGAATGTCCTCCTCCTCTTTAGGTTTCTTCAGTAAATTTGAAACAACACAAGGTCTTTGATTAAACACTACAGTTCTGAAGTAAAATGAGCTAGACACACACACACAAAAGATGAAGATGATGATTTCCTCTTTACTGAAGAGGATATTTGAAATGGAAAAACCTCTGACCTTTCTACTTTCCAGTCACCAAAAACCCCATGTTATAGCATCACAGGAGCCTCAAGCTAGAAACAGCTGTCTTCCAAAAGATGTGACTGACCGTAGGATCTTAAAGTGAGCATGTCTCCTCTGACTCTAAGGGAAATACACAGATTTACTAAAGATGAGATTTTCCAGATGTTAACCATTTCACCCAGAAAAGGGAGAGAATTTACTTTTCCCAGGAAAGGATGAAAACTCAAGCACACTATGGTACATGATAGCTGCTCAGAATATTATTTTCACTATGAATGTCTCTTCAGAAGTTCAGTCAAAACTACTACTAGTTTTCCATAGAGTTTTATTCTTCAAGCCTTTGTATGAAAAGTGTGAAACAAACTGTTAATGGCACAACTATGACAGGATCTTAAAGTTCTTGGCCAGACTCCATATTCAACTGACAAAACTATCTCTGCTCTCTTCCTTCTGTGTAGACTGTGTTGTGAACTAGGAAGGATCAGATTAGAGTTTGCTGTATATTGACAATCAACAATATTTTTTTCCTGACACAAAAAAAAAGTTCAAGAGTATACTTTACATGTAGAGGCTGATGCTGCTGAGGAATTACTGAGTTTGTAAACATTTCCAAGCCAGCTTCCTTGATGGAGAAAGGGACACAGCTATGTGGAGGCTGTTATTCTCTAATGTGACATATAGAAGTAGTGGAATACTTTAGATGTAAATAATCTTGCAAAATTCAGGTATCTGCAACATAGATATCCAGAGCTAGAACAGACCTTTTAAGAATACCTTCAAGATTAATGGAGAGAAATAGGTATACATAGAGGGCAGTTCATATATTCTAATTTAGAACACTACTCAGGCTGAACACTACTCCTTCTCCAGAAATGCCTTATTTTTCTCCAGTAATTATAAAAGGAAATAATGCCTAGAAATATGTACTAAGATATGTTCCTACAACCTAGCTCTGTTACATCACTAGCTTTAATTAGTCATGAATGCAAATGAATATGCAGATTAAATTTATTTTAACAACACTATATACAGAAGATGAAGACTTCAAACATAGTGTAAGGAACACTAATAAGAGAAAAGAGAATGATTTGCTCTTGAATTATGGTTTCCTTTACTGTGCATCAATGAACTTCTAGTGAAATGAACTATATTATTTGAAATTAACTCCAGAGATACAGATAATAAAATTTGTTTGGGAATTTGTATCTGGTTTGGGGTGTATATTTTTAAAGGATAGAATGCTCCCAATCTTGAGTTACAGATTTTTCTTCAGGATAAAGAATTCCATAGTCCTTCAATAAGGTTCTACTTTACTGCCACTAAGTAAGGGGTGGAAAAAATTACAAGCCATCATTAAAACTCATCAATTAGAAGCCAATTCCATACATTTAATTTTAAGTAGTATTTGAAGAAGAAGTAGCTATTGCTAATTAAGGCATGCACAAAAAAAATCACGTCCTACACTTTGTAGTGACTATCCAGCTTACATTTCAATCTTTTAACCATAGACAGTAGTATTTTTCAGAATAATTAAACCACAACAGCAGAGCCGCTCTTCAGCCAGCGTAAATTTTATTATCTCTGTGGCAGTCTAGGAAGCTAGCTGAAGGTCTAGACTAATCCTATTAATATTCATCATTTACATCCTTCCTTTCTCTTATAACATTATTTATAATCTTTTTTAAGTTCCTGGTTCTCTTGACACTCTTAAGATAGCCAGTAAGTAATCTCTCCATAGTTTACTGAGCAAATGCTTCTCAGTTTCAGCTGATGAATTTCTTTAATTTCCTTATGACTGGATCAGAATTTTTACATACATGTCATTTAATTGCAGAAAAGAAGTGCTATTTTTTCCTTTTTTCTTTTTTTTTTTTTGGCACTTTACATAATGTCAGACATCTGTAATAAATATAAAATTTGGCTACCTATTATCAACATTTTTTTCTGAAGAACTTATTCCAAGTTTCATTTCAAGATAATCCTGCCACAGAAATAATTTCTTAGTTACTGTTCAGATGATGGATATGTAAAGAAATGGTTTTTCTTTGATTTTACAATTCATGTAGAGCAAAGCTGCAAAATTCCTGTGGAGAGGAACTGATAAGCTTGCCTCTGAAGAATAGCATGCATCTGTCAGTATCTCTCTGTCTGTTGGCTGGTCTAACTGTGTTTGCTTAACTGTCTATGTTTCAGACATCCTTCTGGGTGAATTCCCGTAAACATCTTGTCCTTTCCCATGGCCAGGTTTGACTCATCCTAGATAGTATCATCTGAATGGACTTTAGTAAAAGAAGAAGATTCCATCCAAAGTGAGTAATACTCTCAAAAGGTGTCCCTGACCATTCAGTTTGAACAGAATTCCAAATCCTTTATAAATGTGAAGAGAACATCTTCTCTAGTGAACTGCTGCTTTATTTGGGTATAGTGTCAGAATCCATATAATTTGAGTCCCTGCAATTTTATTTGGATGGTGATTCTTGGCATTGCATGAAAAAATTCCTACTTTGGCTTGGAAAATTAAGATCCTGAATGCCTGATGTTTTGGAGTAATATCAGGATTCTTTCTTCTGTAAAATAGCCTTGTAGCTGGAATTAAAGAAAATATTTATTAAGCTCCAGATATATGACACAGATTAAAAACTACTACGATGGAACCAAATGGTAGGTTAATATTCTAACGTGATAGATTAATCAATGTAAACCACATAGCTCAGTTGAAACCGCTGTTCCAAATTGCCAATTTCATCTTTATCCAGCAGAGAAAATGCCAGCCTTTCTCTCTGCAGTAAAATCTTCTTGTTATAACAGTGAAGCAACTCCAGAGTTACTGTTATTGTGAAACATCTGGTAACTACAAGATGTAGCTCCTGTGAGATAATCACATCCCTGCAAAATTAGAAGAACTTACGGAACTTTGTTGTATTTCATGTTTTGTAATACCCCTGAGTGTGGCTGGCTTATAATTCCGTAATCACTTTACCCCTGCACCAGAAATGAAACCACAGATGCTACACTTTACTATAATGGCCAACGCTTAACATAAATAAATGATCAGAATAACAGCATTGTTCATATATAAAATATGTACACCATAATAAATACCATGGGATTGAAAGTTGCTGGAAACACACTAAAATAGGTGCAGAAGGCCTCATTATGGACATCATTAAATATAGATCAGGAGATAGAGAAGTAATTGTGAAATTTGAATTGTCTCTTTTTTTCTTTCTTTCTTTTTTTTTTTTTTTAATTTAAAAAAAAAAAAAAAAAAGAGGGAACTGGAATTTTTTCCTTTAACTTTTCTTAGATGCTTTTCCATTTCCTTCTAAACTATCTGAAAACAAAAAGGGAAATTTCCAGCTCATCAGAGTGAAACAATGCCTGAAATAATCACAATAGCCATTGCTGATCTGTGAACACCACTTACCTTCTCATCTGATCTAAACAGCTGCTAGAAAAATTATTGAGTCATAGAATATAAGGGATAGTAACATATTATATATGTTACAAACATATATAATAACTAAGTTATTAGAAAAAATGTATTTTTAGATATCTATTACTTTGTTCAAGCAATAAGGAAGTTGGAATAACTGTTTTTTAAAAAAAGAGTGACCGCAGATGAAGAATAACTGACACTTTCGGATATTATTGTACAGGAATGACTGGCAATCCTAAGGTTGAGCAGAGGTATTCTTGGCAGGTAATGTTAAATATTTTAAGAGCAGTTTCCCCTGAGATAGTTCTGCACCATCACTTACCGCTTCTAATGCATATTTCAGGAAATACAGAATATATCAAAAGGACTTATATTTTAGTCTTACAGAAAACATCAAACTGAATTATATGAGAACAGAATCAAATATTACTTAAGAAATGTTGACAAAAATGACACATTCTCTAGTTAAAAAACAGCTAACAGGGGTCTCTTGTGCTTCTCTCATTGCCCGTGCTACTTTTCTGGGACCTGCAACTTGCAAAGACACTTCCACTTTCTGATGTTTTAATTTTGATTTTATATCATCTAACAATCATTTCATATTCACTAACAAAAAGCTAACCTATGGTGACAGGCCTCCTAATACAATGATATTCATTATCTCTTGCACACCTGGGCAAACATTAGCAACAATGATTTATTTGTATTATAGAAAAAAACACAAACAACAAACTGGTTTACTGGTTGGTAGGGTTTTTTAAAACTTTGCTATACATTTTTGTATCATTGTTCTAGACTTAAAATTGTACTGGAGAACACAGTTTACACAGCTCTAAGTACTAAATTCCCTGGTTACAGTGCACTGAGTCAGCAATATCCCTGGGGATATTGGGGCCCATCTCTGCTATAATTTTACCCAGCATTTCTTAGGTAAAGTCTCTCTAAGTTGTCTTACACTAAACAAATGCAGCAATTGTGCACACGCCAGCAAGAAGCCTGGCACCACAGAGTACACAGTGGGGAAATACACTTTGGGAACAAAATAAACTGTGCTAGTACTCCTCAGAGCAGGGAATGTTGCCATCAGCTAAAAAGCTTTAGAAATACAATTGCAATGTGTGATTTGAACCTCCAGGGAAAACAAAACAAAATGAAACAAATCCAAACCAACCAAACCAAACCAAACCAAGCCAACCAACCGAAAAAAAAACCAACCAACCAACCAACCAACCAACCAACCAAACAAAAAAAAAAAAACAAAAACAAAAACAAAACAAAAACCAGAAACAACAAACAACACTCCCCTGTCCCCAACTTTCTATGCTGGTTTGGTAAGACATTTCTAAGGCCCATTGCATTTGTAGTGCACAGTAGTGGCACGTTCAGTACACAAGAAAATGAGATATACTATTTCTACCTACCTTTCATTCTAAGACCTTGTAAACAAGCATTTATTTGTACTGATGGGAAGGGAGGGCTACCATCAGCATGAATTTTAGAAGGTCAAAACTTCCCCTATGTCTGTAAAGCCTGTTACTGAACCGTACTGAATCTAACAGAAGATAACATCCTAAAGTAAGAACTTTATACTTCCTTTAGAAATACACTTTTTTTTTGCTTTTTTGTCTTTCTGGCACAGTGTGAGAATGATGTATATATGGCAGCAATGGAGATTCATCTGGTGAGCTTAATGGGCAATATGTTACTTTTTGCAATAGTACTTCTATACCATATGGCACACTCAAGTGTTGGAGTCTCTTCAGGTTTTTGATGGTTTCATGTATCCGAAGTTTCAGAAACTCTCGAATGTTTGTTGATCTGGAGTAAATATAACCAATGACACAGTTCTATCTTTTTATTATGGTACTAAAATATTAATGAGATATAACCTTACTCTGCACAAGTCTGGGGTAAGCATCTTCAGAAAATACAACGGATGAGCAAATATATTTCCAGTGGGCAAGCACATGGCAGCATGGTGAGCACACACAAAAAAGAAGTATCCTCTGATTCTACTGAGTTTTCATCTCTTGGTAGAACTAATGCAGCCACAGAGCTCCTGTTCAAGTATACAATCACCCTGATTTTCAGCTGTACAGTGTGTGAAGAGATATTCCCAGAATGGAAAGTGACTGCAAGCAAGCCCGTGTGAAGTGTGACCAGGTTCATGAACTGCTCCTCTCAGTGGATGAGGTGCAGGATGAGGTTGGCAGACTGAGGAGTATTTGAAAGTCTGAGAGGGAGATTAGAACAATACCCTGCCATCTATGATGCAGAGAAGCCTTACCCTCTAATCAACACTCCAAGATACTCTTACAAATAGGTATAAGACCCTGGGTACAATACATGAACAGAATGAGGAACCTGAACACACAGTCTTGTGAATATCAGAGACCAACTGCTCAAAACAAAACCTACAATAAGACATGTAAACAATGGCCACTGGTGATTCCACTGTGTGAAATGGAAGCACTCATTTGCAGACTGGACCTTTTGTGCATCAAACACGGCACAGCCACCCAGTCAAAAGAGGTGATCATCCCACTGTGTTAGTGCTGCCTCATCTGTGTAGTTCTGGGCCCCACAGTTTAAGAGTCTTGTGAAGGTCCTCAAATGCATCAAAAGGAGAAAAACAAAGCTGGTGAAAGGGCTGGAAGGGATATCTTATAAGGAGTGACTATGGACTTTGGGGTTTTCTAGTTTGAAGAACAGGAAGAGCTGAGGAGTGACCTCATTACTTTCTACAGCTTCCTGAGGAGGGAAATGCTGAGTGGGAAGTGCTGAGCTCTTCTCCCTGTGATCCAGTGAAGGATGCATGGGCATAGATCAAAGCTGCATCAGGGAGGGTTCAAATAGGACATAAGGATGCATTTCTTCACTGAGAGGGAACAGGCTTGCTAGAGGGGTTGCTGGTGCCCCAAACCTGTCTGTTTAAGAGGCATTTGGACAATACCCTTAACAATATGCTTTAATTTCTGGTCAGCTCTGAATTGGTCAGGCAGGTGGACTAGATGATCAATGTAGCTCTCTTCCAACTGAAATTATTCCATTATTCTATTCTATTCTACTAGTTTCTGAGGTAAGTTTAGACTCCTCAGAACTACAGGAAATGGTGAATTTTAAATTTTATTCACTATTTCTACTTAAATTCACTTTGGGAATATCTAAATATCTGAAGAGAATTTATGCTTTTGTGCCTCAGTTTCCTATAAGAAAATGTGAATGTTTTAATTTATCAATTTTGAAATGTATGATAAACATACACAAGTGTCACAAAGCACAAAATAGAGTACTTGCTATATGAATCTCTTTTGTTACCTGTTACTATCCCTCTTGAAGTCAGGACAACATTATGTAACACTGGTTTGTGATTTTGTTGTTGCTGTTGGTATTGATATTTTCATTTTTCATTTTCTCTTCATTTTTCCTGATACTCCTCCCTAACATAGCTATATATGTATATATATCATGGATACTATGATTTACACTGGCTTTAAGATTAAATGTAGCTGAGAGAAAATAATAATTTAGTATATTTTTCCTTTTTTCTTTTTTAACTTCATGACTAAAACCAACCAAAGAAAGAACTAAAAAAGAACAAAAAGACTCCAACCACAGACACTTGCAAGGTTCAAGTCTGCTAGGTACATTTTATAACACAGCAGCCACATTATCATGTTTCTGATTTTTCAACATTTTTATTGCTTTAAAAAAAAACTCACAACGTTTCACCTCTTTTAGCATGGTTTATTAAAGACTCTATTAAACAAAAAAATAGCCATATAAATGAAACAGATGTTTTCATATCTTCAGCGTATTTTACCTGAGCCAGTTAGTTAGCTTTTTAAATAAGAGCATTTTGTAGCTTGTCATGGTGTTGTGTAGTCCTGGGCAAAGTAGCTGAAGTTCCTCTTTCAGTTGCCTGATTGATTGCAGGGAAGACTCAGGCATGTACATGCTAATAATGCCCAAAGGATTTTTAGTTATTGTATATGATTAGGCTTTAATTTTACATGTTGACTTCATGAAGGCATTAGTATTCAGACTTGTGGAACACCAGTTTTCAGAGGAGGTTTACTTCAAAGGCAAATTCCAACAACACAGACTTTTACAGGAAAAACTGGGAATTTCTGCTTCACAGATTAGATATCAGCTCTGTCCAGCCTGGTGCTCATATGCTGCACAGCTTGCTCTGTTGATTCTCTCACAGACAAGAAGTCAGAGGGAGGAAGAGCTTTGATTTCGTTACTTTAAGTGTGATGTATTAGATTTGTTTCTAAACGGTGCCTGTTTACACCTGGACATACAGTGGCCAGGATTTCCTAGCATCTTACAATGATCAAGTTCACCATCCTGAAGTTAATGGTGAAAAAACCCCAAGATTATTTTGTAAGTAATGACCCATTATTTGCATCTACAGGAAAGCACTTAAGAAGGTTACACTGAAACACAAATATGAAGGCCTACAAGATCAGTACAAACATCTTCTGGAGGGAAGAATGAAATTACTGAGTTACTCAGTGTTAATTTATTTTTCTTTAATATCCTTATGAACAGAGAGAATATGGATTCCACATTGAACACAGATAAAAACACCACAAATAAATTTAATGTATCTATATGGAAAATTTTATGAGATCTTTTGCTCATTTCAGCGTTCTTCTATCAGAGTAACCAAATCTCATCATATTTAGTGATTCTTACTTTTATACAATACTTTAAAAAGATAATTGTATCCACAACTGTTATAACAAATTAATTAAGAGAAGCACTAACATGATACAGCACTAATTCAATTTGTTCTCAAGTGCAAAGGTAAGACTCACATTCTGCTTTTTCTTAGAAATAACAATTGCTGTCTTCTCTTTCTTTCAACTTTGTCTACAGAGGAACCTTTGCTATTGAGCAGCCCTAAAATTACCACCAATACTTTCAATGGACAGCTACTTCTCCAATGATGATAAAAGGCTTAAAATGTCTACCTTTTTCAGAAATTAAGAAAACAGTAACATATTTTGTACTATTTCCCACAATACATATACATTTTCAGCCTTTGTTTTAGTTAAATCAGTCAATGATGTACAAGTGTAACTCAATGACTAGTATACCTAAATACATAGAATGAAAAATAAACTTAGCTTCATAGACTACAAAACTGAATATCTTTACCAGAACTTGATTCTTGTATAAAACCAGAACTCAACATTTTATAAAACAGCTAAAACTTGATTTTCTGAGTAAATCTGAGTGTGACATAAGATGACACGCAGGTACCCCCAAAATTCCAGGCAGTGGAAGGATCTCAGGGGAATTTATTCCAAAGTCGAGAGCACTAGATTTAAGGAAGAAAAACTTTATGGCATTTTGAACACCAGGCCTGAGAAAGACACACCTCCTGTTCTCTTCAGGGCTTTTATCTTCACTGGACTCCTACTTTTTGACCTTTTTCCTGGCTGAAAGAAGTATGTTGTACAAAAATTGCTACAAGCCAGTATCCCAGTGTAAAAGATGAGGAGAGCTACACAGCCATTGACTATCTGTGCTTTATTGGTTTTAGGACTACTGCACTGTGCCAGTGTGCATACTGTACAAAAAATCCGCACATGTCTAGCTTTGATACAACCCCTTAGTGGTCAGATAACTCCCTTCCCAGGTATTTCCTGGAGCTTTTTAATTTTCAATGGATGAGTACAAAAAGTTGATTTTCAGTTTGGGGGCTTTTTCTGCTTAGATACTGTTTTTTTCTGCTACTTCTACCTTACTGAGTGAGAGGACTTCACATACTATTACAGTGTTTTCAAGCACACTGTAACTGTGGGAGCTGTGGGGATTAAAAGAAAAATGCATGGCACACTTATTCCTTTAGTGGTACTAGCTATTGAAGAAAGAGGAAAAAGAACTAGGCTAGAAGGGGGAACTTGGGAGATGTCAGTTAAGATAAAGAAGCTAAAACCTCATTAGTTCATCCTGTATCCTTCTCTAGCAAGATCTGAATATCTTCAGCATCTCTTACTTGGCATGTGAGTCCATTCTTCACAAAAGCAGAAGGTATAGGAAGGTCCACACAGGGCTGAATCATCATTGGCAACATTTTCATAAACAGGATACCTTAATTACATGTAAAAAGAAAGTGAGATTAGGGAAAGATAATTAACAAAATGAAGGAGAAAATATAAAATGGAGTGTGACAGGAAAATGTAGTTGAATGGATTCTGAGAAGAGACATGCAAAAAACCAGATCAGAACTGGTGATACAGGAAAAAGGAAAGAAATTGAAAAATAAAATAAAAAAAAATCCAGAAAAAATATCAAGTTCACAAGAAGGGGCTATTTGAGAAATACCTCAATTGTTTCTATGAATCAAGTGATTTTGTTGAATTTTTAAAATGATTTGGCAGCTGACTTCAAGTTGTTACACCTGTACGATTAAGATCTCTGATAGTTTTTGTGTCATCTTTCTGAGTTCCTAGGGCACCTCAATTACATTTCAAACTGATTTGTGAGTGACATAGTTTAGTCTTAGATCTCAGCTAAATGCAATGAAAGTTTATGACCCCTGGTTATTTAAACCTGCAGTCACCAAGTCTACGTTTCATAATCTGGACCTGAATATTGCCTAAATCTATAAATTTAGATATGATTAACTACACTATATTTCAGATTGTATGCCGTAACCCTTTTCAGGCTATAAAAGCTTGTTGATATCCTGAAATTATGTAATGACATTTGTTGAGCTGCTTTTCAGCATAATTTCTGAGGCAACTTTAATAACCACCTTGACAGCCTTTTTGAATAGATTTCATTACAGTATTCTTTTTTACCTCATTTTCCATAAGAAGAAACTAGTGGCCTAGTTAATTGCCTCCAGCCAAATGATAAACATCATAATAAAAGCATATCTACAAAGATTGTTATGGTTTATTATAAGCACAACAATGTGAATTACATGCATTCTAATAAGTACCCTATTATTTACATAATATGTTTAAAGCCTTACCTTATTAGTAAGTAATATAAAGTTTAAGAATGATGAAAACTCTTATCCTGCACATATGCATACTGTTTTCAGCCATTTTAGCCACTTAACTAATATAACACCGCACTGAAATGTAAGGAAGGAAAGTGAGGTGAGGTTGAAAGTGAGGCAGGCAGAGCAATTACATCATGGACTGACCTCCGGCACCCAAACAAGAAGAGCAGGGCAGGACTAGTGCTGATAAGCAGGGTCAGCTGAGAATCCCATCACAAGGCAATGTGATGGTTGATGAAGCAGCTCAGGTCCAACAACGTGCTAGGGGTGGCAAAGCATATCTACAGTTCAGGGGCCTGAGCTCAAAGAGTCATTGGGGAAAACCCTAGGTGTGATTTCTCAAGGCTCTTCTCCCAGCAGTGTGCTTCAGCTGCATCATATCAGAGATGATCTTGAAACAGGTAAGTAAAGTCCTGGTGAAGGGAACCTTGCAGAACAAGGTTACAGATAAAGATTATTATAGCCTGGGCAGGGCAGTCGCAGTCTGCTGGTGCATTCAGGATTCTGACATCATTACCAGATACATTTTTATAGTTGAGTGGAGGACTCTGATTGAGGTCTGGTTGAAGGGATGGAGCACCTTTCCTCTGAGGAAAATCTGAGAGAGTTGCTGTTGTTCAGCCTAGAGAAGAGAAGGCTCCAGGTAAAACTGACCACATTGTAGCCTTTCAGTAATTAAAGAGGGCCTATAAGAAAGATAGAGATAAACTGTTTAGGAGGGCCTGTTGTGATGGGACAAGGGGTAATGGCTTTAAAGTAAAAATGGGCCAGTTTTAATTAGATATAAGGAAGAAGTTTTTTATAATCAGGGTGGTAAAACACTGGAACAGTGCACCAGAGAGGTGGTTGATGCTCCACACCTGGAAATATTCAAGGTTATGATGGACCCAGCTCTGATGAAACTGATCTCACTGAAGATGTCTCTCCTCATTGCCGGGGGCTTGGACTCAATGACCTTTAAAGATACTTTCCAACCCTAACAATTCCACAATATATGTAAATATATACATATTTCTATGTCTGACCCAGGAGACCAGGGTAAAGGAATGTTGGAAGAAAGACCTTCCTTTGCTCAAGGAGGATTGAGCTAGAGAACTCGTAGGCAAACTTGACATCCACAAGTCTATGGGCCCTCACAGGATGCGTCCATCAGTTCTAAGAAAGCTGGTGGGTACCATAGTGAGGCTACTCACAATCATCTTTGAAAGGTCATGGTGATCAAAAGTGGTGCCCAAGGACTGGAAGAAAGCAAATGTCATCTCAGTCTTCAAAAACAGCAAGAAGGAGGACTCGAGGAACTCCCAGCCAGTACTACCTCAGTCACTGGAAAAATGATTAAGAGCCTCATTATGGAGGCAATCTCTATCCACATGGAGGACAAAAAAGTGATCAAGATTAGTCAGCATGGAATCACTAAATGTAAATCATACTTGTCCAACCTGATTGCCTTCTACAATAAAACCAGTATGGAGGAGGGGAGAGCAGTGGATATTGTCTGCCTCAGCTTAAGCAAGATTTTTGACACTGTCTCTCACAACATCCTCATAGGCAAACTCAGGAAGTGTGAATTGAATGAATAGACAGTGAGGTGGATTGAGAACTGTCTGAATAGCAGATCCCAGAGGGTTGTAATCAGTGTCGCAGAGCCTACTTGGAGGCCTGTCACTAGTGGTGTCCCTCAAGCTTCAATACTGGTTCAGTATTGTTTAACTTATCCATCAATGACTTGGGTGAAAGGGCAGACATTCTCAGCAAGTTCACTGATGACACAAAGTTGGAAGGAGTGGCTGATACCCCAGAGTGCTGTGCAGCCCTTCAGAAGGACCTTGACTGTTTGGAGAGATAAACAGAAAAGAACTGTCTGAAATTAAACAAAGGAAAATGCTGAGTCCTGCACCTGAGAAAGAATAACCCCAGGCACCAGTACTGGCTGGGGGTCAACCTGCTTGAGAGCAGGTCTGTGGAGAAAGACCTGAGGGTTTTGGCGAACAACAAGCTGTCCGTGAGCCAGCAGCGTGCCCTGGTGGCCAAGAAGGTCAAAGGTACCCTGGTATGCATTATGAAGAGCATTGCCAGCAGGTCAAGGGAGGGCACATCTGGATTTTCCAGTTCTGGGGTCCTCAGTACAAGACATGCAGCTCCTGAAATGGGTCCAGCAGAGGGCAGCAAAGTTGATTAAGGGACCAGAGCATCTTTCTTACAAGGAAAGGCTGAGGGCATTGGGCCAGCTCAGCCTCAAGAAGGGATGACTGAGAGGGGACTTCATCAATGTATATAAGTATCTGAAGTGAGAGTGTCAAAAGGATGAGGTCAGGCTCTTGGTGAAGTACGTAACCCATATCATTACAATAATAACCATAATTGTTTGATGAATATTTAACTTTTACTGTGTGTATGTAATGAATAATAGATTATGTTGTAATAAACTCTCAGTGTGCCTAGATATACATATAACACACCTATACAAGGCTTAGCCTTGTAATGGTATAAACCATGATATTGCCAGATTAAACTCCTGTTGAACACAGATAAAAGTAAGTATTTATGTTTAATTTATATCCTTAATTTCTGAGAATGACATCTCAATATTTTCACATCAGTTCTCGCTTATTACTATGTCAGTTCCAGAAAAACTGTGTCAAAAAATATAATACTACAGATATTCTAGTAAAAATTGTAAAATTGAAGTTATTCCTTCAGGATAATCAAACATATTCATAGACCAATTTTATTCAAAGATGCCACTAAAATGTTAATCTGACTTCTTTGCTATGAATCTTAAGCCCCTATGATTAAGTTTTTCCTTGTATAAATGATCCTAGATATTTAAAGGATATAGCAGATTATAGAAGCTCTCTATACTGAAAACCAGTACAAGTGATGTCACATGAGGTCTCTCTACTATAAAGTGCTCCACTTCCCTCCTTCACAATGTCAATGTTCTTTTACTTTTTAGAAGTATCTATGTTTTTCCAGGACTGTAGTCCTGCCTTAACTGAAGGGAATTTTTTTTCACCTCTATTCTCACATGGATGTAAACCAACTGAAATCATGTTCCTTTCCAGAGACACTTACATTCAGGGCTACAAAGCACCCTACCCTGGAACATCAGGCTATGACAGTAACACAGTCATTTAACACATTCACAAATAAAAGGAGAGAAAATTCATTTGAGTGTTGAATTGCTGGTTGTTTTGGTTTTTTTTTTCCTTTTTTTTTTTTTTTTTAGTAAAACCTGCTAACAAAGCTACATTACAATAAAGTAGTTAATCACATGACATATAGATGCTTGTTTTTAACAAAAATAAATCAACCCCTCAGCAGTAGAACATATGTACCAATAAGTTATCATACCATAAAATCATAATATCACCATGGTATTCATTGTTTTGTGCTCACATGCACATGTTATGTTTTTATTCCTGCTTCAATATTACATAAGGCCAAAATATCCACTGACTCAGACAGAAACAATGTCAGGTCTCCACATATATCTTGTGTGGCTAAAATGCAAAACACTGTGATGGAATGTTCTGTGAGTAATGATTTATACAGAGATGGTTCTTTTGATATTGCAGGGTCCTTCAAACATCAGTGTCAGGTAAGTTGAGCAGCATTCTCATTTCACTAAGGCACAGAAAAGATTAATATTATAAAGAAGGTGACTAGTGACAATTTACTGTACATCATTCCTAGCACATTTCAGAATTTTAACCTTGAGATATGACATTTGATGCACTGTCAGATGCCACAGTGAGAAAAAGTATTCCTCACAGTAAGCCTCAGGCAACTTATTGGTAATTGGTTTCACGAACATTTACAAAGTGATGAAACCATTTTTCCCATTTATATTTGAAATATCTGTCTCAAAAAGCATATTGACTTACTAGGTAGAATAAGTCATATCAAGTGTTCCATTTATTTTTGGAAAAATCACCATCAAAACCCTAAACTCCTGTGCTCAAAGTCTTATTTACGGGCAAAGAAGAAGCATACATTATATGTAACTAAAGACAATATTAATAAAATCTGAAGAATCTCATAATAATGAATTCAGATCTAATTGTGATAGAAAAAGAAAGCACAGCATTGTAATTAAAATTATTAGATACACACAATGTTATGTTCTCTATTCCACTGTTTCACAGGGTCCTGAGACTGGTGGCTAGACCGATGGTAGGGGGCTATTGTGAAGTCATCAGCCCCTGGAGTGTTTGTCAAGAGAAACATGATAGTTGTATTAAAGTTTTCTTCTTCCTCACTTCAAGGTCTATTTGGAGTCTTTTAAAATGTTTGCTAACACATTTTACACTTTTCTCACTCTCCACTGGTCTGCATCTCACCATTATATATGAATTTATTATATATGGTGCCTTGGTCTTTGTTCTCCTTGTTACATTACACCTATGACCAGTTTTGTTCACCTCCAAGTTTACATTTCTGTAACTAGCCATGGATGAGTTGTTTATATCTCCAGTGTCAACCATGTGCCAATCTTATGCCTTATCCTTGCATGCATTTATGAGGATATCTCTCATTCTTCTTTATGCTGCTTCCTGTGTACTCACTTTTGAAGGCCTCTGCTATCAGACTAGGCCTGTACTTCTCTACATTACATATCATTAATAGCTCATTCTTCACAGAATAATTGCTTGTTATTATTATGTATATGAAACTATGGTTGTACCATTCAAAGATTAAAATTATCTTTTGTTTGTATTTTTTAGGGACTTATAATGCTTTTTTTTCTTCCTTAATATTACAGTGACAAAGATGTTGAAGAGATATTCTCTGTTAATTTGTCAGTCCTTTGAATGATGCTTTTTGCTTTGACTATATCATTCTTTTAGTATGTCTTTTCTGTTATTACTCTATTAACTTCTGTGTACCTGATTACTTTTGACAGTTTAATATTATTTCCTCTTTCTTCTATATAGAGAAACATAAAAATAATCTAGAAATAAATTTTGGTGCAAATAAATTCCCTTTAAGTGTGCGATCAATGGACTCCTTTGTTTACGCTGAGGTGCCTATGTACCCTTTTATCTGATCTGGGTACCATCATCATTGTCCCTTGGACTGCAATCCAATGCACTATGATTCAGATTCACTAATCAGTCTTGTTAAGGCAGCTGAAGAAAATACTTCCCCAAAAGCCTTTCTTGCCTATCACTTTATCCTTCTCCCAGATTTTCATTTTATTGTATTGTTTGCTGTATTCAACAAGGAAGCATGGACTTAAATAATATTTGATGTACTAAAGTTTAACTGAAATTGAAAACAAGGGACATTAATAATCTAAATTAAATTTTTTTTGGCAAACTATGAGCAGAAACTATTTGGTTCATGTTTTCTTGTTACAGAGGAAGCAACGTCATAGAAGAACTGGTGGATATACCTTTATCAGCCTTACAAACTTAATTCACCAGATATGACACATCTCTTCTTCTTCATCTGCAAAAACAACCATGATTTCCACTAACATGTGAAGCTGAATATACGGTTAGTTGTATAAGCTTTTCTCAAAGAAAGAAACGCTTGTCTGTGCTACTACTTAAACACAGCAGATCTATTTGTTTACTCTCTAAATAATTGATGTGCCTGACTCTGTGCATGGTGTAGTTGAAGGCACTTTCATTTCTCATTATCAGGCAAACTATAGCTTCAAACAGAACAGAATATTTGATGTTATCATTCCATTGTCTTTTTTAAAATGTGCTCACTTTATAAGTTAAGAGACCTCAGTCAAAACTCAAGAACTAAACAAAATGTTTCCCCACTTGTTCTTTATATAATCCACACTATTACTTAGATGCTGATTGTTTAGCTACATGAATTTTCTTCAAAACTTCATAAGACCCAGCTGGTTTTATCACTTTACAAGTAGTGATGTTTTCTATTTTCATCTTATCAATAACATAGTGTTGTAAAAAATAAGGGTAGGTAAAATATTCAAAATACTATTTATATTTTTTCCTATTCAGATCTAAAATAAGTCTCAAAACCTGTTAATTTTTTTAATGCCATAAATTTATCAGAGTACTGATAAATTAGAGATGTTAAGAAACTGGAATAAACCCACATATTTTTACATGCATATTTAACCATAAAATTTTATGCAAGATCCCATAAAATGTTTTATTCTTCTACATAGCCAATGGAGAAAAATGAGCAGTTCTATGATTTGATGCAGATCTCAGGTGGACAGAACTGTCTTTTGAAAATCTTTGTCTTTTTCTCCATTAACATCATACTAAATCCCAGCTTTTCTGATGCAGATACATTGACATGCCCATTTTGAAGCAAAGATAACAAGTAACATATTAAAAAAAGAGTTCTGTTGTTTTTAAAGTTACTGCAAAGCCTAACTGTGTCAGATCAGCAGATGAAACAACACAGATGGTTAGAACATGAAGTAGTAAGTATTCTTTGGTTGAATGTGTGTTTATTTCCATACTTACTACACCTTTTTATATTAAATAATTGCAGCTGTTGAATACATCATATCATCATATGTTAACTATGCATAGGCTCAAAACACATAGTAACTTAAACTTGACTATCAAAATCAAAAGATGTCAAAGGTTATAAGATAAAAGACAGGATGAAAGACAGTAGAAAATAAGACTGCTTTTTCTGACCTGAGTCTCATGAACACACTGTGAAGGCTAAATCAAGCACATGCGAGGCACAGATTGAATCATAAGGAAATGTTCTGTTACCCAGAAAAGTTTCAAGACTCATTTCTTCTGGGACATATAATACAAAGCAAGTTGTCTCCTTAGGAGTTATAGCAAAGAAATGTGCTCTAAGCCCTCTGTAATCAAAATGAAAAATGGTATGATGGAGTTATATTATTTATAAAAACTTTAATCTGTAACTGTACTGTTTTGTTCCCTTAGGATATCTTGGACTGTTCTTAAATTACATCTTTTTAATTGGTTGGAGTTGTTGATGTAAATTTCCAAGTGGCAGCATCTAGGAACAAATACTGCTTTTGATTCACTTTTTAGCTTCATAATATTAGGCAGACATTAGTAAGAATGACTGACTTGTATTCAGCAATGTCTGCTTTCATTTTTATTCCTTGCAGAAATAATATTTAGACTGTTATACTCTTGTGGTTTCTATTTGCTCTGGGGACCAGATGAGGAGGTTGCAATTTCCCGTTCAGTATTATCTGCCATTAAGGTCTTTCTGTTACAGTATTTGCAGGTAGAAAACAAATCTGTCAGATGTTTGTTTGCTAGGGTTTCCTACCCCCACACAGCTTCCCCTTACAGCTTGGTATTTTACAAAATATTTACAAAGCTTCCCATGTTTTGCATCTGCTCACATGACCTGTAAAAGTCAATTAAGTACTCTACAGGAAATCAAATCACAGATAATTCCATAAAAATAATCATTGCATTTAAGAGGAAATTCAAAAGACACTTGTCTCTTGCTTTTTTTTTGAGAAAAACTCCCTAAACTATCTTCAGAAATCTGAAAGTCAAATGTGTAGATTTGAGCCAATCACTCTAGTTTCTCTTTGTAGTCAAGAAGAAGGAACCTCCACAGAAACATCTCTTATTTAAGAAATATGAGTTCATTGGCTATAAAGCTGACAGGGACTATAAAGCTAAATTAAACCTATAACTTCTCTACATCTAAAATTGGGTCCAGTTTTGTTTTATTCATTTTGTTAAATTATTTTTACACCTATAAGCTGTGACCATGAAACATGAATTTTCTATTGACAGGAGCACCCGTGATAGCTTTTCCCACCTATTCAATAGAGTGTACAAGCAGATCACTAAAGTAGGTGTCTGTATTATAGTAGCATAGTATATTTGCATGCTTTAAAAGTGAAAATGAGCCTGGCAGTGCTCTTGTGAGCAGATATAAATGTAAATACTATACTTAATACCAACATGACCATACTTAGCTAAACCGCTGTGAACCCAGGAAAGAGATGAACAAAATGCAAAAATTATGTGAGTGTGAAAACTTGAAAGTGCTGCACTTAGTAGCTGAAAGTGTTTCCTTAGTGTAGGCTAAAGCGATGCCTAATTTTTCTTCCTTGGATATTGTATTTTCAACTGAATATTAATTAAATTAGGTTTGCCTTACAGTAGAAAGTTATTTTCTTATTAGAAATAGGTATACTATTAATCACTTACAGAAAGGACAACCCTATACTCCAGTCCTAAATTGAAGACTCTTTCTTAAGAGCACAAGTATTTTATTCATAATGTCTGATATCTGCTATGTATAGAGCTCAAATTGTGTGATGAAGTAATTTTGCACTAAAATGTGATTTCTGAACAAAACAAGTGGCAAAAAACTTCTGTGAAACTAGTTTGTCATACTTCAAAATGGAACTTTCCTTGCCCATTCATGTTTTTAGTACTTATTATATAAATATATACAGTGCATATACATACATATATATATAATTTAATTACAATTATATTATGAAATATCAAGAGGTAAGTTTGAGTCCCTTTTACTGACCCTTCAAATCTATATAAATCTTCTATTTAAGAACAATTTGAAATCCATCTATTTCAAATAGATACAAATCTTTAGAGAAAAGTATCTCTAAATATCTTCCAACAGAGCTGTTAAATTAACAAAATGATTGTATGGCTGTCATAGATACAAAACTCAGTGACCTTTGAACTTGTCGTTTTTTCAGATTATGTTTCAATCTCCATATCAGAAAACTGAAGCAAAAGTGTTTTTCTTCAACAGTATTATTCCAAGAAGTTTTTTTCTGGAAGAGAAGTTAATTTCTGGTTCTTGTAATTCAAAAGGAAACATTCTGAGTCAAAGATAAGTAGAAACCATGCTGTTTGAAATAGCTAACAACCTTAAGCCAGACTTGATTTAAAGGAAGTACTTTAACAAAGAGTTAGCATCATTATTTTTAAAGATGTATTTTAAATCACTGGCATATAGAATTTGTGTTCCTGTTTAACACAAGAGCCATAGAAATAGTACTGAGACTTTTTTCCTCCATCTTTTTTTATTTTTTTCTTAGATGTATTTCTTTTAAATTCAAACTGAAAGACACTGACCTTTGTGCTTCTTAAATTCAAGGCTAAGAAATCATTTTCTAACACCTTTGGTAAGAACCAGATTCACTGTATCAACTTGCAGTTGCATTTGGAGTTCCTCAGAACTTCTTTATGTAGTTACCTTCATTGTTGCCAGTAATTTTTTGAATATCTATAGAAAACCATATAGCCAAACTTTTCTCTCTACAAAACTGACAAGACTCATAGTGTTCTCTCAAATCTCTTTTTTTTTTTTTTTTAAACTGTATCTACACTGCTAGACATGTTCATGCCAAAGGAACATATTTGTATGTATGGATAAGGGAAAAAAAGCCCTGTGCTCTACTGTAAGATCTGCTGACTGAAACATGGAACAATTTTTCTGGACTTCTCTTTGTAATATAAACTGTGATACTATAGCTCAAAGAACTCTTCATAAAAATATATTTCATTATACCTATGTATTGTTTTTGTGTGTCAAGAAGACAAATGGATGGGAGTGCTTTAAGAGTGACTTCTGTGAGAGGCTGCTAGAAACTTTCACCATGCCAACAGAGCCAGTGCCAGCTGGCTCCAAGATGGACCTGCTGCTGGCCAAGGCCAAGCCCATCAGCAACACTGGCAGCGGTAGCAGATTTAAGTTTCTGTGCAAGAGCAATTGCAGCTGGAGAGAGGACTGAGAACACGTGAGAGAAACAACCCTGCAGACAGCTAGAGCAGTGAAGATGTCAAGGAGGAGGTGCTCCAGACACAGGAGCAGAGATTCTCATCAGCCCGTGGTGAAGACCATGGTGAGACAAGGCAAGCTGTCCCACTGCCACAAACCATTGAGCTATACGGAATCCATGTTGTTTTAGGCAGTGTCATAGGAAACCAAACCAAACCCAAAGAAGTGTTATAGACAGACACATACACACACAAAAGTTATGGCTTAGGATCTAGGGGTCGCACCAAGGGAAGGCATACATGCTATGTTGTGTGAATGTGGACAACTTTTTTTGAGAAAGGGACAACACTGAGCACTATGAGCATGCAAATTTACTTAGTGTCCAGGAACGAGCTCCTCTCCTCTCCTCTCATTGGTTTAGTTCTCAGAATATTCACAAGACAAATGTTAACATTCCTG